>VDFB02193867.1:489295630-489531763 GCA_007258455.2 Sequoia sempervirens | reverse complement strand
ATAAAGATAGGTATATTTAGACTTTTGATGGCTTATGTAAAATTATGCATATTCTTTATTTATTATATTTTTTGCAATATCATGTTATTCTTGATTAATCACATTATTTGTTTGTCATTTTTATTTGTTTTGTTGAAAAATATTTTATTTTTACTTTACATCTATGATAATTTCAAAATTATCAAATTTAAAAATTATAAATAAAAACTTATTTTTATTAATCTCTTGAAGTACATAGGTCCTAATCTTTTGTAGATTAATAACTATCTAAATAGCTATTTCTTTCCTTTATTTATATAAAATGTGTCTCATGTCTCATTTTGAAATTTATGAGATGTGTATGTAATTTTAGCACAACACCTTTAGAGATTTTCATGTGATTTATTTTCACATTTTTCTATTTTCTTATTGTTCTAGATTAGTGGTTAATTAACCTCTCATTGAAACCTACAAAGAGCTTGGGTCCCTAATCTCAAAGCTTGTCTAATTTCTTTGATGAGGAATCATTCATTACTGATTCCCAATATTGTGCTCCCTTGCATGTAATACACTTATAAAATGCACTTGGTAATTTAGTATGTGGTTGAAATATTAGAGTAACAACAAATGGTTCTTTTCATTTTTGTCACATGATTGGCCATTTTTACTATGTTAAATTTGTATTTTCACTTTTATTTTCATGGTTTTCATGTTGTCAAATTTTCATACATTTCTTAGTCTTTTTAAAAAAATAAGTGAAGGTTCTATTAGTGTCCCCAATCTTGCTAAATATAATGTATAGAGAAAGTACAATATATAAACTACCAATTATAGAGTATAACAACAAAATAAATTTAAAAACTACTACATAGAAACAAGGTTTAGAATAATTCAAAATAGAGATACAATTCTCCTACAAATACTATGTATAGAAACCCTATATATGTAGCCACATTTTCACCCTCAAAATCAATAGAATAAATTCTCATACATTGTTTCTATAATGAATTTAGAGAATAAATTATAAGACTTAAATTCAATAATGAATTTAGAAAATATTAAATCAATCAAAATTGTTTCTATGATCCAAAATACTATATAAGTAAATATTAAGCCCAATCTTAAGCCTAAAAATAACCCTACGTGAACACTTATCCTAATTCAACCTTAACCCTGATTTAGCCCAAACCATAACCTTAACCCTAACCCTAATTGAACCCTAACCCTAATTAAACTCTTGCCTTGATTGAAATCTAACCCTAATTAAACTCTAGCCGTAATTGAACCCCAACCCTAACCCTATTTGTTCCTAACCCTAGTATCTCACAAATACAGGATCAAGACCTTGTCAACTCTGGTAAACCTTATTGGATAGTGATAAAAGCTACCTTATCTTTCATTAAGGTAGAAAATTTTTGTTATACAACATGTCCCTTGAAAATTGGACATAGGCACTGCAAAAAGAAGGTAAACACTAATGAAAATGGTCAGTGGTATTGTGGAAGATGTGATAAAACTTTCTCTGAATGTGATTATAAATATATACTTCAATGCAAAGTGGAAGACTATACTTCATTCACTTGGATTACAACTTTTGAAGAAGTGGCAGAAGAAATTATGGGTGTAACAACAAAAGAATTGAAAATTTTGAAGCATGAAAAACAAGATGATGTTAAATTTTCACACATTATACAAAAAGTCCTTTTCAACAGATATATCTAAGTTAGTTAATTCCATTTTGTCATGATATACTTCTTTGATGTTGTCAATACTAAATCTAATTATTGATGAACATTTTTGCTTTTAAATTTATTGTTCTTGGTTGATTGTTGTTATAGAGAAGTTGGTATGATTTCAAATTTCAATGTGTACCCTTATATATGGGAATTGAGATAAACAATGACACAAACAATAATGAAATCAAATTGATTGATTTCCAAATTCATATTCATGAAAATGTAAGCATATTTTCAAGTCAATAGGCATCTTGATAAAGATAACTCTTGGTATGTTTTACATATATTATTAATTGATATAGGTATGCTAGTTAATTAAATTATTAACTATATTTTATTTGTATTATATATTGATTTTTTAAAAGATGTAAAAATCTTAATACTAAATATATAGGAAAATGGTTAAAAAATTACATATTTTTCAAAAAATAAATATTAATATCTTTCTCTACTTATCTCTCTCTCTCTCTCCCCTCTCTCTATGTCTCCTTATATCTCTCTCTTGCCATATCTCTCTCTATCTTTCTCTCTCTCTCTCTCTCTATATATATATATATCCCCCCTCTATCTCCCTATCTCTCTATATATTTATTTCTCCCTCTATCCATCTCTATATCTCTATCTATTTTTATCTCTTTTCCTCTCTCATTTTATATTCATCTCTACCTCTATCTATAGGGAGAGATACAAAGGTGAAGCATTGGACCTTCCCAAAGATCCACCAATCTCAACACTACTCCCAACTATTTTGAGAATTTAAGTACATATTGTATGCTAGATTAGGAGGCATGTGTCAAAGCTCATATTTATTGATGCAAAATAGGTCCAAAGTCACAAATTTGATGTAGAGTTAGTTATAGTTTTGTAGAAAATTTCAAGTGCCACATAGAGCAAATATATCCCAGTTTTTTATATCATCATGTCATCAAATTTGGCATGTCATCAACATTTGTATCTTCATCAACATTAACAAAAGAAAAGGTATGTACTTGAATCCCTTGCATTTAAATTTTTCTATATATATAAATATTTTAATATTTTCCCTCAAATCCATAATATATATATTAGTGTGTATTTATTTATTGCTAAACAATTAACCTAAGTAACACATTAAGAATTCTAAGGATTTGTGCTTGGAAAAAATGCATAACAAATTTCTTTGTTGGATGTCATGTTGTATAGTTTAGAAAAGCTCAAAATATGAATAGGATTTTAAGGCCATATATTATGGTAGCTTACAATGCAAAAGAAAGAAGGAAATCTATTATCAATTTTAATCTATAATTTAATACAATATGAAAAATCACATGTAGTATTAACTACAACTAATTCTTAACATATTAATTTTATAAAATACACTTGTACCATACAATAAACTTCTCCCAAGAAAGAAACCCTAAGTGAACATTAATTGAACCCTAATTGTAGATTCATAACTCTAATCATAACCCTAAGGGAACACTTATTGAACAATAGTCCTAATTATACCATAACCCTAACTTTGAACTATAGTTGAACTCTAATCCTAATCCTAACACTAATTCTTATCCTAATTGAACCTTAACCCCAACCCTAATCTTAACCTTGACCCTATTTGAACTGTTATTGAATTCATTACCTTAATTAAACCCCAACCTCATTCTAAATCCTAACCCAAATTGAACATTAATTGAACCCTAAACCTAACCCTAAGTGAGCACTCATCCTAATTGAACTCTTAACTTTTTAGTTGAAAATATTAAAGTGCCTTAGATTTTCCCATTCATCGTCATTTATCATTCAATTCCTAATAGAACTCCAAAAATTTATACTTTTATAATGTTTTTAATACACACCTAATATTAAGGGTTTAGAGTTTAAGGGTTAAGGGTTTAGGGTTAAGGGGAGAGAGATAGAGGGAGTGAGTGAGTGACCCATTTACATATTATTCTTTTATTCTTCATCAGTTAAATATTTAGTTACCCATTTACTGTTAGCAGAAATGACCCAAGAATTTAATAGAATAGACTACTCATATAATACCTTGCATTATGGAGCTCAATTCTCTGATATATTACTACTTATCAAATCCTTTGTAAATAATTGTAAACTTATGACTCCATTTAAGCATTTAATTGATCTTCTTGAATCAAAGCAAAAACATAGACACATAATTGAACAAATTCTCAAAAGAAGAATGACAACATCATTAACATTTCATTCAAAATTCACTCAAATCCACATAAGGAGAGAAAATATATTAGAATTATACATTTATTCATGCTTATAAGTCATATATGCATACAATTTAAGATAATTTGCATATATTCATCCAAAAATCAAAATAGGCTATCTATTCTATTCCATCTGCTTGGGGTTTTAATAGCCAATGGCACCACAGATATCTTTCTACCCATATATTCAACTCAAAACCTAGCTAGAGCTTTCATCAGTTCTCTCCATACAAATGAGCCTTGAATTCCCTTTTATATGACAAGAGAGCAACAAGCTTCGGGCTCAAATGTAATTTCACCACAAATTTTCATTTGAACAAAATCTCCATTGCATTTGACTTTCATTACAAAACTTCCCACACGTTGAATCTGCAAAACATATATAGTGCATGAACTGGGGTAGCGTAAAAGAATAGGGAACACAAATTGTCATCAAAATCCCCTTGTCACTATCCACACAAAAAAACCAGGCAACCAAATTGCCACAAAGGCACCACAAAAACTTCTTATTTACCCACCATCCTACCCCTACCAACACTCAGACCTTTGTATACATGCCCACTTCTAGTTGTTGCCCAATACGGTAGACCCTCAGCCTCCTCTTCTTTCTTGTCCTTTCCCAATACAATTCTAGTTCATCTACTTGGGGTTTTAATAATTGATGTGCCCACACATATCATTTCCTCATCATAGGGCAGACTGTGATTGAAGTGACTTAAATACCGATAGTAGTCTGAGTTGGTCTTGGTTACATCATCAGAAGTGTTGCTCGAAAGGTCAATGGGCGAGTGTTGGCCGCATCTAGAGCACACTGACTGCTTGCCTTTGTCATCTACTAGTTGAGCAGCAATGTCTTGGAATTGCAACCTTTTAGTGCAACCAAAGCAGTAGAAGGTTGCAATTCTAGGACATTGCTGCTCAACCAAAGCACCTTCCTAAATAGCAGGACCAAGCTTTTGTGAGCTCAAATGAACAGACCTCCTTATTGACTTACTCATTTTCTCTTCTCAGACAAGCACTCAAACTTGATTAGACTCATCCCACAAAGCACTCTAATTGCTACAAGAATGACATTATTAGTAGTTAATTCCTCTTGTATTTATTGTGCGAGGTAATGGCAACCTTCATCAATGCTTAGTAAATATGCATGTGCAAACATGGCAATTTGGCAGAGTATGTACTGTCACCGTTTAACTAGAGCTACATGAGAATCCAAAGATCACCCTTCATGATTGCCAACAACAACATCTTCACACAGATTGAGATCGAGATGACTACACAAGCAAGGAATAATTCATTAATGCTTCACCAACCTTCCTCTTCCTCCTACGAGCTAGCAGGGAACAACAGAGATTTACATTAGCTTTTGATCTTGGTTGTCGATCTAAAATCATGGGTTATGAGCTCAATAGTGGAGATTGGGCCCCACATTCCATATAGGACACACATCTACCTTTTGCTGACCTCGTGCCAAATAACAGGGCTACACATTAGGTCTACGAGTTGGCGGGGTACGATCAATATCTTCTCCCATATCTTCAAATTTAGGAAACCTACACATTGCACAATTAGTATTTAATGAAAGGATTTGGCTAAGCCGTCAGTGACATGACCACTAGAGTTAATGGCTTAGGCTTATGTCATTGGATTAAAATTAAAATCCAACTTTGATTTTAATACTTTGTTTCCTCTGTAGGGTTTTATTTCCTAAGTCTCAGTTGGCCCCATTAAATTCTTATCCTAACCCTAACAAAAAAAAAATGATTAAGCTAAGGATTGTATTTGTTGTTATAACTTTAGTTCTAGAGAATTCTTAATTACCAATTCTTATTTGTGCATTTGTATATGAATCCAATTGAATTCCTTTCCATATCATTATGGAAAATTTTATTATTGCAACCCTAACTCTAACACTAATTAAACCTTGAACCTAACCTGATTGAACTCATAATATAACCCTAACTCTAACACTAATTGAACTATAATCATCACCCTAGGTATTGTTGAAACCTAACCCTAATTGTATCAAAACCCTAGAGAACTCTAGTTGAACCCTAACCCTAAAATAGACAATAACCCTTACCTTAATTGAACCCTAACTCCAATCCTAGCCCTAATTTAAGACTAACCTTAACCCTGACCTTAATTAAACCCTTATTGAATTATAACCCTAATTGATCCCTAACCCAAATTGAGATACTAATTGAACCTTAACCCTAAGTGAATAGCAACCTTAATTAAACTCCAACCATAATCCTATTTGAATTTTGACCCTAATCATAACCATAATTCAACCCTAACCCTAAACATGAGTTGATTAAGTTTAAGGTTCAAATAGTTAGACTTTAATTAAAATTAGGTATAGGATTCAATTAGGATTAGGGTTGGGGTTGGGGGTAAAGATTAAGGTTCTATGATAGAGCTTCGGGGTTAGTGTTAGGGTTCATTTGGGGCAAGGGTTAGTATTAGGGTTAGGGTTATGGTTCAATTAGGGTTTCATTAATGTTAGTTTTAGAATCATAGTTATGTTTAGGGTTGGATATAAAATTAGAGTTAGGTTTGAAGTTAATTAGTGTTAGTTTTAGGGTTGGGGTTATGGTTAGACTTATAATTAATGTTAGTATTGGGATTAGATTCTATCACTTTAATAAAAATAATCTTCTATAAATTCATTCAATTTTTTTTTTGAAATTATATAATTTAAAATATTTTCAAATTTACCTATGTTGATATATGAGAGATATAGAAAATCTAAACTCTATACAATTTATAGTTAACTTGACATTGTGTATAAAAAGGTTTAAGCTATGAATGTTATAATATAAAAAATAAATGTGTTTTCAATGTTTATTTGTTAGTTTAAAAGATGTGCCAATAATATTGCAATCACTAATGATTAATTTTTTCTTGATGGTTAAAATAGATTGGTAAGTAAATTTATCTATAATAAGTAAATTTATCATTGATTTTTTCTTGATAAGTAAATCAATATTTCATAAATTTATCTATAATTCTTATTTAATTTTTCTTAATTATATTAAATTATATTTTATTAAATTGTTAAAAAATTTAAGTTGCTTATAAATAATTTTATGTTTTTTTATAATAAACTTGATATTGTGTATAAAAGGTTTAAGTTATGAATGTTATAATATAAAAAAATAAATTTTTTTAAATGTTTATTTGTTAGTTTGATGTGAGAATAATGTTGCATAGTAATGATTAAATTTTTCTTGATTGGTTAAGTGATATTGTGAAATTATTCTATGTTAATTTAATGTTATGAATGCTATATAATATAAAGAAAAATATTTCTAATATATTTTAATGCATCTTTATATTTTTATAAACTTCTAAAATAAAAATGTGATTGTAAAAAAAATACAACTTAATGAGTGAACATACATTTAAAGTTAAAAGTGAAATTATAAAACAAATTGTAAATTTATTTTATTTTTCTTCTATAAATATAATTTTTTTATTTGTCGTTTGCCTAGTAATGCCCACTTCTCCTTTTAATGAATGTTTTATTTTGCAAGGGTTGATTTAGTGCTGCCGTTGATCTATTTCGTGTCGATATCAATGGTGCCCGCCATCCCGTGATCAGGAATTCAAGGATTGTCAAATCATAGGTGGGCACCACGTGTCCTATCCGAGGGATCAAATTTGAGATACCATTGACCAACTACCATTTGATCTAAGCCGTTCCTTGCCATCTCACGATGGTGCTTCAGTTGATTGTGAAATCACTGGCGAGTGCCACATGTCTCATTTGATTAAGCTTAAAGAGTAAAGGAAACACTAGCCAGATTTAAATGTATTAAGGGGCAGATTACTAAAGTGTTCTTGAGATGCACTTGCTCTAAATCCACAGATATGTTATAATCTCACTGGAAAAGCTGCTCAAAGGTTAACGACATGGCTGGCGACTGTGTTAAAGGAATGAGATCAATGACGCTTGCTATCCCGCAATCAGGGATTATAGGGATCATGATATCACAGGCGGGTGCCACGTGCCCTTCCTCAAGGATGAAATTTGCATGACCATTGATGAACTGTCTCTTCAAGATTGACGATGCCCACCATCCCGCGATTAGGAATTTTGGGATCACGATGTTGTGGGTGCCTGCCATGTGTCTCATCCAATGAAGCCTAAGGAGTGAAGAAAGTGTTCGCCAGTTTTAAATGTATTATGGGGCAGATTACTAATGTACTTGTAAGATGCACGTGTTTGATTTCAACGTAGATGTTATGATTTTAAGGGAAAAGTTGCTCGATAGTTAAAGGAAAGGACGACAACCATTTTTGAAGGAGCAAGATTTATGGTAAAAACATCGACAGTGCCCGTCATCCTGCGATGATAAATCAAAGGATTGTGATATCATGGGAAACCGCCATGTGGCATTCCTTCATGGCATATAACATAGTGGGCCCCTTTATTTCCGTATTGGTGATTATGTTAGCCTATTTTGAAGATGGTCGTCGATGATTTGATCAAACTGAAGGATCAATGACTCATTTAAATATGTATAAAATTATGCTTGGAGCTGTTCATGCAGCCCACGAGTGAGCTTTAATGGTATATGAGACATCCACTAGCGGAATTTGATCGACATAAAATCAATTTACTCGTCTCATTTGTATCACAAAGCATCCAAGTATTTCGTGAAAACAGTTTCAGAGCCAAAGGTGAAATTGTGAGCAATTGTTGCCAGAAATTGGAGTTTGTGCAAAAAAAGCCGTGAGTTAATTTTCTCTATTTCCCAGTCATTTTGCACCTAAATTTGGGAAAGGGGGGTCTACTATGCTTGTCACTGAGTTCATTAAATTTTTTTGTTAGGGCTATTGTTTAGTCATAAATTGTGAGGAATTGCGATATTTTTACTTTGTAATTTCCTATCTCTGTTTAGTCATAGCCACTTGAAGTGTAACATTGTAGTGAGGCCCTAGTTTGTCTAAAATGGCACCAACCAAGCAGAACTCTAGCCATATTGATTATTTGAAAAGAAACTTGTATGATGATTTCTTAGATCAATTTCCATTATCAACAAATGAGAGAAGGAAATATTTGGTGTTGATGCGAGGGAAAATCCTAGGGGAGGGGTTGGTGTGTACTAATTCCAACATTTTTGATGCTAGGGTTCCACTCACAGGCTTAGAAATATTTAGATTATGGTATGGACAGAGGAATTTGCCCCATCCTTTTTCAAATGGATGGATGTACGACATGGAAAAGCTGGTTGTTCCAAATGTGTTCCCTGATGTGGACTTACTTAGAGTAGTGGCCAAAAGATATGACCCTATCACATGGGTAATCAGAGATAATGATGGAGGGGTTCTATTAGAAATTAATAGAGATGTTATCCAATATACTTTTGATTTGAGTGATCCAAGTGATGATTTGGTTCCGATTAATCTTGAAGAAATGAAGCAGGAGTATACAAAATTCCAATCTCTTTTTAGGGTAAAGTTGCTTCCACCTCATCTAGTTAAGGTAGGGGGTTCATAATTTCACATCAGCCCTAGTGATCAGGAACCCTTCAAATTGAATTGTTTTAGAAAGCCTTTCTTGACTACTTTATATTCACTATTTCAAATTTTGGGTTTCATCCCTAGTGCAGTAATGCTAAATGCATACATGTTCATGGGGGTGCAAATACAACACCTAACTTCTCTGTAACATATGACTTTGCTTCTATTTTGGTGGATAGGATAGATGAAGGACTGTCGAAGCTGCTGAATGGTGATACTGGTACTCAATTCTTTTGGTATTCCATGTTGATGCATATGTTCTTGTTTAGGAATGTTGATTTCTTTGCTAAGAAGATGAACTTAAGAAAATCAGTTAATGGAGAAAGATTGCCAGTACAGATATGGGCTACAGATTTGTCCTATAATAAGGATAGCACTAGTTATGTGCAATTTGATAATTGTTTTGCTACAAGATTAAGGGCCAGATTGATCGTAAATGTACCTAGGATCCCTCAGGAACTGCATGATTTCCTTAGGCCAAAAGAGAGGAAACCAGAATTGAGGGTTTTACATAACTGGGGTGACATTATCCCATATCTAGTCAACATTGTCTTGAGAATATATGGATTTAAAGGAACCCCTCACATACTACCATACAATGTGCCACCAAGACTAGGGTTTGCAGAAGTTATGTGGTAGATGGGGTGTATTCATGAAAATAACCTAACTGGAAAGAGTAAGGGAACATTATTCCCTGATTATACATTAGAGTTTAACTTTACATTTTCAAAGGGAGACTGGACACATTTTGACAAATTCTTTATTGATTACCATTTGAGATTTGGTCCAAGGCGACAACATGATCCTGAAGGTTTCTTTGCTCTTTTCAGACAAAGAATAAAAGGTGACAAATTTGCACATGAGTTCAATTTCCCTGAGGACTTAATTAGGAATGAATTTGATTTAAATAGATAGGAATTGAACAAGAAAAAGTGGATAGCTTATAGTAAGCTACTAGATATTGTGCATGAAATGGATCTGACATATGATCCATTGATGGAATTCACTCCATACCACAAGAGAATTAATTTTTTAATGAAGAATTTCAAAGAGATAATGGACCCCTTGAAAACTAAAAAGATAAATTTAAGGCTAAGTTTGGATATGCAAGGACAAAGTGATATGCATTTTGAAACAAGACCAGTATGTCAGCCTATAGAAAGGTGGACGATCTATAGGAGGAAAAGGGATACTGGTAGTGATGAGGAAGAAGTAGACAGAAAAGGGAAGAAAATAATGAAGATGTCTTCACGATTAGGCCCAAAATTCAAAGTACCTAGGGCTGTCAAAATCATTGAATTAAAATCTTCACTAGAGCGCAGTCCCCCATCACCACCACCTGAGCCAAGCCCTAAGAGGCAAAGAACTAATCACCTTCTTGAGGATCTCACAGATGAAATTATTGTTATTGATCAAGACATGTAGGTTGGTATGTTGTCCCCTCCTAGGTCAGCTAAATTGGTTCTATATGATTTGGATATGAAGGGTAAGAGTGTGCAGGATGCAAGAATGGAAGCTTGCAAGGAGTTCTTAGATGACAATGCATTTGTAAAAACTCATGTATTCTTGCAATTGGCATGGAGGATGAAATTTGAGGAATATCAAAATAAATGCAAGGAGAGAAGAGAACTAAGGCCTGACAGGTTAGATTAAGAGAATGATGAAGAAGTGAAAGCTGAACTAATGGAAGAGTTCAAAAACATCACTCCTAAAGAAGGAAGACAACTAGTGAATCAGGCTGGAGTTTTGATTCTTCCTGAATGGGACATTGCAAATGTAGTGGCTTTCAGTGCCATTATGAAGCCAAAGAATCATTTTCAGGATTCTGAAGAAGAAGTTAAGGCAACATTACAAAACTCTACCTTTAGTGAAGAATATGAGACCTTGGCAATTTGGGAATTGGATCCACAAGTAAAAAAGCCAAACATTGCTGATATTAATCCAAATTTCAAAGGAGGATTAATAATAAAGACGGCTTCAAAGACTACAACAACCGAAGCCACTAGTTTAACTGTGAATGTGGCCAAGTTGGCCCAAAAGACTGTTGAAAGGGAGGAGGCTGAAAGAAAGAGCCTAATGGAGAAGTATAACATTTTAATTGAAGAATATAGTAAAATCCAATAGAGAAATGTTGAGCTGCAAACTAAAGTAGGAAGGTTCAAGTATAGACATATTGGGGAAACATCCAATGCTCTAGGAACTAGCACATCACCTCCCACAGTAGGGTCAATGCTTCCTACTTCTTCAAATGTTTCTACACCAGGGTCTCCCATTCAAAATCTTGTTCTTACCCCTCCTCTAGAACAAGTTGATGAACAAACAGAGTGCTCTGTTGATCCAACAAAGAGGCAGCTCATGTAGGAAATTGATCAATTACAAACATCACTAAGGGTAAAATAAGAGGGTTTTCTTTCAAAAGAAAAAGAAATTGTTACAATTGTTTTGGAGCATTAAAATGAAAAGGTGGATAATAAACTACCCTCTATGCATTCTTTGTATTCTTTGCTATTTGAAGGAATAAATAATATTGATAGGGATCAGGGGATAGTGATTCCAATAATTTAAAATTGGATCCCTAGGGCAAATAATCTAGATGTTATGAATAAAGCCTCAAGGTTTGATGTAAATAACAGGCCCCAATCATTGAAGCCTACTTATATATTAGTTAAATCATTGCAAGGTTTTCAGAGCTTACTAGATGATCTAAGTAGGAAGATTAGGGAATTGGTAAAGAACTTCAATGATTGGGCTAACACATTATTACCTGATATAACTGATGAGTAGGGAGAAATCACAACATTCCAACAATGGTAGGATCAAGTAAGTAAAGTCATCAATAATCAAATTAAAATAATTTGTGATGACTCAGATTATGATTTGTTGGTAAATTGTATGGATAAGATTATTGGTATTGGCTTATTTTTGGAATTTTTTGAAAGAGATGCTAATCAGGTAGCGGTAAAGTATTTTCCTTATAGTACAAAGATAAAAGAGGTGATTGATTTTGACTAGCCAACTAACGAAGAATACCAGAGGTGGGTAGCTAAGTATTTGAATGATGATGAATAAAAAGAGTGGGCTACCGACAGGTGGCAAATCAGATGCTACGGTTACAGCATTTCCAGTTTTGTATGGATGGCTTTCTTGGCATGAGTTTCGTGTGGGCTTTTGTTATTGCATCAACCTTCCTCCGCCAACATGATGAACAAGAATATGCTTCAAGATGATTGCTATTGTAACGATTTTTTAACAAGAATATTTTTCAAGGTGGTGGTTGTTGTGACAAATTTTGGAATATCACCTAGTGCTCCAATTGACTGGTTATAGGTGTACTTTCTGGCTCGGTGCTTTTTTACTCCTTCATTTTCTATAAGAAGGATTTCAAGGCCAAAAGTATGGGTTATCAAGTTAGATAACTTTTGTCGAGTCTAGGTGAAGTTGCAGAGTGAATTGTAAAGTCTAATGGTTTTAGAGAAATGCAATTTAGGTTTTGAGTCATTATGTAACAGGTTTTGAGTTCATAGAGATTTAATGTTGTATAACAGTACTAGCTTTTGAGTTGAAATAAAAATTTGAGCTCATGTCTCTCCATTGTATATGCATATCTAAACTTTGAATGAAATAACTAAGGGTTGTTTTATCCATCTCACTGTTGTGGTGTGTATGATTCTATTTTAGCTTTAATTCAAGGAATGAATAAAAATGCTTGAATGGGATTATAGGCAGATATGTGATGTATAAGGATTTGATAAGTAGTCCTGGGTTAAAATGCACACTAATGAAATTGTAATGCAATATTGTTAGGGATCTTATATGTGATGTATTAAGTCTATTATAAACCTCTAGATGCTTATGAATTTGACTCTTGCAATGGATATATGGCACTGATCTAAGTTATAATTATTCGTGTAGCTCAGTATTTTTTTGTCTTTGCCTAGAGCTTGCTACAAATTGCAAATCATTGACTATCTTATACAATGGATTGTGTTTAGTTATCTCACACTCTAGATAGTTGATATTGTCTATGAACAACCAATTCTAGTTGATATTATCTTATTGTGTTGAGCTATTAAGTAAGATCATCTGCTATTGTTAATGTTGTTTATAATAATGGTATAGAGGTTGTAAACACATTAAGGGATCACCCTCCCGGGTCTTGCAGAGCCCAAAGTGTACAAGGCTTTTAAAGTCTTTGTTAGTTGGTCTAGGTCCTTCGAGCTGCCTTCGATTGGAATTAGCAATTCCATAGGTATATTAGAAGACAAACCTGGTTACATTGTAAAAAGAACAAACATAAACATCAACCACTGAACAACTACCTCTACAACTGACTTTTTAATCTTTTATGATCACATGAAACATAAAACACACTAATTTCAAGGTTGGTAACATCACTATTGAAATATTTTAATTTTTTGACCTTTCAAAAATTAAAAAGTACATCATTAAATTAATCATGTAATGGCATAAAAATTAAAAACATCATGAATTAATTATGTAACCACATAAGTCAAATATAATTCTATCAAGAAATTAATATCAAATAGATAATATAATCACATAACTTATACATTTCAATGTCATTGATCTTCTTCTTCATCCAACTCTTTGTATGTATCATCCAATCCAGATTCGACATTGTAAGGATTGGTCATACCATCATCATCGTCATTGATATCAGTTTCGATAATGTCATCATCCACACATATGTCATCTTCATGAACATTAACTCCTACATCATCATTATCTAGTGCGTTCTCTTTGACATCTTTGTCAAGGACATCATCAACTAACCATTGATCTTGATCATCATCTACATCATTTTCTAGTTCTTCATTATCTTCTTCTTCCACCAAATTATACTTTATTGGCCTTCCTCTTGGATCATATCTAACAACAAATGACCAACCCAATTTACCTAGAACATCTATGTAAAATACCTACTCACATTGGCTTGGAATAACATAGGGCTCATTTCCAGCTCAATCTATCAACCTTGTATTAACCATGGTAAATCCATTATCATGTTCAATAACCATTCTCTTAGGATCATTTTCATTCAATCGTAGCTTGTACCATAGGACGATGAACAAAATTAGTCTGAAGGACTTAAAGTCACACTCAAATATATCATCCAAAATCCCATAGTATTAATTTTCTAAGACTTTTGGATGTATGTTGCTTCTAGATGAAACATTAGTCACCTGAAAGACTGTAGTTATACCAGAATCACAAGTTTTCTTCATGTCATCCAACATTTTGATTTGAAATTTACAACCATTGCACCACATAGCCTTGTGGTGTTTCACCTGCAATATGTCAAACATGTAAAAATTATTGCAATATCATCATTTGATAAACATATTTATTCTTGGTTGAATGTATGCAAAGAAAAAAATCTCAAGATATATATATACATCAATATACTTGAAAATAATTAAATAATATGGGTGATTAATATATTTATACGTACCTATTTCTCTTAAACCATATGCTAAATCAATTTCCCTTTGTGTAACATTGGAATCTCCATTACGATGAGCTTCTTTAACCAGTGAAGCCACACCTTCCCATGTTAATGCGCAACCAGATTGTTGACATCATTCAATCCATACCATCATCCAATAAAGATTGTTGGTAACATACAAATATAGTGCATCCCACTCTCGACCAACTGTACCAAAATAAATTGAAATTCACAAACAACGTATAATTAGTTAAATACCACAGTATATGACCTTAATTTATAATTGATATATATTTAAGATTAAAAATTAAATAAGTACAATATACATAAAAACCATATGTAAAATATATTCCAATTAATCTCCATGACCATCTTATAATTGATAAGTAGGAGGTATTACCTCTCACTTTCGTCAATCTACCTTTCCCCAACAGGTACTCCCCTTCGAGTTTGTTAATGGAGTTGGGATCCCAAATGCGATCTAAATGGATCTTTGCTGCAAACTTAGGAAGATATTCACTAATGTACACCATGGTCTGGTATACCATATATCCCTCCACCATAGAACCCTCGTGATGTGCTCTTTGTCTAACCAAAGCCTTCAAAAATTTCAAGTGCCTCAACCATCCACATTGACCTTGTGTGTATAGGTCCACACAATTCAATCTCCTCAACTTGGTGTATGAGGTAGTGTTCTTGTGCATTGGAAAATGTTTAAGGTAGACACTTTTGCATTTCACACATTAGACAAGGAATTTTTCTCTTCCAATAATTTATATCTTCTTTATGGATTTCTTTAGATGATAGCCATCTACAAGTTATTCAAGGTACAAATATATTAATGATATTTAACAAAAATATATAGTATGTTACATAACAAGTAAAACAAATGGCAATTATAATATGTATATAGCGAATTGAAAAAATCTCGCTACTTACCTCATGTATTTTTCAAGATCATATATAACTTGTTTGACATTGTTATCAAAGTTGTCTAGGAGAGATAGAGGTAGAACATACTACAACAATTATAAAATGATCTTTCCATTATTTTTCCAAAAGTAGTAAACACAATACACTGAAAAATACATGCATTATACAAGTGTATATAATATACCAGAATAATTACCTTAATGAAGGTATGTCAATCATGTGTTTTCATCCCTGACCCAAATTCACCTTTCTTTATTATTATATTGTTTATGTTCGTAGCAAATCCTGTGGGAAATTGATTTTTTTGTATGACTTCTTTTATAGCATTGCTTTGCTGCTCTGTTAATAACCAAGGAAGGGCACTTATATTAATTTGGTCTCCATCACTATTTAATTGAATGACATTTTTCATTGCATGATTGGCTTCCTAAATGTCACTACAAATTTTGACAATTTTTTCTTTGTCATGCCTTCCATCCAATATTTTCCATAATGTTTATGTTATATTCTTTCCGATATGCATTGTATCAAAAAATGCACAATTTGTAGCTGCTCATAATAGGGCAACCTACTAAATTGTCTAGGATAACTTTTCAATCCATGTGGAAGTTGGCCATTAATGCCTTGATGACCTTCATGAAGCATATAAGTTAAACAAATTAACAACGACAATCATTGTCAATTACAACATGAGTAAACACAACACAATATAAAAATATAAATTCAAAACATATCATATATGATAGATAAACAATTTGATCCAATGTATAACCTTGATGATTAATTCTATTATATTCCAACTTCCATAGGTGAGGTGACATTCTTCGTGGTTTTTGATGTAGTCTCCTCTTTCCCATTGAAAAGATGTTTTCTAGTAGTTCAATACTTATGATTTCTATGGAGGAAGTGCCTATACTCATCAAACACCTACTTTCCTAAACTTTTTGAACAACGAGATTTCATCTTTGGACCATAAATTGGACATGTAAATTTTCTCTTTATTTGAAGACCTACAAGATGATATATAATTGGATTAAATATGTCAATTTTTATAATTATATATAATGAATAGATTATTTTAAAAACATTCATGATATCTACTTTATCAAATTAAGTATTGTTAAAGTGTAGTCGAATGTTATAATATACCACAAAAATATGTTAGCCCTGGGGCATCATGAATTGTCCATACAAGAATTGCATGGAATTGAAATTGTCTTTGTCCTATTGGTCTGGAGACGTCATACATAGTGACACCAATCCATAACTTTAGTAACTCATTGATAAAAGGCTCGATATATACATTCATATCTTTAACTTGGTACTTACCTAGTTGAATGAACATAAACATTACATAATTATTATAACCATTTTACTGCAATATATACAAATTAATGTACATGACTATTGAATGAAAAAAATATAAGCCATTATGCAACAAATAAGACAAATGAGATGCTACTACATTAAAGAAAATTGATGTAAACAAATACCTGGAACAATCATTAACAACATTATGTGCTCCCTCTTTATTGACATCCATGGAGGAATGATATTGTTGATAACAAAAACAGGCCACACTGAGTAAATAGATCTCAGCTCTCCAAAAGGATTGACACCATCCGCTCCCAATGAAAGCTTGAGATTACTAGGTTCTTCTTTAAAGTGTGGCCATTTTCCCTCCATGTCCCTAAATATAGAACCATCTATAGGCATTCGAAGAATGTCATCTCCACTTCTATTCTGTGCATGGTAATCCATCAATTGCGCTAAGCTTTAGCACCTAAATAATCATTGCATATGTGGAACAATGGGAATATAATGAAGAACCTTGTGAGGCACCTTTTTTCTTAGTTGATCTGTTCGATATCTACTGATATGACAGTCTGGGCATTCTGTTGCAAATTCCTATTTTTTATGATATATAATATGATCATTGGGACATGCATCTATTGCTTGATACTCCATTCCGATATCTTTCATAATGGCACATAAATTTCGGTATGAGCAAGGTAAAATATTTGATAGTGGTAACAAAAATTCACCAATCTATCTACAACAAAAAATAATTTGTTCATATAAAGAATATTAATGGTACATATTTCATCCAAGTTATTTACTAGTGATGAACTAACAACAATTAAAATAGATGAAAAAAGATGACATGTATGATATACCTTAACATCCGTGAGATTGCTATGTTTGATAAACCATTCATAACCTTCAAGTTCAACAACAACAATACAGTAGAGAGAACAGTTGTTTCAGAGCCTTCATAAAGGGGCTCGTATGCCTTGTCAAGTACAGGTAAACCATGAACATCATCAAAGTCATCTTGATCATCATGATCAACTTTGCCACTAAATGTGGCATGGATCAATGTATTCGTACCATCATCTCCAACTGTGTTTTCTGGCACATTATCATCTTCCATAGGATCATTAACTTCATCTTCGATATTCACAGCTCCATGTTCATTCGCTTGCAAAACCACATTCTTTGGCCAATGATAATCCATATCATCTGCCCTAGGGTGCCCCACCTTTATAATAATGATAGACATAAATAAACCATGATCATGATCAAGTGATTATATATATATAATGTTAAAACAACATAAACATTTGCAAATTCAATCAATATAAACACATATAATAAACAACTTACCAATGGATGATAATCATGCCCCCCTTCAACGTGACCATGCTTCCTACAATGTTTCTCTGTTGTTGTGATTAAAAGCCATCTCATTTTTAAGCCCTTGCAATTATTGCAAGGACAATAATATTTCCCATCACCCTTTCTTTTCAATCTGGCCCATAATCTATCAAGTGTTTCTTCCTTTTGTTCTAGACTAATATTATTTGACATGATTTTTCTTTACCAAGCTTGACTATTTAGATCTTCAAAAAATATCAAACTAACACTCCAATAATTTTTATTCATAGATAGGTAACATAATCTAATAATTCTGATATTTTACACCAAAAAATTTTGGCATGCAACCACCCCTACAAAAGAGAAGATAGTCTGAAGTTAATGACCCCAAAAAACACTTTACAATGCTAATTCCAAAACTTATTAAATTCTGATTTTACTATGATTTCCAACTGTTAAGACTCCTAAAATCAGAATATTGAACTTGATTGCAAAAATTCCTACAACAATGGAGGTAGCGAGCTAGTAAGAGCAAGTGACCCATTCCTAAGGAGCAACAAGTCAGAATCATCATTGCTAATGTCAATATGGATTTATCCTTTTAGGTAAAGATGCAATGTGTCACTTCTTATGACGAGCTTATCCCTAGGGCCCTCAACATTGAGAGAGCCCTAATAAAAAACAACAGAAGCATTGGTAAGAGCATGATTAGGGTACAAACCCTAGGCCTCCATAGAAACATAAACAATAACTATAGCAGATTAGTGAGGTTGCAATACCAAAAAGATTGAGACATTGTAGGTAATAACAAAATCTTGCAATCTAAAGATTGTAGCCAATAACAAGCACACTATGTAGCTTAGTGACATTTGTAAATGCAATCTACGGTAAGGAGAATGACAGTCACTTGAGATGTGACAGTCAAAAATAGGCTAAGTAGTGACAAGATAATAAAGCTCAAACCTTGCATAGTAAAGTGGAGATTTTAATAGTGAGTTTCCTTACCCCCTTGCCGACCTTAAGGGTTTTTCAATTGCTTTTGGTAGTGTTAGACAAGGAAAATGCAATTAGGGAATGACTGTCTAAATGAAGTAACAGTGGTAATCATAGGTTCAATGTTTCTTCTTAGCCATTAATATTGTATAATGGAGGTAGTGGATTGCATGTTTGAGCAATGTTTTGAGACTCACCAAAGATGGGAGAATAGTGAATAATACCTTGTGGACTGTGAAGTAGTGTCAATAAGGTTGAAGGATTTTAAGAACTATAATACCATGAAACAATGAGTCCCCTGTATTAAGTAGGCAGTCTAGAGGGCATAGTTTGATTTTATAGAAGGATGCTCATGAAAGGAATCTTCAAGTGATAGTGAGTGAGTTGTTTGAGATTGTAGGTAAGGGTGCAATACCTAGTCTTAAAGGAAGTTAGCAAAGCAATAAATGTGCAATAAAATTGAATCGTACACAACAAACAATTTGCAATGTTATCTTCCATAATGCCTTGAGTTTGAAGACAAAAATCTCATTGTATCTTCATGATGAAAGTGGTTACCTTAATAGTCAATCACTGGCAACCATGATTTTAAAACATGCTATTGTGCTTATGGAGGCAACATTTTAAGCAAAGCAGTGAGTGGTGATTTGGAACAATGGAAAGTATGAAGGACTTGATTTATATGCATACTATGCAGTCTAGCTTAAGAAAACATTCTTAGAAGAGATTGAAGGTGGATTATGGAACTCAAGGGTTACCATGTAAAGGATTAAAGCAAAGACTGAGATCTATTTAAAAGCCACAGTCATGAAGATATTAAAGATGTCACATGTAAAAACATAGTAGCTGGACTAATGAATATAGTTCCAAAGAGGATAGTGTGCTGGGGCAAATTTAGGAGATCTCCACATTATCTAATTATAGGTAAATACATAATTTATTTATTTTTTTAATTAAAAGAAATCATTCTAAGCCCTATATAGGATACATTGATACTTCAAAAGCCTCTGAAGGAATTTGAGATTATGCAAATATATTTCAAGTAACATTCATAAGGTTTAGAAAATATTGATCACTCTCTAGAATAGCCCATTAAACATGGGTTGTGCTTGAATGCACTACATAATTGATATAGCACAACCACTCTGCATATCAACCAGAGTTATAGGATCTTTATTGCAGCAAGAGGTAATCACTCTTCGATCATGCTATAATTACATCCTAAACTGTTAAACTTGAGACAACCTAAATGCACCCAATGATGATTGATACCTATATTATACAACCTGAATTAACTACATTATATGAGTGTCTTCATTTCTATCACAACATTGCCACATTAAACTTGGGTCACACATGAATGCATCCTATATTTTTTATAGCACAATTGTGCCACATGACCAATAGAGTTATGGATCACATAATTATAATCACAAGAATCTATTCCTTGGTTGTGATCTTATGGTGATTTCACACAACAAAATCTGGACATGAAATTCTCAAAACCCTTAACCTCTAAAAATGAAATTTGATGAGATGTTGCTTTAAAATATGATTTTCAAACCTGGAACTACAAATCTAACTTCACAACTAAATTTTGCAAAAAGGCAATGACTACCCTCAACCTGGCAATATCTTCTTGAATTTCTTCTGATTTTTCCCAAGAAAATCGTCCTTAGTTCTCCACAAACTGCCTTAAGTAGAGCAAAACACTATCACAATAAATCAGGCATGAACTCACTTTTCTTTATGTTGGCCACAATTTGATTTTTTTAAATTTTTCATGTTTGTCAAAAATTTGATGAAACTGATAGCTGAAATTTTGATGAACCCAAGGTTTGTCGAAATTTTGACAAACATCGGGGATAAACTTTCAAAAAATTGGAAATTACACATCAAATTTTACAAGCACCTGATGAACATCAAATTTTACATATTTCGTCGGACAGTTTCATCGTATTTTGTAGTCAAATGTATTAGTGAATAGACGACACCATCTTCAGGTACACCACATTTCTTCAAAGAGATCAAACACATTTATCAAGAGTTGTAGTTTTACAAAGGTAAATATCATGAGTTGGTTCCTCCTGAGTGACAAGAGAGTTTTGTACAGTCTCATTCTGTAGCCATTTCCTGGAGATAGGAGAGATCTCGGTGCAGGTCCATCGAGTAGAGGGGGTACCAGTTCGATGAGAGCAACAACATTTGGTGGGAGCTTGACATAGCATTTTGTGATGTTCCTTGGACATTGTGTATACACCTTTTGTGAGATTGAGGATGTGTTTCCCATGATACAGTGTCCTTTTGGTTTTTGATGTATCTCATCCTATTTTTTGGATATCCTTGTACACATGGACATTATGAAATTTTTGATGATATATGATACATAGCGGAAATTATGATGTGTTTGATTTTCCTATTATGATATGTTGTGAATTTATTTGATTTCTATGTGATGATAATGATTTATGCAATGAATGTATTTGTGATCATGATTTATGCAATTTGATGAGATCATTATGATTATGCAATGTGATGTGATGATTATGATGTGTAATGCAATGTGATTTGATTTATTATGATTATGCAATGTGATGAGATGATTATGATGTGTAATGCAAATGATGTGATTTATTATGATTATAGGATGCATTTGATTTACATGTTATGATGATTATTCTAATGGTATGATATGTTATAGATGCAATGATGATTTTTGTAATGATGAATGATGTAATGCAAATGATTATGCAGATGCACAACTTCAAATGTTCAGGGCCTTAAGCTTAAATAAGTGAGTCTGTCCAACTTCCAAAAGTTGTGGGAAGACTACAGTAGATTGATCTTTTAAGCTTCATAACTATTACATATTTTCCCACTTTCTTGGAAACATGAAGAGACTCACTTATTCAAGCTTAGTGAATTACATGATTTTGATGTTGAAAATGATATGCAATGTATGTCCTTTATTATTTTCTTTTGTATTTTTTGATGCAAATATCATGATGGAATGTATGGATCTAAATGAAATGAGAATATTTTCTCATATATGCAAATGATGATGCAATGAATGTGCAACTAAATGAGAATGATGTGTCTTTTGGTTAATTTCTAGTGTACTCAATCCATTAATAATAGAGATGAGGGTATGTGCAGGATCATGATGGGAAAAAAAGTGGCAATATGATGGGTATGTGGCTGATGACTTTTTTTTACCCAAAATTGATGAAACAAAAAGGGTTTTTAAAGAAGATTCTTAGATTTCCACCAATATAAATTATGCTTTACTTTGAATTTAATAAGTAATTATTATTCATTTTCATTTCGAATTACGACTAAAGTACTGATTGATAGGCTTATTGAAAAACATCTATAGATTACAAACGGTATCACATTTTTTGCATCTGAAACATGCATCACATTATATGCTTCACATACTATTGGATTAAAAAAATAAAAATTGAATTTCATAAATTTTTGACCAAGTTAAGGTGGTTAGACATACGATTTTTTTATATTTTTTAAAAGTTGTAGTAAAAAATTCATAATTAATTATTTACTTAGAAAAAAATTATAAAAACTATGCATCACATCGGGACATGAGTCCTCTACTTATATATAAAATATTATAAAAAAAATATTATCATTTTATTGTGGCTAGGGTGGTTAGACAAAGACCTACTTTTGATTTTTTCCTTGAAATTTAAGTACTACTGCATTGAAATTTCAAAGTTTCACCAAATAGATTTTTTTTTAAACAAACCTAGTAGTTTAGAAACTACATTCAATTTTCTATAGATTCTATTGTTACATATTTTTGAAATAATATAGATAACTTATTCAAATTTTTATGTCAAGTTGCTTAACTCTGATTTTTCTAATTTTTTTCCCACTTAAGGGCCTATTTTTTCCATGATGATCCTACACATACCCATGACACCATTGTGAAATTGTTTCAGTAGTTAAAAATTGCATAAATACACATGTAATGCTAACATGAATGCAATATAACTTAACTATGCAAATCTCATTTTCAAAATTGGTCATTTTAACCAGTTTGTCATGGATTTTATCATCATTGGGCCTTTAAAATGTTGAAAGTGAGTACAAGCATTGATGGCATATTTCAGACCAAGATGACCTGAGTACTATTTCCATGATGTTTAAAAATTGCAAGATAACACAAGCATCTAAGTGTAATTAAACCCAGATGACCTGAGCATCACTTGCGTAAAAGACAAGAGTTAATCTTTTTCCTATGAAAATTCAGAATGTCATTAGTGATACTTTGTAAAGCACGTCCCACAACTTGCATAGTAATAATGATAAACTCACAGATAGTAGACAAATAAAAATCATACTCCTTCCTTTCTCCTCTAATTTGATACATCATTGAGGACTCAAGAGATATGATATCAAAAATCAAAGTAGAACAATTTGAACTTGTTTGTTTAACATGGTAAACCTTTGATTCAAAAAGATCAACATTCATTTGTAGTTTGTGTTTGTAACGTTAGTCCGACAACTGTTTCCTAACACAAGTATCTAAGTATAATTAAACCTAGATGAGTTGAGCATCACTTGTGTTAACAGACAAGAGTTAATATTTTTCCTATGAAAATTTGGAATGTCATTAGTGATACTTTGTAGAGAATGTCTTGTGATAGCTTGCATAGTGATAATGATAAACTCATAGACAACAGACAAATAAAAATCATACTCCTTCCTTGCTCCTCTAGTTCGATACATAATCGAGGAATTAAGAGATATGATATCAAAAATAAAACTAGAACAATTTCAACTTTCGTGTTTAACATGATAAACCCTTGATTCAGAAAGATCAACATTCAATTGAAGTTTGTTTTTGTAACGTTAGTTTGACGACCGTTTTCCTGTTGGTTCAAGCTCAAAGTTTATTTTCCCTTAGTGAGTGAAGGATTTTTTGCCAGTCCACAGTGAGACATGACCATGATGACCAAGACCTAACCTAAAGACCTATCCTAGGGGCCTCGGGGGCTGATCCATAGATTATCCTTGCCTACATTATACACGCAAAGACCACGTAGTTCAACTGATGACACGATCAATATTTACAAGATGAAAATATGAACATAGCGAACACCTAGAAGACTGACCTAAAATGACTCGAGGGATAATCAAAGATCACCCTTGCCTACGTTCAAAGCTCAGAGAGGACGTAGTTCGAATGAAGACTATTGTTTTTACTTTTTAACTTTTTTGACCTATTTTTGGATTTTGACATGTTTTGAATGTTTTTGGGATATTTGATGTGTTTTGAATGTTTTTGGATGTTTTTGATATATTTTGAATGTTTTTGGATTTTTGATATGTTTTGAATGTTTTTGGACATTTTATTTTCTAACCTTGAGTATATACAAGAATCCAATCCAATGTAGGACATGCCCCCAGTGTGATACAATAGGAAAAAATGATTTTTAGAATGGGTTGAGTAATGCCAGGGGATACCATAATACAGACACTAGATCAAGTTATGATGTGAACATGGAAGTGTGAGAAATGCAAAGATGGAAGCATGATGGATGAACGTTGCAGAGCAAGTCACATAGCCCAAGATAGATTGGGAGTGCTTATTTTATACAAGGCACCTATTTGTGAGGTTTTCACCAAGGTACTTGCCCAAAGTTCCACCGAAGTGGTTTTCGCTAGAGTTCGATTCTTTTTCTTAATTGTTTTTCAATCCTTTTTTTGATTTTTTTCTTTTTTGGATTTTTTCTTTTTTAAATTTTTTTTTGTATTTTTCCAGGACCTTTACCAATGCACCAGATGAGTTAGGTGTAAAACCTTTTGAGATGCAAGTTGTTGAGGGGTTCGTCAAATAGATCCCCTTCTAGTGTAGATAATTGATATGCTCCTGATCCAAAGAATAATACTATAACAAAAGGACCCAACCAGTTAGGTTCAAATTTCCCCTTCTTCTCTTGATCTTGTTGATAACAAGGATTTTATTTTCAGACTAAGTCACCCACCTCAAATGCTCTAGGTATTACTTTGTTATTGTAGCTCCTAGATATCCTTTGTTGATAAGCTTTTAGGTGATCAACTTTATGATGTTGACGTTCATCCAATAGTTCTAATTCTTGTAGCCTACATAATCTGTAATACTCATCTGAAATCACCCCTTTAAGTGACACGCACAGGGATGGTATCTCAACCTCAATAGGTAGAATAGCTTCTAATCCATAGACAAGAGAATAGGGTGTTTATCTTGTCGAGGTATAGATATTGGTTCTTTAAGCCCACAATGCCAGGTTTAGTTGAAAGTGCCAACCACGTCTAGCTTCATTGATGGTTTTCTTCAAGATCTTCAAGATAGTCTTGTTTGAGGCCTCCGCTTAGCTATTCCGTTGGGGATAGTAAGCTATAGAAAACCAATGTTGGATATGGAATCTTTCACAAAGCTCTTGAACATCTTGATTCTTAAAGGGTCAGCCATTATCCATAATGATAGATTGAGGAACACCATATGAACATATGAGATAATTTAGGATAAATGAGGAGATTTGTTTCCTAGTGATGGTGATTAGAGGAACAACTTCAAACCACTTGGTGAAGTATTATGTAGTTGTGATTATAAACTTATTTCCATTAGAGGAGGATGAATGAATCTTTCCTACAAGGTCTAATCCCCACTAGCAAAAGGGCCATGTAGCTATAAAAGGATGTAACTCTTATGTAGGTGCATGTATCAAATTTCCATGAATTTGACATTTGGAACATATTTTGACATATTGGTATGTCTCTTTCTCCATATTTAGCCAGTAATACCCCAATCATAATAATTTATTAGGTAAGGTTAAGCCACTTGAATGTGTGCCACATATACCTTCATGAACCTCTTGCAAAGTGATTTTAGCTTTGATATGTTCTAGACACCAAAGAAGAGTTCCATCCAAACCTCGTCTATAAAGTACATCAACTATTAGAGTGTGACAAGCTGCTTGTCGAATGAAGTTTTGTTTTTTGTTTCGAGATAAGTTAATTGGAAGGGTAGTGTCTTGTAGGTAGGTATGGATTTCTCCACAGAGGGAAATTTGAGGTTCAACAATAGTGCATATCACTTGGGTTTCTAGATCTTCATAGGCTGGGTTGGACACTTGTTCTACCATGAATTCATAATGTTTTTGTTGTTTAGGTATCTACAAGAGAGAAGCAATGGTGGCCATAGCACCTGCAACTTTGTTTTCTATTCTTGGAACCAATGAAAACTTGATCTCAACAAAGTACTTTTTGAAATCATCCCCCATCCTCTTGTAAGGCAGCAACTTGTCATCCTTTGTTTGATAATCATCATTGACTTGGTTGATGACCAATTGTGAGTCACCATAGACTAGCAATTTCATGATTTTCCATTCAACAACTATTTTGATTCCAATGATCAATGCTTCATATTCAGTTGTGTTGTTGGTGCAGGAGAACATTAATCTGTAGGATTTTGGAATTGTATATCCTTGTGGTGAAACAAACAAGATTCCTGCACTTGATCCATCTTGTATATAAGATCCATCAAAGTATAGCAGCCATTGCTAGGTAGATATGGTTAGGACATCATTATCAGGGAATTCAATTTTCATTGGATTATTATTTGAGAATGGTGCTTCCACTAGTTGATCTACTATGGCTTGACCTTTAATTTCTTTCCTGTCTGCATACTGGATGTCAAACTCACTCAATATCATGACCCGCTTGGCTAACCTCCTTGTTAAAATAGCTTTACTGAGTAAGTACTTTAATGGGTCAATTTTAGTAACGAGTTTGATGGTGTGATTCAAGATGTAGTGTATTAATTGTTGTGTAGAAAATACAACCACTAAGAAATCTTTCTCAATAAAGGTGTAGTTGATCTCATAACCATTAAGGGTCCTACTGATATAATATATGGATCTTTCTTTTCTTGTAGAATCTTCTTGTGCTAATAAATACCCCAAAGATATCTCAGTTTTTGCAATATATAGTAAGAGTAGTTTTCCCTTGACTAGTGGTATCACCATAGGTCATGTCATCAAGTACTATTTTAGTTGACTGAAGGAAACTTCACATTTGTCATCCCACTTGAAGGAGACATTTTTATGCAATAAGTGATTGAAAGGATGAGTTTTATTAGCTAGTTGTGGAATAAATCTACTGATGAACTAGAACCTTCCTTGTAATGATCTGAGTTGGCTGATGTTGTTTAGGAGGAGGTGTTTCCATTATGGCCTTGACCTTTGTAGGATCTACCTCAATGCCTTTAGTTGAGACAATGTATCCCAAAAGTTTAGTTGATGTTACACCAAACACATTTCTTGGGATTTAACCTCACCTTGAATTTCTCCAATCTTGTGAAGTTTTTTTCTAGAATCTCTAATTGTCCTTCTCTAGTGTAGGATTTTTCCAAAAGATCATCTACATAGTCTTCCATAAAATTATGCATGATGTCATGGAAGATGGTAGTCATAGCTCTTTGTTGTGTAGCTCCAACATTTTTCAACCCAAAAGGCATCACATTCCAGCAAAAAGTGCCCCAAGGACATGTGAAGGCTGTTTTATCTTGATCTTCAGGTGCTATCTTTATTTGGTTGTATCCTAAAAATCCATCCATAAGTGATAACATTTTGTGGCCAACAGTCAAGTCTACAATCAGATGAATGTTTGGTAGAGGAAAATCATCTTTTGGATAGGCTTTGTTAAGGTCCCTAAAATCTGTGTATATCCTGATCCTCTTATCTGGTTTGGATATTGGAACAATGTTTGATATTCATTTGGCATAGTCAATAGATCTTATGAATCCTGCATTTAATAGATTTTTAAACTCAGCTTTCACCAGAAGGGCGATATGGGGATGTATCTTTCTCAGTTTTTGCTTTACTCATTTTGTGCTAGGTGGTAATGAAAAATGATGCATAATGAGTTCTAGATCTATGCCTGGAATGTTAGCATATGACCAAGGAAATTTGATTTGCCTCTCCTCAAAGAATTTGGTGAAATGAGGTTTCTTCTCTTCTATCATAGATTTCACTAAACACGTGGTCTTCACCATCTTAGCTATACCAACATTGATGGATTGCATAGGTTCTATTAGCACTAGAGATCTCTCTTAATAGTGTTTTGGGAGACTGTCAAACCCTCCATCTCTTGGTGCCTCAGAGAGGTTTTCACCTTGAGATATGCTCTTTGTTTTTTCTTTTTCCTAATTTAATAGTGCCACCAGGTGGTTTTCACTATTAGACCCATTTCCTATATTTTTTATAAATTGCATCCAAAAGGTTTAACACTTCCTTCATTAGGAGCTTCATTTTGAAATTCAATGGTAGAAAATGTGTCAAGGTTATCAGAACATAGGAAGTTCACAAGGGCATCATCATTTGAAAAGGTGGGTATGTCAAGTAGCTCATTTTGATCCCAATCAATTAGCTCAAGTTGTATTAAGGACAAGGATTCATTAGCCTTTGGTCAAGGTCATAAGGTGTAAGCATCAGGATAACCATGTTTTCAAAATTTCCAATGAGGTCTAAGATGTTACTTTCTTCCAACATGTCTATCTCGCTTGAAGAATGATCATCTTCACTTGAGTCAATGACATATTGTGATCCACATTCAAGTGGTCTAGAACTAGAAATTTTTCCTTTCATACATATTGGGGTATACTTTTGGATTACATCAATCTCTTTTTCATGGCAAGATTCCTCAAAGAGAGAGTCCCATTCATATTCATTAGAATCTATTTCATGATCCTCACTAGCCTGTAACTATAAGATTCTTTCAACAATTCTTTAAGTAGCTTCTTCTTTTAAGTCTTCCCTATAGCCTAGTCCTATTTTTTCTTTGGGATTCATTGTGACAAGTTGTATTGGTTCATTAATGCCTTCTTTTATTTTACCCAAAGGAACATTTCCCTCATATCCCATTTTTTCCAAGATTGTTTGACCTTTGCCATACTTATCTGTGCATATATTGGACATTGATACCTGTGAAGGTTCTTCATCTTTGTATAACCAGTTTAGGACATCCCTATCTTCTAATTCCATACTTGAGTGCTTTCTTTTATAAACTTCCCATTAAATAGCATGATGGGTTGTAAAGATTGTTGTCTTGAAGTAGATTGTTATCCATGTGACTTAGGAGAAGATGAAAGTTGTGGTAAGTATGAGGATTTATCAAATGAGTATTCCCCCATGCAATTTTCTTTTATTTGGATCCTTTATAACTATTTGGATAAGGCATTAAGTTGAATTCTATCATTGCATGAAATAGAATCAATGACCCCTTTGTCTTTTGATTGAGCCTTTTCCTCATACTGTCTTGACAAAGACCCCACTAGACTTTCTTTGTTTGATGGCTAAAATTTGATGACTTCTCTATTATGTGGTACAAAGGTATCTTTACTTGTTCTGAGTGCATTACAATATTGGGGATTGTTAGAATCGACAACAATGGTGATCTCATGTCCATTGAAAGGAAATTTAAAGCACTGATGATAGGTTGATGGTGTCGCTTGTATTTCATGAATCCATGGGTGTCCCAAGAGTATTTTATATGTCAATCCCTTGTATAATACTTGACACACTATGTCTTTGATGATTGGTCCCACTTGAATGGGTAACATGATCAATCCTTGGGAGGATCTTTCTTCATCATCATATGCTTTTATGGCAATTTTCCTTCTAGGATCAATAGCATTTTAGAAATATCCTAATGCACGAACAAGCTTGAGAGTGTAGATATTTAAGCCTTCTCCTCCATCTATAAGGACATGTTTGATGTGGAGAGCAGTGTTATGCAGATGGGTGGTGGATGCATCGTCTTGTTCAGAGAATGATAAGCAATGGGGTGCAATCAAATTTCCCACCATAGCTGGAAATGTATAGAATTCTAGATTGTTTGGTACTGTGGTGGCAACTAAAGCTTGTTCCAAGGTCTCTTTTTGTGTTGATGAAATATTGAGAAGTTCCTATATGGATATTTGAGTGGGTATCTTCTATAACTAATCAACGATGTTATATTGAGTTACAGGAAAAACATTCATTTTGGACGTGGAAGCGGTAGCTCCTTTCAATGTTACCTTGGATTGTCCTCTTGTAATTGCATTGATAGGTGTATTGTATTGATCATTCACAATTTTTATGATGTTAATTCGATTGTCATTCATGTCAATGTTAGTGCTTAGATTTCTAGGTTCAAGGTCATTGATTTGATTTGAGATAGTGTCATCTTTGTGTTGGATTTCAGTAGTGGCATCCTTCCCTTGGCTTCCAATTTCAATGTCTTGGATGGAATTCCCAACCATCTCAATACAATGAATGGTAGAATCATAAACATAGTTTATATTCTTTCCTTTGGTATTCACTATACAGGACTTTCCCTTTTCATAATTGGGTAAAGAGTTCTTGAGCAATTGTTGATCACTATTTGTTTGGGGTCCTTTAATGTGTACCCTTTTGTTATCAATGAGATCTTGGATTGCATGTTTTAATTGCCAATAATATTTTATCATATGATGCTTGTTTTGATGATAATCAAAGTAATGAGCATCGTTCCACCAAAAGGGCTTGACTTGTGGATCTCAGTTTCATGCTTCTAGCACTATGATAAGCTTATCCTCAATAAGTTCCTTTAAGGAGGAATCTAACTATTGTACCAATGGTGTGAATTTTCATCGATTGGAAGGTTTTGGAAATGGTGTTGCTTTAGTACCTGGATTAGTCTAATTGTTGCTTTGGCTAACATTTGGAGTGTTGGGGGGATTGTTAGTCTGATTGGTCTTGGTGGCAGCTATTGTTAAGTTGAATATGAGTTTGGTATTTTTTATTTTCAAGTATGACCTCATTGTTACCCACGTTCTTGTTTCATTGCCAAAATTTACGTTTGTCCCCACCATTGTAGTTGTTAGAAGAAGTGGATGAGTTGTTTTCATTGTACACCTTAATGACCCCTCTTTTGACAAAGGCTTCTTCTATTTTATTTTTATTTTGAATCAATTTTTCAAAGGTAGGGGGACATTTTAATTCCAACCTATAACTCATCTCATCATTTAGGTTATCAATGAAAATCTCTATCTTTTCCTTTTTGGGCACGGGATGAGAATACCTTGGAAACAATCTCCTCCATTTTTGCAAGAAAATAAGGAAGGACTCACCCTTTTTCTATTTCAAGTTGCAAAGGTCTTTCATGGTGATATCATGTTGGATATTATAAGAGTATTGAGTGAGAAATCTATTCACCAACTCTTCAAATTTCTTGATGGGGGTGTAATATTTGAAAAACATTCAAGGAAATTCCCTCATAGATTTCATGGAAATAGTCTCATCAAATAATTTTCCTCATGCATGAATTCTAGACTCATAGTTCAAAATTCCCTTACATGATCTAATGGATCAATTGTACCATTGTATTTATCATACTTTGGAAATTCACTACGTTTAGGGAAAGGAATCATGTTGATGGTTTGATTAAATGGATAAGGACAAATTTCCTCCATCAAGTATCATTTTGAAGTTCCCCTTTGTATGTCTAGAACTTTTTGTTGAAGGTTTTTCATTTGGTGAGTTAAAGCAACCATTTGTTTTGTTTCCTTTTCAGGCTTTTGGAGAGGTGCTTTCAAGATGTTGATATCAAAATCAGGTGGAAGTTTAACTCCTTGATTGGCTAACATCAATAGGTATTTTTCCCCATCTTTTTCAAAAATATTTTCCAAAAACTTATGGAAGTTGGGGTCTTGTTTTGCTTGTCGGATATCCTCATTGTTTATTTCTTCCCCTTGCGTGTTGTTGAGTCCAAGAATAGGGATTTCTTCTGTATCAACCATGTTGCTAGGGATCTCACTATTTTGAGGTTCAATGTTAGGAAATTCAATATCAAAAGCTTCACTACTCAGACTTCCTATGTTTTTTGTTTCAAAGTTGGGTGTTCCAAGTTCCTTGCCTTTGATTCTCCTCTTTTGTGATCTTGTTTAGATGAGAATACAAGTGTTAGGGTTTAAACTAAGCTTTTATCTAAGTTTGAAATAGTGCCAAGGATTACAACTAAGTCAAATAGAATGACAAATTCTATTGATTAGACTGAGTTTGATTTGATTGCATGACATAGTTTCATGATTAAAGGATGACAAATATCAAAGATGAAACTAGGTTTTGCATTCAAAGATGTGATGGATATTGATGATTTAGGCACCTTGAAATATTTAGATCTAGGCTTAATTTGAAAATTTCCACTTCTATAGGTCCATTTCAACAATGTTTAAACTTCTAAGGTATCTAAGGAATGATCTTGGACTCAAATTTTTGACTCAAGAGACATAATTAAGGTACTCAAAATGTTGGAAAAGTCTTGGATTTTGACAATAGTACATCATGTATAACTCCAAATTTTCTTTGCATGCTTTCTTGTAAAAATTGAAGGTTAATCTTTCTCTAAAGTCGTAAAGCATAGACAAAAAAAATTTATGTTGTTTTGGACTAAGAGGTTTGATCTTTGGTTTTCTAATCTTGACCTTTCAAGAAATCATCGTGTAAACCACATATTCTGACTATGTTTTTCCTAAGGAAAGGTGGAATGTTGTTGGAAGGACTAATTCTCTGAAGATGGATAGACCTAATTTACTAACTTGTCTACCTCAATGAATGTAGTTCTGAATCAAGGTTTTCACTTTCAAAATGAAACATTGTTTATGGTGTTTTATTTGAGTTTCTTTTTCAAGACACATCAAGAAAAATATACACTCCTAAGGCAGTGTAAGATTGTATTCTTTTAGATTCCATGTGGGTTTTACCCCAACTACACTATCTTTAGCAGATGAATTCAAAAGTTTGGTTGCATGGGCTCCCCCTTACAATGCAATCTCTTCTCAGACCAACCAAGCTTCCAGTCCCCATGAAACTCCCATCTTGAACCGATCACCTCTACTAAAAACTATGAGAATGTAGATGCCTTGGCAATGACCATTGCAACACCAAAGAATAGATAAAGGATTTTGGGAACTCTACAACAAGGGTTTTAATGTGGGCATTCAATTTGTGGGGGATAATCCATATGGAAAGAGTCCCTTTTGATCCATCTCATCAGAATTATCCTCATGATACTTGAAATTTCCTCAAGTATCCACATTTATATCCTGATTGGAAGTTGCTTGGCTTTAGTGTGTTATCGGTTGGGTCGTTCCCATGGGTGATTACTTTTTCCCACAAGGCAGGCCTCTAGGATAAACAAAAGCAAGCAAGTATACACATAGTTCAATCGATATTTATTTTGCATGAATAAAGAGAGAACTCATGCCATATACTCCACTTACACTCGCACATAAATGAGAATGGGTCTAGCTTTTTGGATCACCTATTTAAGGGGAGAGCATATGCCTACCATTCATCACATACAAAAGACATGGTGTTCATTTTCCTTTAATTTAAGCTATGTTCCTAACATAACCAAAAGGAAACATGATGTTCATTATCCCTTTACTTAATATATGTTTCTATCTTAACCAAAGGAAACAAGTAAATAACATCCATCCCCTACAATATGTTAATAGTTTATGTTTTGAGTTTTTGACATTCAATCTGGGAAAACCTCCAAATGCACTTAACACAGAATGTGATTTTTTGATTTTGGTGACAAATTGCAAGAGGTGCAAAAACAAAGACAAGAGGTGCCAGAATTGAGACAAGAGGCACCAAAACTCTAAAACCAGTGCAGAATGGTGTCAAAATAGGTGAAAAGGGTCCTAAAACAAGATGCAAGAGGCACCAAAACAAGTGCAAGAGGTGCCAAAACTCTAAAAGTGACCCAGAATGGTCCCAAAACAGGTGAAAAGGGTCTTGGAACAAGATGAAAGAGGCACCAAAACTCTAACAATAGGATCCAAAACAGGTGAAAGAGGTGCCAAAACTCTAAAAGTGACCTAGAATGGTCCTGGAACAGGTGAAAGGGTCCTAGAACAACTTGCAAGAGGCACCAAAACTCTTAGAATAGGCCATAATGGTGTCAAAACAGCTGAAAATGGTCTATGCACTGTTTGCAAGGGATGCCAAAACTCTAAAAACAGCCCAGAAATGCCTTGAAATAGCTCAGAATTGTCTCCAAACCAGTGCAAAACATTCCCAAGTCATAAACCTTGAACCTACAATCATGAAATCATCAAAAAAGTTTGTAATAAGTGAGACAAAGGCCCCACAATTGGTGCCATTTTGTGCATGTGTCAAATGTGTAGAGTGAGTTATTCTAATGTCAACACAAACCTTAATGAGATAGTTTACATTCAAAGTTTGAAGCAAATAAAACTAATCTATTTGTAATACAATTAGATCTTTCAAACACGTATCATTTTTCTCTATTTCTAGGGATTTATTAAACTATTTGGCCCTTACATTTCTATGGGCACAAAGGTTGTTAAAATGACTACCTAGAAAAAGACATTTGATGCTTAATATGCAAGCTAAGATGATTTCTATGTGAAAATGTGTGGTGGAAGGATTAGTGATGTGCAAATGTGTGATGGAATGATTAGTGGTATGCTCCTAAATGAAACAAGATGATGGAAAGGATAATGGATGCAACGAAAAATAAGGGATGATGTTGATGATAGATGAAGAAGTGGAGATGAATGACATGATATGCAACTATAGTGAACTATCCATGATTATGCATATGATCAAATGAAACAATAAAGAAAACTAACCTAAAATGTAACTATGATGCAATGGAGATGATAAAATGTAACTATGAAGCAATTAATTAATCTAAGATGAGAATGCAAAGTAACACATGGTATGAAAACTAAGTATAAGACTCCAAGAAAGCTCCAAGCTCCTACAAAATACCTACATGGTAACAATACTCAAAGTGTGGATGAAAAAATGGCATTATAACACTATTCCAAATTGTATCTCAAAATAGCATTATAACATTACTCAAAAGGTGGATGATAAATGCTAAGGCAAGAGGGTGTATTTATAGGGTTTCTCAAGCATTTTGTGAGGTTGCACCTATCAATTGTTCAGATTCAAAGGAGACAAGATAGACGGTGGAGATGAAAGGAATCAAGATGTTGTCCCCTTGACCAAGGACAACATGCCATGTGTGTGAAGAGAATTCCTTGACCAATTGGAAGCATGCCAAATGTATGAGATTCCAAGTGTGTGAAAAAAATACCCATGTACTCCAAATTTGTTGGAAGTGTGGGGGAATAAAGCCATGTGCTTTTTCTCATTGGTGGAAGTATGTGAGGATAATTCTAATTAATAATTAGGCAAGGATAAGATCAATGAATCAAGGGAGAAAATAAAGGAATTATGTGGTAAGCTTAAGCAAAAGAGAAAAACCGGTGAAGATGAACAAGCCCTTAAGTGGCAAAAAATTCAGAAAAATTAGAGTTAGGCAACTTGACATAAAAATTTGAATAAGTTATCAATATTTTTTCAAAAATATGTAAGAAAAGAATCTGTAGAAAATTGAATTTAGTTTCTAAACTACTAGGTTTTTTTTTTTTTAAAATCTATTTGGTAAAAAAATTGAAATTTCAATGTAGTAGTACTTAAATTTTAGGGAAAAATAAGAAGTATGTGTCTGTCTGACCACCCTAACCACAATAAATGATAATTATTTTTTATAAGATTTTAGATATAAATAGAGGACTCATTTCCTAATGTGATACATATTTTTTTGTAAGTTTTTTCCAAGTAAATAATTAATTATGAATTTTTTATTACAAATTTTTTAAAAATATAAAAACTTGTATATCGACCACCTTAACTTGGTCAAAACTTCATGAAATTTAATTTTTTTAATCCTATAGTATGCAAAGCATAGAATGTGATGCATGTTTTGGATTCAAAAATGTGATACCATTTGAAAGCTATAGATGTTTTTCAATCACCTATCAATCAAGACTTTAGTTGTAATTCAAATAGAAAATGAATAATAATTATTTATTAAATTCAAAGTAAACATAATTTATATTGGTGGAAAGCTAAGAATCTCCTTTAAAAACCCTTTTTGTTTCATCAATTTTTGGTTAAAAAAATGTTGTCAGCCACATACCCTACAATTACCCATCATATCGCAACTTTTTGGCCCAACATGATCTTGCACATACCCATGCAAAAGTGAAACTACACATGATATCACTCAAACACTCCTTAGGAATTCATAACACAAAAATTACCTTCCTCATTACACACAATGCTATATCTGATCATCTAAATATATCTGCAACTAAGGATTTGATTGCCGCAGGTCAGCTCAACAAAACTTAATAATATCTGCAACTTGTCGGCCCAAAACATGAACAATTTCAATGCGTATCCAAAAAAGTCAGCTAGACAATAGCTAGGAGAAATAATTAAACATTGGGATTTAAAAACAACTTAAGTAAGTTCACTTTATACATCCATAATGCACCACTTACACTAGGTCGGCTCTATCAAGCAAATAAGCAGAAAATGTCCTACCGAACCTCCAAACTCATATAGCAACTAATGCAACACCCAAAAACTCAATGATAATATGATCCACATGCTTAACAAGCAATTATAGAGATCCACAACACAAAAAAATGATCCAGTGAAGCAATCTGACTAGATACCCTGTGCCACACATATTTTATCAGTACTTCATAGTATTCCACTTTGCCAATCAATATGACTGGATAGAGATTAGTGGACCATGGAGATGACTTCAATTGCCATCAATGAAAACATTAGAAGCCAAAAACCATCTCACAAAACCTTATTCCAATAGTTATCACAATGTTAGTGATGACAGACATGGTTACTCACAATTATATCAATTGTTCAACTATTTTACATGCATCCTCTCTTCCTTTATATTATTTCCATGCTTAATGAAAATTCATCTCACTCACATATGGTATCAGAGCCAAGTGAAAATGGCCTAATTTTTAAGATCTGCAATATGTGTGGTGCATGAAGATTGATGTAAATGCCTAGGCATGGGCATTTGAAGGCATCATGTCTGAAAGTGCTGGTGGAGCCAGAGATATTTCTTTTTATAATTTTATCACATTCCCTTGTTATGGAGCATTCAATAGGAGCAGGATTCTTTATTGAACCAGGTTGGATCCTGTGGAAGATTGAAGTGTGGAAGAGCTATGAAACTTGGGGTGAAAATGCTAAAGTTTGGAAATATTTGATTCTATTTGTAGTACCATCTATCTTCAAGAGGAATTCTTAATTTGATTGTCGTTGGAGTAGGAGAACCTATATACTTTTATAAATTGGAATGATATATGACAAATCAAGAAGTCATATGCATGTATCTGGAAAATCAACAAGATTAGGTCCTATGTGTGTTTACCTACTTCCTATTCCCTAGCCGAGATAATCAACTAATGGCTTATTGAATGATTTTCTTCTAGTATTTCCTTCTATGATATGTGGTTTATGTTAATATTAAAATGAGCAAAGAAATAGAATAGAAAATAGAAAAATCAAAACAAGAAAAGAAGAGACACAAATTTTATAGTGGTTTGATAATTGCCTACATCCATTCTCAACAACAGGGAAATCTCTTTATTAATTCTAACACACTTACATATTCAACAACTTATTTATAAAATGGTCTCCACTCCAATAATTGGAAAAATTAGTTTGCAAGAGAAACTTTCCAATTAAGGAAAAAGGAAACCTTATCAAAAATGTTTGAGAATCTTGTCAATTTGGGCTTCACCAAACCCAACAATCTCCCACTTGAAGACCAAATTACTGCTCAAAGATCTCCCCCCACTACAAGCGTTTAGATCAGCCACAACGAAGATTTAAGTTTCACCAAATTTTGTTCACGAGCGCTTCAGATGAGTCTCCTCCAAAGCACATCAGATTTAATAACCTCCATGGATTTTAAACTTTCCATTTCCTCCTCCACATCTAGAATCAGATCTAGACTTCCACCATGGCCCCAATCCAAAATATTTTATGTTGTACACCACCAGTACAAATCCTTATCTACATACCAATCATCACTAGAAAGTTCTTCAATTCAACTTTATCAAATTGATTGACTATTGCAATAAATTTTTCATGAAAGTAAACATCATAATATGATTTTACCTCACCTTCTCTTGCAGCCTTCATCTCACTTGAGATTAACACATCCCACTTTTTTGCAACTACTTCCATTTGCAACAATAAATCATCCTCTTCACTTTCTACTATGTCCTTCAATAGACACTCTTTTGTTGTAATTGTGTTATACTCACATTCATCTTCATAACATCATTTTTTAAAATTAAATTTTACCTCTATACCATCTGCCTGGGACTCAAATAATGGATTATCATAAACTATTTCTATTGTGGGCTCGAATAATGGATTACCATAAACCATTATTTCTACCTCTCAATTTTCAGCCTCTTCAACCTCTTCTTCAGTCTCTTCTTTAGGTTCATCATCATCTTCACTTGCCTATGTCCAGACTGCATCCTCCTCATCTCGGAAGGAAAACTCCACAGTCTTTGCTGAAATCTCCTTATTTTTCCAGCCATCCCACCAATGAACATGGTGCCCTAATTTAGGTTGCACTTGCATAGCATCACTCACTCCCATGTCAGGATCTGAATCATGGCTAGAAGAAAATTTATCATAGCCAAATAAACAACAAGAGACTTTACATTCTGGTAAATCTAAATGTAAAATAAATTCTTCAATAATAAAATTAGCCTCATCATCTTCATCTCATCTCTTCACAATATAAAAGCATTTAGCTCCAGGATCTAGCACCCAATAGTCTTCCATCTGTTCTCAATACTTTTCCATAGCTTCAAAAATTCTTCACTGATTTCCAGCATGGAGTTTTAGGCTCTGATACCAATTGCTAATATTAAAATGAGCAAAGAAATAGAACAAAAAATAGAAAAATCAGAAGAAGAGAAGAAGAGACACAAATTTTATAGTGGTTCGACAATTGCCTACATCCACTCTCAACAATAGGGAAATCTCTTTATTAATTCTATCACACTTACATATTCAACAACTTATTTATAAAATGGTCTCCACTAATTGGAAAAATCAATGTGCAAGAGAAACTTTCCAATTAAGGAAAAAGGAAACCTTATAAAAAATGTTTGAGAATCTTGTCAATTTGGGCTTCACCAAACCCAACAGTTTACAAATTGGAGATATCAAGCATATTGAGAATCCAAAATTGACATTTAATGCCAACACAAAGTCAGTGTTCTTCAATGATTATATGGTGATAATTGTCACAAGTCTTTCCAAGTCTGGAATCTTTTCTATGACTTATTTAAGTTATATGAAGATATTTGTGCATCTTTGAAAGGAATATACCGTGCGGTAATGAATGTAAAACCTTTAAAAGTTTCTTTATAGTCACCTCAGACTTTGATATAACATCCAACCATATAATTGTATTGAAACTAGCATGTTGAGGAATTTTATGCAAATGGTTGGATACGATTGTTCTTCATTTTGTTAATATTCTTTAATATTATGTTATGGAGATTGTGAGTGATTGGTTATATGTAATTTAGATATTCACATTGGTTAGTCAGCTTTTTTAATTATGGCCAAGTTGGACTAGTTTTTAGACAATAAGAATGCAACTATAAGGGAAGTTGGTGATAAAATTAGTCTAGTTTGTTTAATGTTGGGCTAGGGGAGAGGGCCCAATAGTGGTGTGGGTACCAATAGTTGTCATAGTACATGTACATTCAAAGCCCAATATTTTAAAACAATGGAACTAGTAATTGTAAGAGAGGACCAAATAGTTGAACAAAATATGCACATTACATTCAAAAAGAAACAAATCATATGATGCCACATCGACACACTAAAAAACATGACTTAATGCACCACTATTGGTCTAACATTTTTTTTTGGGTGTATTATGACCCCTCAACAAAAAGCATGTTGATGACACCTTTTTTGTTAGTCTATACGGGTGAAATGAAATATTTGAATTGTCCACATCCCTGGCCACTCAGGGATATAAATTTTTAATGTCAATGTTGCATGTTCATTGCTAGGTTGACCCATAAAGTTAGGGTGCACCACTATTGGGCCCTCTCCTCTATATATTGAAATAATTTTTTAGCTTGGAAGAAAGTGTTTACGAGCTTTTCAATTTAGTGTTATAAGTGGAGATCGATGTCTTAATTTATTGAGGATATGATCTATATTGCTTTGAAAAATGAGACTAGAATGAACAAAGTTGTGTATTCAAATATGATGATTCTTGTGGGAGATATGGTTATCGTTCATGAATTTCTTGATGTTAAATATGAACCAAGAGGGGAATGTTCTTTGGCTATATCAAGGGTCATTACATTAGAAATAGGAACATTGTAAATTTCATTTAGATTGGGGTTATCTTTGCAACATCTGACAAGGTATCTAAAGAATTATCAAAGATATCAAATGGATAAAGCATAACAGAGTCACATTCGATATTGATGGAACTAGAGGATGGAGGAATTTCCATCATCTCAAGCTAGCTTCTCAATTTGCGATGATGCTTTGCATGAGAAGCATTTTTTGTTTTGTTTTTTTGTTTTTCCTTGTTGCTGACAAATTTGAAGAATATATACATTGTGAAGTTTGTTTTTTGGAGACAAGTACAAGGTTTGGTTAGAGCTCAATATGGATGGTTTTCCAATAATCACTTCAGGCTATGATTTGAATTATACCCTTCTGAGGGTTATTAGAAAACTTGATGGAGCCATGTTTTTAGAGAGCTTGGTATGGATTATTCTCAAATAATTTGAAGAATCTGTGATTTGGGAGTTCATGGGAAGAAGAAATTGGGAATTAATCTAGGGGCTACACCTTTACGAGGGTTAAGAGATAGCTTGATGGAGCTCCACCTAATTCAAAATTTGTTTCTTCAAGGAAGATCCTCACAAAGATGTATATATTTTGTAATCAACAAATTTTTTTATAAAGGCCTTAAACAGGGGTCTCTTAGCAAAGTGAATAAGAGCTTTTAGGGGATACACTTATAGGAACAATGTAATAAGGGGGGAAAGTGTTGGTGAATGGAAAATTAGTATCACATTATTAGGGATGGTAGACATAGGTAGTTATATTAATTGGTTACTCACAGTTATATCAATTGCTCAATTATGTTACATGTATCCTCTCAGATTCCTTTATATTTTACTCACAATCTTTATATATTAATTTTTTTTTCTTCAAATTTTTTGTGTATATTTATAATTTGAAACATTAATGCATGGATTTTTTTTTTGTAATTTTAATGATTTAAATGTGTGTGTATTAAAACAAATTTCTTTCTAGATTCCATACATCCAATCCTTTTAATTCCACATTCACATATTCTGGTTTAAGCCAAAAATCATCTATGAGATTATTGTACCTAAACTCTTTCATCTTCATATGGTTGTATTCATTTAGCTGTGAATGAATGTAGATGTAAACATCCTCTGAATGAATCATGTTGACAAGAGCATGGGAAAATGCTCCATCCATGTTAGTTTCCATTGATTTGTAAAAATGCTTCTTAAAATTTGGTTTTTTCTTTTCAACAACGTAAATAAAAAAGATGTAGCCATGATGACATTTAGAGTTTTTTAAAATAACCAAAGAAATACTCATGAATTTTGTTTGTTAATATTTTCATGCAATGCTCAAAAAATGTATTCACTTTGTTAGCTCTTGCGCTCACTTGAAAGAGTTTGAATGAAGTCAATTTGATCAAAAAGGTATTAAATATGCCTCACACCAACCCTAGTTTCTCCACAATAAATGCATTTATTTATTTTTTACACTTAGTATCTTTTAGGGTCAATGATCTCACAAAGATCCATAATATTTTAGGACACTTTCACAAAAGGTGTATTTGTTGTGGAATCATGAGCAACCAAATTCATATCACTATTTACCATTATGGTGAAGGCTTTAGCATCTCATGTATTTCAAGGGTTTGACAAGATTTGCAATTGCAACTCCCCTTAAGTCAATACTCTCTCTTTAGTTATCCAAAGACACATTTGCACCATGCTAAGGTATATATTCATTCCTCACTTCACTTTCTTGCTTCTTCTACCAAACTTTGTTCATCTCCTTCTTTTGCTATCTAATGACAAGATTCCTTTGAGGAGAAGAAGATATTACACTCTTTTCCTTGCAAAATCTTGCATGTGTCTTGGTTGATTGCAATTTTAGTGGATGATACTATCTTGCAAAGAAAAATTGCTTCCTCTCACATTAGATTTGTAATCAAGAGCCCTATGATCAAACTTATTGTACATGTGTAGTAGTAACCATAGAAGGATTGGGAGTTCATAGCATTCTTCTTTATCACCTTACCTTTGGATTCATTAGTTGCGTACCCAAATTTATTACAGGCATAGCAATGACCATGAAATGATTGAGTGTTCATAACATTGTACCATGGAGTCTTGAATGAATTCTTACTTATCTTGCTTCTACACTCTACAACCTTATGCCCAAACTTATCGCAAGTATAACAAAACTATTGAACCTAGTAGTAGTTTGTTTAGGATTGGGCTTCCTTTAGTTCTTCTTTTTTCTATGGAAAAGAATGAATCCTCCTTCCTTTTCATTGTTAAAATTTATCTTTGCATCTCTAGAGGATTTCACTTTAGGATTTTTAGTGAAGACATTATTCTCCATTGTTGTAGATTGTCCTTTTTCTTTGAAGTTATCATACAAATTTATAGATGCATTGATCATGGGACTTTTCCCTTTTTATATACCAAGTCCATATTTCTCTTTTGTGTGTTTTTGAGAGTTAATTAACTCATCAAGAATTTCATAGCCCCCTCTTAGTTTTGGACCTTTGTCAATATTATTTTTTTCTTTTTCAAGTTCTTTTCTCAAGGATACAATTTCTTCCTCAATCTTTAAATATTCAACAATTTTGTCATTTGTATCTTGATATTCAAGCAATCCTCAATTCTATTTCCTTCTTCAAATTTGACTTTTAAATTTTATATCATATCTTTAAATTTTTTCAGTTTCATTTCACATCCATTTCCTCCTACTTGAGCTTTCAATTTGTTAATCTCTTCTTTCGATTCTTTAGATTTTTCCTTCAATTTGTCAATTGTTTCTTTTAATTTTTAAATCAAATGCACTCATATTTGATGTTTTGCAATCTTTCTTCATCTAGATCTTCAAGAGGAGATCAAATTTCTCCATTAAAATCAACTTCACAATCTTTTGGATTGATATCCCATCCTTCAAATTCCATTGATTCTAAATCTAGTTCTAGAAAAAATATATCATTGGTTTTTTCTATAGACCCTATGTGTTCAATTGCAAGATCTACCTTATTTTTTAGGCTTCTCAAAGGTACTTGGATCTTATACTAATTTTTGAACACAATTATGTGCTAAGAGGGGGGTGAATCAACATATACTAAAACATAACCATTCCCATTTTTAGATTAATAACACATCACATAAACTGAAAAGAACATAAGATAACACTTATATCACATAAAAATACCAATATTTTTATGTGGAAAGCCTAATGAGGGAAAAACCAAACTGTGGATCAACTCATAATTTATGTATCTCACTACTAATAATAATTACAATATAGTTTAAGGCTCACTATTTATGGACTTGAAAATTAAGGTGTACAACCTTAGAGAAAGATACAAACGACATGATGAGACTCACTATCTCATATCAAGATACATGAAAATTAGAATGATATCTAATTGAATATGAACTCCTATGAAGAAGCATCTAACACATGTTCATGTTGCAGTAGTCAGCTTTTTGCACACTTAATATTTTGCATTCTACTTAATCATAATTCACTATCCATAATCACCTTCATAAATGAATTTTTTCTTCTATATATATCCTTCACAAAAATTTAAAACCACAATTAGGTCAACTCCAAGATGAACTTTAGAATAGACATGTGATATCACATTGGCTAGCTCCAAAATACATCCAAAATAAAAATGATCTAGTTGTGCATCAACATACATTATTTTGGGGCACAAATACATCACAAAATATTCTCAAAAACAATATTAATTTATCAAGATCAACCATAGATGAATAAAAAGTCATGTCGACCCAAATAGTATCAATACTATCAACACTATCACTATTTGGCATCATTCTTCCAGGGAGATACCAAAAACACCATGTAGACCAAGATTTTAACAATGTAGGTAACCAACAACATCCCTATAACCTTCTACAAAAATATCTAATCATATTATGCTAGTGCAATTGGAGAAACATATTGAATACATAGAAATAGAACATTTCAAACAAACTGTACCACAGTTTTAGTCAAAAACAAAACTTGTAGATCATAAAAAAACTTGATTCTTCTAAGTAATATGATTTTATCATCACTGAACATATTTAAAAAATTGCAAGGTCATCCCTTGAACACTTATTGAAGAATGTGAAGCATTTCACCAAGCTTTCATCATTACATTCCTCTTTCAAGGTATAGAATGGAACTTTGTTACTTGTAACTCTCACTGGAGAGGGTGTGATGACTTGATTTCTTGGATATGACAGCTTCATAGCTTGAGAAACATATCATCTAAACAAAAAATACTAAATCTTACTCAATGGAAGGATGTGGACTAGAATACTATGAATCTACCTTAGAGTTTCTGGTATGTGCAGGATCATCATGGAAAAAACAAGCCCTGAAGTGGCAAAAAATTCAAAAAAGTCAAAGTTAGGAAACTTGACATAAAAATTTGAATAAGTTATCTATATTATTTCAAAAATATGTAAGAATAGAATTTGTAGCAAATTGAATGTAGTTTCTAAACTACTTTTTTTTTCTTAAATCTATTTAGTGAAAATTTGAAATTTCAATGCAGTAGTACTTAAATTTCAAGGAAAAAATAAGAAGTAGGTGTTTGTCTAACCACCCTAACCACAATAAAATAATAATATTTTTTATGAGTTTAAATATAAGTAGAGAACTCTTGTCTCGATGTGATGGATATTTTTTTGTAATTTTTTTCCAAGTAAATAATTAATTATGATTTTTTATTACAATTTTTTTAAAATATAAAAACTCTTATGTCTAACCACCTTAACTTGGTCAAAAATTCATGAAACTCAATTTTTTTTTTAATCCTATAGTATGTGAAGCATAGAATGTGATGCATGTTTTAGATTCAAAAAATTTGATACTATTTGAAAGCTATAGATGTTTTTCAATCAACATATCAATCAGGACTTAAGTCGTAATTCAAATAGAAAATGAATAATAATTATTTATTAAATTCAAAGTAAAGATAATTTATATTGGTGGAAAGCTGAGAATCTCCTTTAAAAACCCTTTTTGTTTCATCAATTTTGGGTAAAAAAAGTCGTCAGCCACATGGGCCATCATATCAGTTACATATTGCCACTTTTTGGCCCACCATGATCTTGCACATACCCTTTCCTTTGTGAATTATTTAGTGAAACTTCTACAACTTATAGATGTGTGTGGTACAAAAAATTGAAATGATATCAATCTAGACATGTAGACTCATCAAGACATGTGTATCATCCTCCACATCACACTTAGAGTATCATTCTTCCTTATACTACTATGGAGACTTTCACTAATCGATTTAGCATCATAATAACTATCTTTGGAGTATGTACACTCTTCAACATCTCATCTAACAATTAATAACACCCCATATTAGGTTGACATTGATGACAACACCTATTACCAACAAAGGAAACCAAATTTTGTAAGTGTAATTTTATAGTCACCATATTCAAGTTCAAACATGCAACTTGCCACCATGAAATATATCTATGTCTCTCTTGAGTAATCTCAACTTCCTAAAGCCAAAATCCATCCACCACTTGTACTAAAATTGATCTTATCAACATAAAATTACTATAGAAACTGCTAAAATATTTATATTCAAATGATATTTTTATCAAAATTAAGACAACAATACCTATGGACTTGTTGAAGCTCTTTCTGGTGTATTGACTACACTGTATTGAATTATGATTTAGCCAACTCATGATACTTTCATTTTCATATAAAGTAACATGTATATGAAATTTAATTGGTTTCATTTTCCAAACTTGGTGTGGAATTTTTTAGTATTTTTAGATTATAATAGCCCACTAAATGATCCTAAAAGTGGCTTTAAATAATATGGGAACCGATGTTGAGTTGACTGTTTCATTTTCTAAATTGGGTTCTTGTGCATGGAGAATGGGAATCTAGGTTGTCATCTATTTTGAAAAAGTTATTGTGAGTTGTTAGGAAGATGACTTTTGGAGCATATAATATTTATTTTACTTTATTTTGTGTATTATCCCAAGCTCGGTCCAAATTTTCCCAAGTGGATTTGTTTGGTAGTTTTGAGAAACTATAGTGGTTTTCCTCTATCACAAACTCCCATTTGTTGATGCCTTTTTTGAGGTGGGGAAATTTTGGGCATAGCTCTTAGGGAAGGGGCCCTAAAATCCATTATTTTTATATGTTTTTGGGGTGATATACAACAAAAAAATAGACTTGAACATTGCAAGCTATTGCAGTCGTAGTTGACTAAGTAAAGATTACATAATGGAGAGTTTGTTTCACAATGCAAGGAGCTGATTTGAGCAAAGAGGATTTCAAGGTTATGGTTGGATCATCCCTCCATTAGTGGTATAAGAGTTGGATTTCTTGACTGTGTAGGAAGAAACACTAATGTGAGATAGTTTGCACCAAGAGTTGCGAGTGGAGAATCAATTTAGAAGATTAGAGTGTGTAGACAAATTGCCAAATGTGAGGAAGTCTATACCTATGGGATTGAAAAATATTGAGAAAGAAATTGAGAGGGGGTTGAATCAATTGGAGCAATATTTTCCTTTACAACAATCACCAATGATTACTTCAATTGCCATTCACAAAAAATTTATTCTTCTAATATGATTAATCATTGAGTGCAAATACAAAAGCTGAAAGAAGTAAAAACCATATACACTCAATAACACTAAATTTAGGTCAAAAATAGAATATGGGGAAAACCATGGTGAGGATTAGCTCACAATATGAAGAATATCAAAACTAAATACAAAGGCTCCCTGCCAGAGAAGGATCACTCCCAAAATAGGACTCACTATCCAACAAGGGTTCACCACCTAGAGGGCTCACTACCACATAGATACAAAGAAGACAGAAGAGATTCATTATAGAGAGAAGATAATCTCAATGCAATAGAGATTTCCACCACAATTCACTCACACACTTGTAGACATGCTTAAATGATAGAGTAAACCTTTAGATCACTACTTTTGGAAAACTCTACACTAATCTGCTCAACCACACATTCTACTTCTCATTTATCTCCCTTCAATCTTGCATCTATTCCTTTGCATATTCATATATTTTCAACAATATCCCATTCTATATTTATACCGTCTTCAACTTTGAAACATATCCAAATTCAGCCACACACACCATTTATATTTACAAATTCAAATTAGTTCAATGCTAAAACATTCTAAGGTGGAATTAGAATGAGGATGACCCAGACACACAGTTGAAAATGCTTCCATTTTTTTTGAAAGTAGTGTTAAACACAAACTCATACAAACCAGTGTAAAACACTTAGAACAATTAATTACATGCATCCTTAGAATGATCCAATCCTTCCAGAAAAAAATTGTCTTCGACATGATCATATCATATTAACATCAAAACTACAACTCATAAGATTCAAACAGAAATAAATATGGAGCAACCACATTTCTCTTGGACCTTAGCTAGAGACACTAAAAAATGTAGTTCACAACTTGTGAACATAACTCACACTATGTAACGATCTAGAATCTAAGAATTTAGATATAGCAACTTCCAACAACCATGATCAACATATCTGAACCATACCAACATAGGAGCAAAACCCAGAGAAAAACCCAAAGCAACCACTAAATACATGTAACCTTTCTTCATTACAATTTTCTCAATATCCTTGACATATACAACCAATAACCTACATCCATGACATTAATGACAAAAAACAATTGATAACCAGTTAGCCAGTTCAAATCAATGATGACACTTTCATACTTGCAACAAAAAGGGCATATCAGTGGTTGATTTTTTTGTTTGTTACAAACTCACAAGTCTAATTTAGAGTTATTCCCCATTAGTCCAGAGGTTTTTCATGATTGTATTTTAGTTTCACTTTGAAGCTTTGTAATCTTGATAATTGTTGAGAAATAGAAAATTGCATACATGTTGATTTTAATGTTGTTAAATTTAATTTCTTAAATAAATTATTCTATGTTGGAAGTGTTTGTTGATAGTTGAAAAATACCTCACATTAGTGGTATTAGAGTGGGAGTTCCTAAGTGTGTAGGAAGAAGTGAAGATGTGAGGCAATTTGCATCGGGACCTTGCATTTGATGAAATGTGTTTGATAGAATGTCAATTGTCCTCCAATAGGAATTTAAGTTTGGTAGAAGGTGCACATAGTTCCTCCACTAAAGAGAGTAGGTAGGCGAAGTGAAAGGTATGTCTTCTAAGAGTCATTGTTGCATATAGAATAGATGTGTATGTGATTCTTGTTGTAGGTATATGTGCAAGTTGCCAAAGTAAGGTTGAAGAGGTTGAAGATTCAAAGTGTATGGAAAGTTTTTCAAGAAATGCCAATGAAGAAAGGGATTTTTTTTCCATAGTTGTGTATGTAGGTGAACATGAAGGAGAAAATCTTGTAGAAGTATGGTTTAAAGAAGACATGAAGGAAATGAAGAAAGAGAGTGATAAATAAGAGAAAAGTGTAGAAAAGGTTGAGAGGAAAAAATAAGGTGCAATATTTGAAGAGAAAAATAAAGTTGCATCAATATATGAGTGTACTTTGGACGACTTAAAAGTGTTGAAAAATGAAATTGCAACAAAGAGTGAAAGTGAATAAGATATGGCAGTAGCCAGTGGCATGAAAAAGGTTATATAGAAAGAGGTAATGCATAATATTTTTCATTTTTATGATGAAGATGAAAGTGGATTTTGTGTAGATGAAAGGATTGTAGTAGTGAAAGAAGAGTGTGATACATTGGTTATAGGACAAGGAAGTGATACAATTGCATGTTTTATTAAAGGCATGAAAGAAGAGAATAAAATTAAAGTTGAAACAAGTAAAGAGAAGGTAAATATTTTCTTGGGTATGTGCAGGATCATCATGGAAAAAATAGGCCCTTAAGTTGAAAAAAATTCAGAAAAATCAAAGTTTGACAACTTCAGGTAAAAATTTGAATAAGTTATCTATATTATTTCAAAAATATGTAAGAATATAATTTTTAGAAAATTGAATATAATTTCTAAACTAACTAGGTTTATTTTTCTAAAAAAATAATCTATTTGGTGAAAATTTGAAATTTCAATACAGTAGTACTTAAATTTCAGGGAAAAAATAAGTAGGTGTTTGTCTGACCACCCTAACCACAATAAAATGATAATATTTTTTTATAAGATTTTAGATATAAGTAAAGGACTCATGTACTAATGTGATGCATATTTTTTTGTAATTTTTTTCCAAGTAAATAATTAATCATGATTTTTTTATTACAACTTTTAAAAAATATAAAAACTTGTATGTATGACCACCTTAACTTGGTCAAAACTTCATGAAATTCAATTTTTCTTTCTTTAATCCTATCGTATGTGAAGCATAGAATGTGATGCATGTTTTAGATTCAAAAAAAGTGATACCATTTGAAAGCTATAGATGTTTTTCAATCAACCTATCAATCAAGACCTTAGTCATAATTCAAATAGAAAATGAATAATAATAATTTATTAAATTCAAAGTAAAGAATAATTTATATTGGTGGAAATCTGAGAATCTCCTTTAAAAACCCTTTTCGTTTCATCAATTTTGGGAAAAACAAAAGTCATCAGCCACATACCCTATACATACCCATCATATCACCACTTTTTGGCCCATCATGATCCTACACATACCCTCTTACTAAATTTAAGAAAGATAATTTTCATGTTTAGAAGGATGAGTTAGTGAATGCAAATGAGATGGATAAGTTAGAGTTTTTTAGAGACTGAACACAATGGAAATAGGGTGTCCACCTTTTGGGAGATGGAACTTTGGACCTATTTCACACTTTAGCTCACTAGGAACCTATATCCATCAACCAAGTAACTCAATTGACAGATGTATTAAACGGTCCCTAGGATAATTAGATGGGGATTCACCATTAAATGAAAATTCAAAGGAGAAATGCAAACACCTATGCACAAAACCCTAGAAACTTGAGAGCATAAAATTATATTGACAAACTAGACTCAAATAGAAATGTGCTTGAAAGAATGATGGATTCAAAGCAAGGTTTTCAACTATAAAATTATTGCTTTTAAATCCTATTGGGACTGATACACCAAGCTAGGAAATTTAGTCCTACTATAGGAATCTAGGTAGAATCTATAATCTTCTAGTGACTATTCAGGATCTACATAAAATTGGAAAAAGGGCTATACTAAGACTCATATTCCAAGATGGGAAATTTATTCCCATTACTAGGGTTTCACTAATATTTCTCTGGCTTTTATTGATCTTTTGTAGCTTCCATCTTGTCTGATCTTCAAGTCTGAATTTGTGGTTTGTAAGTGAGTTTCTATGAAGATGACAACTTCTTGACAGCATTGACAACTTTTTCTTCAAAGGATCTTCAAGCTTCAATTCCCATAGATTTGAAAACACACATCAAGAGAGAATAATGTTGTTTTTTTAGGGAATGGGGGTTTTCCTTGGTCAAACCCCATTTTGGTAATTAAACCATGAAATTTGGAATAGAAAAGCATGAAGGAATGAAGAATGAACAAATGCAATGTTAAAACTCTCCAAACCCTTGAAATGAAGGTTGAAAACTTATGTGAAATGGATTCAATGAATATGGATCTTAACTCTTAATTGAATGCTTGAAAACTTTGTCTTGAATGCTTGCTTGAATCATCAAACCTATATAAAAAATGTTAGCTCAAAAACACACATGATGCATGATGAATTTGACATGATGCTTGAATCTTGAATATAGCTCCAAATGCTTGATGATTTTCTCTTGAATACTATTGTAAACTCTTGAATTTTCCTTAAGAATTCTTAGATTACTTGAGAAATTGCTAGGAGAAATTATGTGAAATAACCTTGTATAAATATACTTGTTTATGCCTAGTTTCCCGAAATTACAATACAATCCGACATCAAATCTAGGATAATAAAATCCCACCTAGAATTTGAATTGAAATAGGTATAGGTTAAAGTGGGACTTATAGATCAAGTTGGGCATATGAGTCCTAGTGGCTTAAAACTTGAGACACAAACTTTGAGAAGTTTCTTGTTCAATGTAACATTTAAAATTAGGTCTCGAGACCTAAGTGGGACACATATGCCTAGAGGGGTGTATGAGTCCTAGATCCCTAGATCTAGAACATAGAAAAAAAACATTAGAATGTGATTTTTCATTTGTTAAATGTCAGGATTATCCTCAGAAAAATATATTTAATTAGGCTTACAAATGCAAAATAGGACCAATTAAGGTATAAATGAACAAAAATTTTGTAGGGAGGGCTTAAAAAAGTGTGAAAATGTAAAGGGATATGTTTTTCTACACTAAAGTTATCCCCCACTTTAGTGATAGGATGACGTTGCATCAAACTCACACTAAAGTAGACAAATTTGCATCGAAAGGGGTCCAAGTGCACCAATGCTAGTGAGATAAGATGAAAACAACTAAGAGGTATAATCCAACCCCTAGGATTGAGATCCTATGGAAAACCAACATAGGCACAAAATAGCACACTTGTGAATGACGTATGAAGTAACAAAAAGGTACAAGCATACACTGTCAAAAACATAAAGAAGAAGAAAAAGAAAAAGAGGGTGATCAAGCCTCAAAATTTTGTCCAACACGATGTGGACCCAGTGTAAGTTTTTATCCATAAAAATTTACAAGTGGAACGCGATGTCCACTATGCAAAAAAAAATATGTTCACATGGGATAGTGGAATCTGTATCCACTAGGCGAGCCCCCAGAAAAGTGAGACATATGCACACGACCGTTATGTTCCCACACAGACAATCAAGTGGCTATGGGAAAGTAATGCCTATTTTCGACTACCATACATACTAACCATACCAAAGCTATACCTCCTAATAAATTTGAGAAGGTGCCACACAACATGAACAACAAGATCCATGAGTCAAGAAAAACTTTGTATGCTAACACCCATGAAAAAAATGATGGCTCCACAAGCAAGCAAAGTGTGTTATGCAAGGTTTCCATATAACAATTATTGTGAATACAAAGTAATGTAAGGTACATTCAAAGAGGTTTTATTTAGTTCATGTAAGGTCTTGACTTAGGGAAATTTGTGCCTAATGTCTCCAAGATAAGACAATTTGAAGAATATAATATTAAAAACTTAGGGAATGCAATGTGTCACATCAAGACACTAAGAGGAATATAATATGGTAAGAGATACCATGCTTTTGTCAGACATCATGCCAAATGTCACCACAAAGAGAAATATGCATCTCATGAATTAAAAAGACCACACAATGAAACATGAGTTGTAATTGAAATTCAAAAGAATAATGTCAATGTATGCCCTGACTTTAAAGAAATTACTAAATACCATGTTGTGATCAATAACTTTAAAGTAGAAAATGATAAATGGTAACAATAAAGAGGAAATGAGAGCTTATTTGGAGTGCCCTATGCCACATCATATGTTTCCAAATGAAGCTACATCATGAGAAGAGGTTGCCCCCATAATAAAATCCCAAAATAAAACATAAGAGATCCACAAATTTGAGGTCAGTATTTCTTTGCTACAATTTTGTTAGAGAGCTCAGTGGGTCAACATGGAAGAGATGTAAATGTCTCGACACCTTGCATCAACCCCAAAAGGAAAACACATGATAAAGAAAAGATAAAGGCTTACAACATAGAGAAGAATGTAGATACAAATAGAAGAGTGTCACAAAGAGAGATATATATCAAACAGAATGGTATGAGAGATCACATTATGCACATGCAATCACACACAACATGAAAATAGAAAAAAAAAAAAATACAAGACTAGTAAGGTACATGCAAGTCAACCTATAGCAGGTCATCTGCATCCCAATCTTGATCGGTATAAACGGAAGGTGGACAACAGCAAGTGTTGAACTAGGAGCATCACCAAGTTCAACATGTGGTGAGTCACTCTTTTTAGGAGGATCATCATGGTCGCTATTTTCTAACCTCATGGAAGAAGGAAAAAAATAAATTCAATTCATTATGCACTTCCTCATGAATTTTAGTAATCTCATCATCATCGTCCAAGTTAATCACAATGGGAGATCGAATGACAATGTCTAAAGAATGTGCTAGTCCATGATGCAGTTGTGATATAGGATCTTTTTGTTATGGAAAAGAGGGACACTCCTCGTGTATTGCTTCACTTGATTTTGGATTTTTTTTATTTTCTTCATTTAACCTTCAAGCAATAGCACATCATCTATGCCTATGTTCTCTAGCTTTTTTGTTTCTTTGGTATGATTTTCAAGTTGCATTTGTGTAGGAGTAGGTGTATCAACCATAGGTTTATTTTCTTCAGAAGGAACCAAGGGAGGTCATTCAACCACTTTCTCTTTAGATTTGTAAACTTTTTGTATCTTAGGAGGCACAACGGGATTGTTTTGGTTGTCTCTCAATCGTTTGTAGGAGATACGCAAAGGATGTGTCTTTGGTCAGTCTCATCTATTTGGAAGGGTTTTTGGTTCAATCATGGGTTGAGGCATGTTTTGAAGGGATGATTATACTATGCATTTTTCCTTAAAATTTTTATAGGATTTGAAAAATAAATCTTCACGAGGTTTAATAGGTTTGGGCCAAAAGAAATCCAATGAGAAATTCCCATAGGAAGAAACAAGATTAAAGCCACTATGATGCATAGTAAATATATCATTTTCAAAGGGAAACTTTAAGCATTTATGCACAACCATGGATAACCAGGCTTCATAGAAAATTGATCTGACGTCATGAGGATGGAGAATGAGACATCTAATTATTTTGGTCCAACTTTTAAAGGAAGGATGATTGAACCTATCGTAGAGAAAGAAAAACCATTATTTGTTTTTATCCATGTTTTTGGATTATTATATGTATCTTGATAGATTTTATGCACAAGTAATAATTATTTAGTGATCACATTCTCTCCATAGACATGATCAATTAATATTCCATTAGTGGTATATTCATTAATTTAGTTTGCTATGTAAATAGGACCAGTAGGTTCCTTTTTTATTATATCTTGTAATGAGAAATCAATGTCAAGAGATATTTTAGTTTAGCCCTTATGAGATTGAATTTCGATCAATCCAACCATATTATCCATAGGAATTTTTTCATTAGTATCCATGTTGTCATAATCCATGTCAACATTCATCACATCATTATTAGTTTAACTAGTTTTGACAAATGAAATATTATGATTTAGCATGGGGTTGGTAAATATTTGCATGTTTTGGTTGGGAGGGGAAACAAACTTATTACCTTGATCATTGACACCACCAATTTGAATATGATTGGAATCAATGAGGTCTTACACCATGTTTTTGAGATTATTATAATGTTCCATATCATGTCCATTTTGATGGTGAAAATGACAATAGGAACTTGATCTAAATTTTGCAAGTAATGGCTTAGTAGGATCAAGAGCTTTGACAGGAGGTAAGAGAATCAAGTTCTTTTCTAGAAGTTGTAACATGGTGCTATGGAGGGTATTGGGTAAGGGAGTAAATTTTCTAGTCGGATCCCCAAATTTAAAAGGATTTCTCTTCTTTATAGTAGCCACTTGGGTATCAACATGTTGGGTTGGTTGAGGGGGATTTAGTTGAAGAAAGCTTTTATTATGTTTCCTAAAATGTTGGTGATTATTTTGAATTGTGGATTCAAACTTTTTAGGTAGGCTAGAGGTGTGTTTTTTTTCATGACTACTAACTGAGTTTTGATAATCATGAAGGGTGATACACAGGTGTATGAAGGAGGTAAATTTCATCATGCCAAATTTACAGTGTATCTTAGTTTGTAAGTTCTCAATGAACATCATTGAAGGTAAGGATCGGGAATATTTATGTCGATTTGGGAATAAAGAAATTGGTAGCATGAAATGGAATTGGTAACCTTTTCATCATCATTTTGCTTACATCTCATGAAATCATCTAAGCTCATCTTAGGGGTCATGAGCACTTGGAAATGGTTGATAAAGGCCTCAACAAGCTCATTGAATGAATGAATTGAGCTATTTATTAATGAAGAAAACCATTCTAAATCACTATCTTTCAAGGAACTAGGGAAAACCTTAGCCAAGAGCTTATCTTCAAGGATGAAATCACTACATAAGGAAATGTAAGTAGAAACATGGTTAGAAGGATCTCCTATTCATCCATATTTCTCAAATCTAGGAATCGTTATACCTTGTGGTATTTGCATTCTTAATATCTCCAATGATAAGGGATTGCTTTTGAAATAGTATGAAGGTTAGCTATTTTGATTTTGGTTTATGGTGGAAATTTATCATTGAAGGTATGAAACATTTTGCAAAATTTGGTTAAGGATGGTTTCATTGATTGTATCTTGGGTTGGAGTTGAATATGGCAGAGGTGTATATGTGTTTGAGGGGAAAGTGAATGGAATGCTTATGGGAGGTAATGTTGAAGGAGGTCTGATGTGAGATGCCACAAAGGTACAAGGATTTCTAGTGGAAATACCCAATGTAGGAATGACAATGCTAGTAGGTTTCATCATTGTGGTAACTTGAGGGTTGGTGTAAGTGGGAATAGAAGCAATGGTTGCAGGAGGAGGAATTTGGGTTCCTCCTTTACTTTGAGGGTTGTTTGAAGTTTGAGAACAACTAGTCATTGAGGTAAGGTGTTCACAAAAAATATGAGCCAAGTTATGTGAAATATCTATTCCTTTTTCACTTTCAATCATTCGGTGTATGTTATCTATGGTAGGAATAGCAGTGTTGGAAATGTCTTCAGTACTTACTAGGTTTTGTAGTTGTTCCAATTCTTCATGGATTTGGATTATGTTTTCTTGAGGAACACTAGTAACCATTGTTTCAAAACTTTTCATACTACTTGAAGGTAAGGATTTTTCAATGTTATGGTCCATACCTAGTGAGCTAGCATCAATACTTTGAGTGAAAGAGCTAGATAACCTAAGATCCATGATAATTTTGTTATTGTAGGATGACATGAGTCTCAAACTACATATCAACTACATATCAATATAGTATTAGCAATAGGACGCCAAGTTGTAAAGCTCATACAAGGGTCAATCAAGGAAGGATAATGAATGTGAGATAAACACAATGAACGTAATATAAATGATATATTCTTTAATTCCAATTCTTATGTTTTCAAATGCACTCTAAATGAAAACAATTTTGAAGATTTTCAATGACAATAATTCTGCAAATTGAAATGATCTTAAGATAGAAAACAAAAACATAAATGGAAATATTTTAATGTTGTAAAATAAAAATTTACATCTAATATAGGTCTAATATTCCCATATGGTAAAATGAGTCCCAATTAGGGTTTCTTGAAGGTTCAAATAGTGAAAACCAAAGATCACATAATACCCAGAAATCTGGAAAAACAACCTATATAGGGACTAAATCACCCAGGTAGGAGAATGAGTCATAGATTAGGGTTTTTGAACCAAATTCAACAAATTATAAGTTGATTTTAAGGTTTCTAAGTTGTATGTTCAAATTAGTGTTTACAAGTATAGTTTTACATTGAAATTTAATTCTGAAAGATGCAAAACTTCAACCTATATGCACTTTTCACTAATGCAAGATTTAGAATCCCTAAATGCAATTCAACTAATGCAAATCTAATGCAAATTTAATGCAAGCTAGATCTCGGACTACAATACATTCTCCAAATAAAAAATTCAAAGGTTGAAAAGGTCGGGTTCACAAAAAAGAACACAAGGTAAATAGGGTACATCCACCTTTTTCAAGATGGAACTTTGGACCTATTTCACTCTTTAGTTCACTAGTACAGAAACAACAATAAACTACTAAAAATTGTGTATAAATGACTATAGTGGGTCATGTGACCATTAGTAGTTTATTGCCAGTCATATATAACACAACCATATTGATGACTATACCATTTTTAGTCATTTATTGGTTGTTTCAATTGATCGATTTGGTAGTATATTTAGTCGTTGATTTAGTCATTCATTGTTGTGATCTAGTCACTTATTTAGTCATTATTTTTCCACTAATATATTTAGTCATTGATTGTTGCAATCTAGTCACTTATTTAGTCATTTTTTATTCACTAATATATTTAATTGGTCACTTATTTAGTTGTTGATTTAGTAATTGATTGTTGTAATTTGGTCACTTATTTAGTCATTTTCGTATTCACTGATCTATTTAGTCATTGATTTTTGTTAACTTGTCACTTATTTAGTCATTTTTATTCACTAATTTATGTTCATTGGTAGTGTATTTAGTCATTTTTATTCACTAATTTCACTGGTCATATATCTAGTCATATTTATTCACTGTTCACTGATTTTTGTCAATTGGTAGTATATTTATTCAATTTAATTATTAATTGATGTTAATTAGTAGTATATTTAGTCATTTTAATTGACTGATATTTGAGTATTTAAGCATAAAAAATAGAAATACACATCAATCATCAATTTCACACAATAAGACAACCATTGAGAAGGAAAAATTGGTATACTTTATTAATAAAAGAAAGGTATTCTAGTTATAGCTTACAAATAGAGTATTACAATTGTTATTTTTAGTCACAAGACTAAAAATCTAAGTTACAATATTGCAGAGAAATTACTACAAGAAAGAAACTTCTCCAAAAGACTTCTACAATGATGAAAACGCATGCTTGATGCACTTCAATGTGAGCACATTCCCCTTTCATCTCTTAAAACTTCTACAACATGTTCAATCTTCCTAGAGCAAGTTGTAACATGTAGAATCCAAGGAGAGGATTGATCATGTCTCATATATGAAGCTCTCTCCTTCAACGCAGTCAACAATAACCTAGCTAGAATATTTTCTCCTTTATATGCAACATGCCATCAAATATGAGCAATAAGGCATTGATTTTTCTGCCATGAATGAAGTTGTCCCTCAATACAACCAAAAAAAAAATATTATTATTAGTTTAGAAAGAATAAGAATGCATTGTATATCACAAGCTTACAAAAGAAATTCCAAACATAATAGAAAGATAAATCAATTAAAAATTGTAGCCTTGTCAACAAATGCCTTAAGCAGGGTGTTCAACATAGAACTGAAATATGCATATTGAACCCTTGATTTCAAAACCTCATTCAAAATTTAAGGTGATATGCTCAAATTATAGAATGAAGGCTATCAATGCTAACCAGATTGGAACAACATTATCAAGAGAAATTTCCTAGAAACCAAGCAAAAAGTTTTGTTTTTTGTGTTTCCTTAATTTAATAAGGTCTCTTGGACCATTTTTCATGTTTTTAATGGTGTGAATAGGGTCTTAGGGGTCTAGGTTTAGTCAAGTGGTCAAATGGTGAAAAGTTGCTCTATTTTGTAAAAAATGCAAAAAGTTGCATAGCAACTTTTACATTTTTGTGTGAAAAGGAAGTTGAACAGTTAGATTCTCAAAAAGATGGTTGAAAATAGTTGTTTTTAGTTTTTAATGGCCTATATATCCTTGTGTAGTTGAAGAGAAGGTTTTGTTGTGTATTTGGAAGATTGAACATCAATCAAAATTTTGTTTTCTTATGTTCTACATTGAAATTTGCTTCTACAACATTTGGTATGGCATGGTACGGCCTGAGAGTGAACATTTGTGCATTGGAATTGATGGAGTGTATTAAATTTATTTTTCATCTTGTTTCATCTAATTTCATCAAAGTTTGAGTGAGTTAGGGAATTTTTTTCTAAAAACTACTTTGAAACCCTAGGTTTTAGTGTTTTGAGTGAAGAAAATGAAGTTTTGAGCCATTCCACTGGTGAAATGGACTGAGAACCAATGGAATGGAATTAGTTAGGTTTTTTTTTTGTGTTTAGTGTTTGCAAGAGAAGGGGATAAGATTTGGTGAAGATTTGTTGCTACCCTAGGTAGGAAACCTCATGTTTTGGGAAAGATAGAAGCATAGAAGTTAGGATTTGTAAGAAAACCCTCGAGGAATAGTTTGGGGTGATCAAGAATGTTATGGAAAGATATATTTGACATTCTTAAGGTGTTGGTTTGAAAAGTGGATGTTGGGATATTGTAAAACCAAAAGGTGCCTAGTTTAACAAGCCTAATTAGGCCTCTTGACAAACAGGGTAGTCAATTTTAAGGTCTTATGTAACAAAACATCCACCCTTAAATTTTTAGTATGTATTAGAACACCATAATGGGTATCCAAAATAGTTTTTATATTGTGTGATTGAGTTTTTCTCTACAAATTATGTCAGAAAAGGGGTGCTTGCTATCCTACAAGGCATAGTGGAAGATTGTGAAGAAATTCACTTTGTTTGTTATGTAAAGACTTTGGAAAAGAGTTGTTTGAGTTAGTTTGAAGACAACCAAATTTCTCTATATCAATTTGGTATCAAATCATAGGTAGGTCTGTGAGGGAGAGAAAGTATGAAGTAAAAGTGAACAAGGTGTCTCCAAATAATAACATAATGGCTAGAGAAATGAATGAGATGAAGGAAAATACTGAAAGAGAGCTTAGGATATTAAGGAAACTATATGATATGGTGGTAGCAAGGTTTGAGGATGTTGCAACCATTTAGAGGAGAGGTGTGGTTCTAGGTGATGAGAGTGACCCCAAAGAAGAATGGGAAGAGGAGAATGAAGAGGAAGAGGAAGAAGAATTGGATCCTGATGAGGAAAGGATGGATAAGCTACTGAGAGTAGTCGAGGTAGATAAACACAAGGTAAAAATTGGTGTACCTATGTATGGAGGTAACTTGACTAAAGAAAATATTTTGGATTGGATTGCAGCACTTGATAATTACTTTGAGTGTTAAGATGTACTTGACGAGCAAAGGATCAAGATTATAAAAATAAAATTGAAGGGTCATGCACTATTATAGTGGGATTATGAGCAGAATGAAATGAGTAAGAAAAGTAAGTAAAAAATAGTCTCTTGCTAGGATAGAATGGTGGAAAAGCTTAAGGTTAAGTTCTTACTGGCTAATTATGAAATTCAAATGTACAAGAAACTTCAAGGTTTGAAACAAAGAAAAATGGATGTTAAATCCTACACTGATGAGTTCTATAAGCTAAGTATAAGCGCAAGTCAGATGGAGGATGATGTGGAGATTGTGGCTAGATATCTTAGTGGGTTAAGATTTAACATTCAAGATGAGTCGAGCTTGCATAATCCAAGAACAATTGAGTAATACTATCAAATGGCAATTAGAGCTAAAGAAAAACTAAAGGAAAGGCAAGATAAGTCAAAAAGGGGTAGAGGAAACAATTCTAAGGGAAGATGATCATATTATAATGCAAGGCAGTCATATGAGAGCCAAGAATATGCAAGAAAATTCCAAGATTAAGTTGTTGATGCAAGAGGTGGATTTAGAGGAGGTAGATCAAGCTTTAGAGGCAGATTTGGAGGTCATGGGAGAGGTTAACAAGGATTCATGGGAAGGTGCTATCAATGTAACAAGTTTGTACATCAAGCATGGTAGTGCAATGAAGTTCAAGCCTCTACTTTAGCTAGAGGAGAAAGGAGAAGTTGAATTGCTCAAGGAGATGATTTTGAAAATGTGGGCCCAACATCACAACATGTTGTTGTAGAAGTTGGTGAATCTTATATGGTAAGAAGAACTCATCAAAGCATCAGTAGAAAAGGATCCACCACAAAGGAAGACTCTCTTCAAGAAAACTTGTAAGTGCTTGAGTAAGGTATGTAAAGTTGTAATTGATTCAGGAAGCATAGATAATATGGTTTCAATTGAGATGGTGGATAAACTTAAGTTTCCAAGAATACCACATGATACTCCTTATAAAGTTTCTTGGTTGAATGAGGGTCAATATGTTTTGGTAAATGAACAAAGTTGGCTAGGGTTCAATATAGGATGGTATAAGTATAGTGTGGACACAAAAAACATATTGATTGATCCTCTACACTTGATCTTGATTTTACTAACACTAGTTTTTCTTGAATCATCTCCTTTACTAATCAATTTAATTGAATAATCTCTATTTGATTAAATTCATCACATTTCATCTCTTAGTTAAATAAATCAAAATTATCTAATTAAGTCATCATCTCCTATTAATTAAATAAATCACTTTGTTTAATTAATCCTATAGTCCCTCTTTTAATTAAATAATTCAATTTATTTAATTAAGCTCTAAAGTCACCTACCTTAAATTAAATAAATTAATCTTTATTTGATTTAATCTAACATCATCCTCTTTAATTAAATAAATCAAACTTTATTTAATTAAGTCTAAAACCATTATTCCTCTCATTTTTATTTAAATTAATAAAAAAAATTAAATCAAATTGTCAAATCAGCTAATCTCTTCTTAAATTAATCAAATCTTGATTAATCCTAATCTTAATCCATCAAATCCTCTAGCTTTTGCAACTTGCTCATGAAAATCAATTTAATTAGTTTATAAATCTTCCTTTTTTTATTGAAAAAGGTAGGTTGGAATATTCCCCAAATTTGAAATCTCCGCCAAAAGTACTTGTCCATCCAACAAGGAATTAAAGACCTCTTACATGTCCTTTTCTTGAGCCAAGTGTCATTTAATTCATTTCTTCTCTCCCTCCAACTTGTCACTTCTCTAAATTTTAAATTCCACCTAATTGCATTAATGTGCACATTCATCCAAATGTGCTCCACCTTTTTCCACTCACATGTTGACAGCTAGCATTATGCTATTGGTTGGTGTTTGATCCCACATTCATCCATTTTACCGCATCCTCAATATTTCTCTTCTATAAATAGAAGGCTCTCTTACTGATTTTGGACCCACAAGTTTATCCACAATCTTAGGCATTTTCATCCACAACTTGTGCAAAGTTATCATCTTTATGTTTTGAATCAAGCTCATCGATTTTCATCCATTTTCATCAATTCATAGCTAGGTTATGGAGAAATTTCATCAAGGAGCATCAAATCTTCATAATTGATCATCAAGTTTGGAAGGAATCAGGAAAAGGCCATTTTCCACATCAAAATGGCACCAATTCCCCCATGGGATTGAGAGTTTGGACATTAAAATAGGATTTAATAGCTTTTTTACTTGTGTTATATACTTCTTTTTTTTAGTTTTGAAATGAATTTCATGGGTAATGTTGTTTCTAACTTGCATATTGGACTAATAATGTGTTTGTTGTTTTTTTGTGTGGTTCTATGATCACCATTCACATTTTGGTGCTAGGAGGGTTTATTTGAAGAAATTAACACAGTTTTTTACCAAATTCCTTTTTTTTTTTTTTGTTTCTACAAGAAACTACACTGCTGCCAAGTAAAATGCTACTGCTATCAGTCCAACATCACTATTTTGTGACACTCTCAAATTGCAAACTATGCCACTTGGTTCATTCTTCTCAAGGTCTATCCAATTCAAAATCCAAATTTTTTTCTTTTCAAAATAGCATCACAATCACACTCACTGCCCCTCCACAAAGCATTACTAGTTTCACTAGAGCATCACTGAAAGCCTTCAAACTACACCACCATCACAAACTCGGCCGCTAGAGTCGGGTAAAAGGCATTTTCAAATTTCTTTGAAAATGTGCTTTTTTCATTTTGATCACCTTAACTTCTAATTGGTTTTTGGTTTCTGTTTCTATAGTTTTAGCCATTTTTTGTAGGTTGGAGTGATTCAAGAAGGAGGAAATGAATGGAAGGCTTCTTATGGCATCATCATTCTATGGTATCAAGTGTTTTTTAACACTTTGGGGAGCAATTATAATCCCATTTCTAAGGACTTTTCATCTTCAAGCTTTTTAGGACTCAATAATTTTTGTTTGGGCTTAAAAAAGAACAAAAAAAAGGGATTAAAAAGAACCTTAGGAAACTTACTAGAGTTTGTTTTGAGGCTTTAAAAATGAACAAGAAAATATCAGATTTCAATTTTAGTGCTTAAAAAGAATCCATTCTTGCTTTGAAGGTCAAAATGGACATGTTCATTTTATATTTTGTAATCTCTTATCCAAAGTAATATCATTTAAAAGGCATATGTACTTCTCTTGCACCTCACAACAATCTTGAGAATCAAAATTCTTTTGGTGATATTAAGTTGTATAAGCAATTGCCTCCACACTTCAATTTGGATTCTTAAAAATTAACAAAGCTTGATAGTGTGAGTGAAGTATATCACGTGTGTTCTCTCTTTGTTCATGTAAACAAAGATCGATCAAACTATAGATGTTCTTGCTCACTTTTTTTTACCCTTAGAGGGGACTATCTAAGAGACACATTCAAAAGGAGAACTTGAAGGTGACTCCAACTAGTGTTTCACTTGGGTTGATATATAAAAGGATAAGACTAAATTTTCAAGTCCAATGGTATGTAGGCCTTAACCATACAGTGTCTTTTAGAACAGGGTACTACCATAAAAAGTATAAGATCTCCTAGTAGGATTGATTAAATCCTTTAGTGGCTTGTCAAATGCTCAAAAGCTACCATGTCCTTGATCACCTTTACTAAGAACCAATTTATTTAGAATCATAAATCCTTATATATTTTTTGGTGCAAGAATGATCATTCTGAAGCCGCCCCACATTTTTGTGGTTCTTGGTAGAGATGAGAAGTATTCCATAGGAGTTTCATGGGTACTAAAGCTTGGGTGACCTATAGAAGTGAGTATCATGGAGGGGAGCTAGTGTGGTCAAGCTTTTAATCATCTGTTAAGAATAAGCATAGTTGGACTTATCCAAGTGGGGAGTCAACAAATATTATCTCTTGACTATTCATAGGGTTGTGCATTTTCTTAGAATCAAAACACTTTGCTTGGATCTTAAACATTGGAAAACCAATATTCAACCATGATCATCAAATTTCATACCCTTTAGAGGAAGCAAATACCTTTGGAAAAATCCAGGTGCTATTGCTTACTCTAGGGATTCTATCCTTAGAGGATTCTAAGCATTTGAATTTATATCTCAATTTTCTCCCACTAAAGTCAACAATAGGAACTTTTTCCTTAATTTCCTTGATTTACAAATAATGGACTTTGTGAGATAAGAAAAAATTGGGACATTAGACATTTAGTTTGAAAACTTAATCAAGAAAGTGTTTGTGGTAAAAAGAACTCATTAATAAAAGATAAGAAACAATTGGATCCCACAAATGTGCTCTTCCAAATGATTTCCTGAAAGATCAAAATCTGAAAAACAAAGTCCAAAGGTCTTAGTCAAAAATAATGCAAGAAACGTTTGTCCATGCTTTACAAATTTAGAGAAAGATTGACCTTCAACTTCTACAAACATGCATCAAGGAACAATCCAAATTTTTATTCATTTTACTATTGTCAAAATCCAAGTCTCTTTCAAAGGTTTGAGTATCTCACATATGAAATAATAGCATGTTCTTCAACACCTTGGTCTAGTAAGCAAAAGTCTCTCTAAGTCTCTTAGGATCAAAATCAAAACACCTCCATCCATCCTTCACACACCAAAATAAAAATCCATCTCACAAAAAACTCTTGGAAATCCTAAAAACAAACATTCATGTTAAACTTTGGGAAAATCCTCTTGAACTCAAAAATCAAAATAAATCCAAATCATCTTGTTTGACTAGGAGTGTATAGATGAATCCTTCTTTTCACACTTAGTTCAATTATTATTTTATGGACAAGTTTACTCTAGGGAAACATCCAACCTCTTAGAGTTTTTGAGTTCATTATCCAAACCAAATACAATAAAAAAAAAATCAAATCAAATCAATCCAAAATCAAATCAAACATAAAATCCCAAAGTCCTAAAGTTTAGCATCCTCCTCATGGTTTCCTAAGAGTTCCAATCATTTACCAATCATCCATCTTTCTTTATCTCATCACCATCCTTTTGATCCTTAATATCCTAGACTTTCTCTTTTGTACCTAAAGTTTAGATCAATCCAAGGAATTAAAGGTTCACCTCCCATTTCTAAAATTTTATCCTCATTTTATGTTCCAAACTAGTTCTCAACACAAGAACATGGAAACGAACAAAGAAGCATCCACTTCAAGTGACTTGAGCCAAACCGCTCCGGAAATAAATCCCATTGGGTTGCTCAAGAGGAAGGTGGCGAAGTGGAGGACATAACCAACAATGTTCTAGGGATGACTCAAGATGAAATCATTGAAATGGTCCAAAATCCCGAGACTCACAAAATTGTTAATGCCATGATGAAACTCAATCCCTCACAATACATGCTAGAATTGGCCAAAGAAGGGGATAAAATCCCTTATGACTATGATGTGAGCACTCTTGTGGAGAAATATCTTGCAATTATGCCTCCAATCTCATCCACACCTCCATTTCAAAGAATCACTCAAACCATCCCCCAAATCACATCATCCATTGCTCCAACTCAAACAATTATCAACAAGGGGAGCTCATTGATTCATGCACTTCAAACACATCCCCTTGTGAACAACCAAGAATTGGATGCAAATACCATATTGGGTCAGTCCATCCCATTGAATCTACTACACCCATAAATTCCACTCACCTTTTGTGACCTCATTGACCCATCCTCTTTTCATGCAATGTCGACATATCCTCTCAACACACAAACCTCTCTCCCTATGACTTCACAAGGAGAAGGTGGGCTATTTGGACAAGGGGGAATCTTTGACCCCTCATCGTCATCATTTCCTCAAGGGAACACACCACCCATTTTTCACCACTTCTAGCTTTTCCATTAACATCCACACCACTCGCTGGTTTAGGGCTCCCTCCTTTACCAACCATCAATCAATGGAATCAAAGCAACCCCCCAATCATAAATCAAAAAATGTATAAAATCCTCCAGTCTTGCCATCAATATTGCAACAATAGGTGGCAACCATCCAAGCAACACAAGCAATAAGCACCTCATCCACAATACCTCAAAATATGGTCTCTCAAGAACCAAGCATATCAATCGCACCATCCACTACACAAATCCCCACCATCAACACAACAAAAACCCTCATCATAGCAACAAACACCATTTTGAATCCACCACCACCATCGCCACCAAGACTAAATGTGGCTAACCAATATAGCATCATGTTACAAGTAGCTCAACAAGCCTATCAGAAGGAACTTCAATAGTTCCAAGCTCAACGAGCCCAAAACATGCAAGCTGCACAACAAGCTTCTTAAAAAGCACAACAAGCACAACAAGTACTGTTGGCTACCCAAGCTCAAGCTTTTTTGCAACAAAAACAAGCTACCCAAGCCACACAAGCAACTCAAATTTCACAAGGCACACAAGCTGCACAGGATTCCCAAGTTGGAAAAGTTTCCCAACAAGCATAGGCTCAAGCTTAATCCCAATATCAAGCTCAACAAGCACAATCACAAGCTCAATACTAGGAAAAACTACAAGAATCTCAACAGAAAGAATATCAACAAGGCCTACAATAGTACCAAGCACAACAAGAAGTAGCCCAATTACTAGCCCAACAATAAGCATTGTTGGCACAACAATAGCAAGACCAACAACAAGCATTGTTGGCACAACAAGAATTTTTGGCACAACAACAAATGTAGGAATATTAGCAAGCCTTGATCACACAGTAGAGCTTGCAACAAACTCCCACCAACACATCCAACACTCCACCTATCACTCAAACAAATCTACCACTTCAAAACACATTCACTCCACCTCCCAATTCGTAAAATGATGTGATGACACAAATCAAATTTCTCTTGCAACAAGTGTTCGATGTCTAATCAGGGTAAACAACAAAGACACCAAGAAATCTATGCCCCTATCCATTCGACAAGAGCCTTGCAATGGTACCATCCCCAAAGGGGTTTGAAATCCCTAAATTTGAGAAATATCATGGGATGGGAAACCATGAAGATCACATCAAGTAATTCCAAGTACATCACATGAATGGTTCTCTTGCCTTCCTCCAAGAGTCAAAAACTTCCAAGAGATCATGGATGCATTCAACATTAGCATGGATGTTATTCTAGAGAAACTATCTACGCTCAAACAAGCTAAGGGGAAATCATTTACTTCTTGCAACAATGGTGATCCAAGGCCAATAGGAGCAAATGGACCATGCCAGAGGAACAAAACATTTGCACCATTATTGCTAATCTTGAGAAAAAATTGTCATTCCATCTCAAGATCTAATGTATCACCACATATGACCATTTGATCCCCAAGGTGCTCAACATCGAACGAGCCCTTATTGCATAAGGGGGGACACCTACATATCCAGAATATCAAGACAACCACTCATCCACTAGCTATAACAAAAAACATAATCAATGCTCCAAAAAAAAGCATACAATCATACCAACAACCACAAGGAAACAATCAAAACAACACTCAATCCAACTCGGTATCACAACAACCACCCAATAATCAAGTCAACAACCTAAATAATCAAGGGGGACAACCTCTATGGAAAAAATATCCCCCAAGCGAAAGTACACAACCCTTGGGGAACCAATTGAATTGGTCATGAAAAAATTGGTAAACGAAAATCTCATCAAAATTACCACTTATGAGAATTATCAAGAGCCCCAATTTAAAGAACCATGGTAAAATGAGAACCAAATTTTTGATTTTTATAAAATCAAGGGGCACACAACAAATAGTTGCATGAGGCTGATAAATCTGATCCAAGACCTCATCGATGATAAGGTCATAAACATTGAACAACTAGCTGGACATCAAGACCTTAAAATATACATGAATATGATGTCAGATCATAACAAAGGGAACAATCATGGAAAGAAAAAATTATTCCAATGTGAACCATGTGTATGATCATGTTGCATCCATAGATGAATGGGTCACTGTTGTTAACATCAAGGGAGCTAATGTTGATTGTGGAGTCACCACATGTGGTAGAAAATTTACCATTGTTGGGTCATTATAGCCACCTAGAACATCCACCTCAAATATGAGATACATTCCTAATGGCTACAATGTCTTAGACTAGTTGAAAAGAACCCTTGCTTAGATCTCCATCATGGAGTTGTTGAAGATATCACCTACACATAGAAAAATCCTAGATGAAGCATTGGCTTCATCTACCATCTTCATGGATCTTGATGTTGACCAATTCCAAGCTATGGTTGGACACATCACCACCATGAATCTCCTAGCATTCTCTCAACATAAATTTCTTGCCTAACCATCTCATAATCGTGCGCTCCATTTTGAATTCCTAGTTCATAAAAACAAAGTCAAAAGGGTCTTGGTAGATAGAGGTGTAGCCCTAAATATCTATTCACTCAAACTAATAAAGAATCTAGGATGCTCAAAAGATGCCATTGAAAGGGGTAAGGGCATCACAATCAGAGCATATGATGATTAGGAAAGAGTGTCTCAAGGAACTATCCAACTCCCTATTCAAGTAGGGCTAGCCATTATGGAAACCACATGCTAGGTTCTTGACCTTGATTTAGCTTATAACATTCTCCTGGGGCATTCATGGATTCATGGGATGCAAGCTATCACATCAACCTTCCATCAGTGCATCAAATTCCCATATCAAAATTAAAAGGTCACGGTCTATCGTGATCTCGAACCCTTTTCTTATTGCAAGAATCTGCAAGAAAAATACTATAAAATCCCCCAATCCCAAAGAACGATGAAGGTCCTATGACTCCATATGTAGAACCAACTACCTTGGCCTCCACTTCTGAGACAAAGACACCCACCATCCCTAATATCTCTAAAATCAAGGCCATTATCCAAGACAATGGGTGTGGGGATTATAAAATCAAGAAAAGTTATTTCATCATAGGAGAGTTACCGCAATCTCTTAGGTCTCAGGCAACCCCAACTAGCAAAAACATCATCCCAAACCTTCAAAGAATAAACTTCTAGATTTAGATGTTGGGGAGATCTAGGCCAAGAATTGGTGGATGAGAAAGAAATATCAAGTTTACTATACCTAGATGAAAGGCCCGTGCTTGACCTTCCTATGTATAAGAGCAACAAAGGATTAAAAATGATGCTTGGTATAGGATATAACAAAAACAAGAAACTTGGATAGAATGATAATGGCATTTTCATACCTCTCATTCCAAAGAATTGTATGAGAAATATTGTCCTGAGATGTACACCTCTAAAGGTGACCATACTTGGCAAAGGTGCCTCAGTTAGAAAGGTCAAAACTCCACCTCAACCATCAATATCCGCCCTTCAATTACCAATATCCACAGGTCAAATCATAGATAACTTTACCTTTGACATAAATGATGTGTGTAGTAGTGATGAGGACCCCATAATTGACTTGCCTATGCTATTTGAGGATTCCTCCCTTCTCGTGATTGGTACACTGTCTTTTGAATCAACCAATCAAACCCATGAAATAAACTTATTATATCCCCAACTCATCAGTTATGACCAATGAGGACCACCATTTTTTGACACATTCAAAAATGATGAGGTGCTCTCAGAATTCATGGGATTGTAGGATACAATACTATACAAAGATAATAAGCCTAGGTTTGACATCATACTAGATACACATGCCTATTACGGGGAAACAATTGAATCCTTCATTCACAAAAGTGAAAAATTGAGAATAATCTCTAGGTCTTTGAATGAAAACCACACTGTGGTGCTCTCTAACTCGAAAACAACAAAACTAAATGACACATCCAATGGTGAAAACTTCTCTAAGGCATCGAAGGATGAAGGATTCAATCTTCCTCTCAATTCCATTCATTAGGAGAAGACAATGGTCTTAGCAGAGAAGTGCAATCCAATCAACTTTGGAATAGAGGAAATGTCACATATCACCTTCTATATAGAATCACTTCTGATAGAAGAGCAAGAGCTCCTAACTACATTCCTGGGTATGTGCAGGATCATGATGGGCCAAAAAGTGGCGATATGATGGGTATTTGTAAGGTATGTGGTTGATGACTTTTTTTTACCCAAAATTGATGAAATGAAAAGGGTTTTTAAAAAATATTCTCAACTTTCCACCAATATAAATTATGCTTTACTTTGAATTTAATAACTAATTATTATTCATTTTTTATTTAAATTACGACTAAAGTCCTAATTGATAAGCTAATTGAAAAATATCTATAGCTTTCAAATGATATCACATTTTTTGAATCCAAAACATGTGTCACATTCTATGCTTTGCATACTATAAGATTAAAAAATAAAAATAAAAATTTCATGAAGTTTTGACCAAGTTAAGGTGGTCGGACATATGAGTTTTATATTTTTTAAAAGTTGTAATAAAAATTCATAATTAATTATTTACTTGGGAAAAAATTACAAAAAATAATGCATCACATCAGGACATGAGTCCTCTACTTATATCTAAGATCTTATAAAAAAATATTATCATTTTATTGTGGTTAGGGTGGTTAGACAGACACCTACTTCTTATTTTTCCCTAAAATTTAAGTACTACTGCATTGAAATTTCAAATTTTCACCAAATAAATTTTATTTTTTTAAAAATAAACCTAGCATTTTAGAAACTACATTCAATTTTCTACAAATTCCATTCTTACATGTTTTTAAAATAATATAGATAACTTATTGAAATTTTTGCGTCAAGTTCCCTAACTCTGATTTTTCTGAATTTTTTGCCACTTAAGGGCATGTTTCTTCCATGATGATCATGCACATACCCTCCTAAAAGAAAGAAAAATAAAATTTGCATGGACCTATGCCGACATGTTGGGCCTTGATCTACAAGTTGTGGTTCACCACCTAGCTGTATATCCTGAAGCAAAGCCAATGAGACAAAAGCTAAGGAAGATGCTCCCGCAAATAGCATTGTTGGTCAAAATGGAATTACAGAAGCTCCTAGATGCAGGGTTCATATGGTTGATAGATTATCCAAAGTGGGTCTCAAATCTTGTACCTATTTCAAAGCCTAATGGGGCATCCACATTTGCACAGACTTCAGAGACCTCAACAAAGAATGTCCCAAGGATGATTTCCCCCTCCCAAATATTGACATGATTGTGGATATCATGACAGGACATGAGATGCTATTGTTAATGGATGGATTCTCAGGATACAACCAAATCATGATAGCCAAATATGACCAACATAAAATGGATTTCACTTGTCCATGGGGGACATATTGTTGGAATATGATGCCATTTGGGCTGAAGAATACATGAACTACTTATCAAAGGGCCATGACACTAATCTTTCATGACATGATTCAAAATACTATGGAAGATTATGTAGATGATATATTAGCTAAGTCAAAGAAAGGGCTAGATCACATATTAGCTCTAAGCTCCATCTTTGAAAGGCTAGAAAAGTACAAGGTCTGACTAAATCCAAAAAAGCGTGTCTTTGAGGTACAGTCGGGCAAGCTCCTAGGGTACTTTGTATCCATGAGAGGAATCAAGGTAGTTCCTACCAAAGCCAAAGCAATCCTTGAAATGGAGGAACCAAAAAACATTGAAGCAGCTAAGAGGCCTACAATGAAGACTTGAGTCCATTCGTCGATTCATAGCACAACTAGTAGACAAGGCTATCCCATATTCTCATCTACTCCACAAGGGGGTAGCATACAAAGGGATGAAAAATGTGATCAGGCCTTCAACAAGATCAAGGAGTATTTACTCACGCGACCAGTTCTCATGTTGCCAATTCCAGGTAAACCCTTGATCATATACATATTAGTAATATCAACAACTCTTGATAGTCTCTTACCACAACATGATGAAAATGGAAAATAGAGAACTGTCTACTCCATCAGCCAAACCATTGTGGGACATGATTTGAAATATATGTCCATTGAAAGAGCTTGTCTAGAAATCGTGTTTGTAGCACAAAAAATCAGAATTTACATGCTAGCACATTAAGTAAAGCTCATTGTAAAGATAGACCTGCTCAAGTGTTGGAAGAATGAAATCACTGAGAGGAGGGGTGAATCAATGATTTATGAAAGTCAAAAAAATTTAAACTTTTAAACCACAATATCAAATGACTATTGAAGAACAACTTCACTTGAACTCAAAAAATATTATATACATTACAATTCAGGTAAACATTTCATTAACTGAGACTAGCTTGATAAAATTTACACATATATCAAAGCTTATAACTAAACCTTTTATACAAGATGCTTTGATTTAAAGAATGGAAAAAAAGAATGACTGACATCAAAAACTTTTTATGCAACTGATGGCAATATTGTAATCAAGCAAATAAACCAATCACACATAGAAACATCACATAACACAAAAACTTGTCTTGAGTCGAAAAACCCTCTTGAGGAATTAAAAAAAACTCAAAAAATCTTTCCTTTATTCACTTAGAGCACCAACTCTTTCACATTCAGGAGCACCAACTACACAAGTTTAGGAGCACAAAATTCACAAAATTCAGAAGCACCAACTTCATGAGATACAGGAGCACCAACTCCTTTACAATGCAACACAATTACAATATTCTATTAGAACCCCAGAAGTGCAATTTGCAGTCCTAGAATTTCAATAGAAGATTATAAAAAAAATTCAATAAGCACATTGTGAAGAATGTTGTATATGAGAATGACAACATCTTCCTTCAATAATCTGAGTATCAATATAAATATTTTCAATGCAATACAACTTTTGGACTGAATATCTGAAACATCATATTCCTCTTTTTCAAGTGACCCAAGAAAATACCTAAAGATCATCTTTTTAAAGACCTTGTCAATAATAATCTCTATATACAGTTTATGTAACTGCCAAAGTAACTAGGGTTAGAATTCGAATTAAAAACCTAAATAATATCTCTTAACAAAACTTTATTAAACCCTTAACAAAAATTATATATTATGTTTCCTTTCAAGATGAGATTCTAGAAACCCTAATGGGTTTTTTTTTAAACCAAAAACAATAATCAACCTCTATTTTATACACGTGTTCTCATTTAACTTCATCAAAATTTCCAAATTGGGATAACTATTTTTCTTCAACTAAATGCATTAACCCTTTATTTTTTTTCTAAGGAATAAACATGGGTTTCAAATAATATTAACCACTGAATCTTCATGACTAATGCCTTAACAAAAAATGTTTAGAGCCAATAAATAATGATTTCTTTAATACATGTTTATGGAGGAAGGTAAATAAAAAAATACCAGTAGAACTATTTTAAAACTATATAGCTAAAGACCTTCATCTACAAGCTTTGCCTCTTCTTTTTCAACTTCCACAGTGAAGCATTTTACTAAAAATCTATAACCACAAAACTCTCTACAGTGGCGGCTAGGGTTTCATATGTTTACACAATGAAACAATAACAACTTTTCCCTACATTTCCTTCAAGTCTTTCAAATACTTTAAAAAAAAAGATAATTATTTGAAATCCAAACATCATAATGTATTTGAATCCATTGTCCATGGATTAAATCATTAACTAATTATGGCTATTGATTACCTGTGACATCCAAGTGACTTTAAACAAATTCAAAAACTTTATATCCATAACACCTGATGTCACATGCTTAATGTGACCAAAACATAAGCATCAAACCATTATCTTACTCAAGCTTTTAAAACTTTAATATGCCCAACTCCTCAATGTTTAGCATGCCCGACAAGGGCTGACCTTATATATCTTTAGTTCCCAACACCATTTATGGTGTAAAATACAAATATTTCAATATCCTCACCATAGGATATATTAACCATGGAAAACTTCAAATACATTCACCAATGTAACATATACAATTGAAATATAAGCTACCAAAAGCCATGTGCTTTATGTCTTGAAGACCTCATTAGTAAAAATATTCTATAAAGAAAATATATACAAGTGACCTGAACCTGTAATCTGAATTTCTTGAAAATTGTATGTACAAACATAAGAATTCATATCACATTTGAACTGGAATTCCATATAAAAACAAATTTTCACAAATGTATAAGAAAATGTATACCTCAACAAGAACTTTCCAATGTATATGTCAGCTAGATTATGTATGCCCCTATCCATGGTGTCTAAGATGCATGATCAAAACACACGTCATCATGTAAAACCTAACTTGTAGTACCCTGAAAGATAAACACTATCAACAACCAACATGTATGAAAAACTAAAGTATGAAAATATAAAAATTGTAATTTCATGCCATGAACCATGTGTAAAGATCATCATGTATCAAAACAATCTGAGAATGCATCTTTCATGCCATGAACCATGTGTAAAGATCATCATGTATCAAAACAAGCTAAGAATGCATCTTGAAAACATCCACCAAGAATATCATCACATTCATATCACATTCATATCAGCAAACCACTTTTGACATCAAGGACAAACCAAAAACAATTGAGAGCCAACAAAATCCCCTTTGTCCTTGATGGAAAAACACATATCATCTCTCCCCCTTTTTTCCTCAATGACAAAGAATGAAAGAGAATGTGAGATTCCAAGAAAATAAAAAACTGAGAATCCAACCAATTATCCAACATAATAATCCACTACAAGTGGAGCAATATAGCAGCAAATCAAATATGTAAAAGAGTTGTGAATGAAAGATATAGATATAAGCTCGCTTTGTCAAGAAACAATACTAAAAGCATATGTTGCAAAGAACTATAGATTGAAAAAATTCAAAGCATGATATCAATCTATCTTTTTTTGATGTTACTCTCCATAAATAAAGTAGATAGATTTTTTCTTACTCCATCACTTAAAAAACATTTTTGACATTAGCTATTGTTTTGCACCAAGAACCAATAGAGCTCTGTCACACCTCTATCCAAGAACACCAATCTCACTCACATCCAAATCCTTTGGCCATGCATATTGTGAAAAACATTGAATCAATAACATCATGAAGTTTTCACTTGCACATTTGATCATTTGATACTAGCACCACCTCTAGATCATATGATATCATAAACCATCAACAATCCTAACAATAATCCTTTAGAATCAATGCAAAAACAAGTAATTTTGATCTATCAAATAACTTAGTTTGTGAACTATTAAGAACCACCATAAACATTGCCAAAAAAAATATATCAAACTTCTAATACATAAATTAGACCACTGAAATTCATCAAGCACATTAGAGTTTTATGCATTTTTTATTATCATTTTACTAAGCAAAGCAAGTTTCTCCACTATTGCTTTGATATCTAAAAAAACATTAAAATTGCACCTGCTCATGGCTTCATCACTATACCACTTTTTAAAATAAATTGATTCCTCTAACTGATATGCATCTCAGGAAAGGCATAATCATAAGATGTGTGTTCCTTTACTCCAACAACCTTCAATTATCATGCATTCATCCTAGAAATCACCATCCTTGACACCTTGAGATTCAATTATGACATGAACATTTGCATGAAAACCATTAAAAAATATCTCTATTCTTGTGTACTATCTCAAACATGAGAATAGCTTCTAACAATATGAAACCATAACAAAGTCATACATTAATTAAAATGTACCACTCATTGTATTTAGAAAGAAATATATCATATACATGACAACAACATGTCAGTAAGAAATTGCAACTCCATAAAGAAAAATAAAATTGAGCTAACTAAGATCTTTTCTCTAGTACCATCTTCTTTGATACCAAAGAATATAAGGGAGATACTAAACTATTTCACCACCATCATGAAAAACAATCCTTAAAGAAGAGATTCATTCACTGCTTTCCAAATTGGATGATTACCATTGTTAGTAATACCAAAAGGTTAAGTCATGTCACACTATCATATAAATCCTCAATCAAATATCACTGAAACAATAGCAAGAATATTAATCAATCTTGTCATCTACAAACTCACCCATGAGTCAATATATTCAAATCTCCATTTGTGTCATGTAAGAGAGTATTATCCAAACCACTATTAGAATAAAGTATTGTCCTCTTATGAACCATACCTTAATGGTAAGTACAGATAGAGATCACCAGTAAACCTTGATTGTCACAAAGTATCTTTACCTTATCCAAATTTTACACTAGAAAGACCTTGTACCTCTTCCAACCACACATTCCACATAATATCTACATACAAGTCCCTATACAAATATCAAGTCTGTTATATTTCACAATGCAACTCCATACAACAAGTTCCTACAAGAAACAACTATCATTAATGTAATGATTAAATCACTATCACAAGAATCATATGCCATTGGCACTAGATCTTGTTGTGATCATACTCATGGAACCTTATAATAAACACAAACTACTAAAGTTATTAAACCACTATTTCTATCAATTACAAGGAAATATTTTCATATCCACTGTCATTGTCATTATGTTTCAGCAAAGCAAAGCTAAAAACAATCTATCCAAAAATGGTATGAAGTGTTATTGTGTTTCAAACATCTCTCACATATTTCATATAGTGTTTTTTACCACAAACACTTTCAAAGAAACATAAAGCACCAACTGCAACTTTAGTTGATATATGGGAAACTATCAGCCATCAGTATGATGATATATATGAACCAAATCATTAATATTGTTATCATCAAATCATTATAGCTGTTATTCCTAGCACAAAAAAGAACTTAGCATAGAACACAAACAAAAATATGATACATTTGTGGCTTAACACTATGACTTACACCCTAATATGAGAATCATGATAAATAAGTCATGAGGCAACAAAATGGAACTACTTCTTGTTTGATATCAATGGGGTTTGTTTTATAATGCACTAATCATCTCCCCCTATCTTCATGTTTCCTTTTAAATTCTTAGAAATGGTTCTTGTGCAGCATGCACAAGATTTAGTTCTTCCCCTTCCTTTCCTTTCTTTCTTCTCCACACCTCCAAAAATTCATTCCTTAGCTTAAGGAGGTTATCTAAATCTTTGTTGTTTCCAAATTATTTCTCCCACTGACCCCTGCAAAACCTTGCTTTATGTCCAAAACCATTACATCTATATCATACAACCAAAGATTTATAGTATCTTGTATAATCCTTTAGAGATAGTTTATCCCAGTTTCTTGCAATATGACCTAATTGACTACACTTGAAGCATGTGACAATACCATAGTTCCTTTTCCAATCATTTTTCTGCACTTTAATCCAACATTCAAATGCTCAATGGCCATATTCAAAATAGGAATAACAATAGCCTGAAAAAGAACAATTATACCTCATCAATTTACCTTGCCAAGTAGAGGGAGATCCTATGAATCTCTCTATTCTATTCCTTCCTCCTCTATTTATATCCTTGTGTTGTTTTTTTGTTGTAGTTTCAAGGTCGGTAGTTTGAAAGTTTAAATCTACCTTTGTTCTAGGTGTTTTTCTAACCTTGGAGTATTGTCCTTCCTCTAAGCCTAGACCACCTTTATCACTTGGAGCTTTTTGTGCACCAACAATTTTAGCGAAAGACATAGAGCCATTCTCATTAATTTCCTCATCACTTAACTACTTTGATGCTTTATGAATGTTCCTCAGTAAAACCACTTGTCACTGAAGTTTTTCTATACTATGTTCTTTTACCTTAAGTTGGTTTCTAACTTCTTCAATCTTTCTAGCTTCTTCAACTTGTATCTTTTCTTCTACAAGATCCAAAAATATCTTATCTTTGGTATATTTTTCTTGTTGAAGTTTCCTTTTTAAATTATGGTTCTCTCTTCTAATTTGCTTAATTGTATCTAGAGCACATAGGAGTTCACCTTCCAAATCAACCTCACTTTCTTGTTCATCATATTCCTGTTTAGAATTAATGTCACACAAAAATTGATCTACTTCTTCAATAATTTCTTTACCATTTCAATGTTCATTACTAATCTCTATAGATTTAGACTCAATCTAATTTTCTTTAGAACTATGAATATTTGCACAATCATCACTTTCAAATGAGCCATAGCTTGTTTTATTTTTCAAAGATATCCCCTCTTGCAATTTACCATTCTAATTCATTTTAATCAGTCTATCCCAAACTTCCTTTGCATTCCTGCAATGCATAACCTTAGCAATAATTTCATTTGGAAAACTATTGAAAATTTCATCTATAGCCCTAGCATTTAATTCAAGAGTTGTATTCTCCTCATGTGTGGAAGGAGATGTTACAGATACAGTGCAACCTCTTTCTATTACTACCCACACATTAAACCCTAAGGAAGACAAATATGTCTCCATCCAACATTTCCAAAGAATAAAATTAGTACCTTTTAACTAAGGTGTTCTAAACATAGGATACTCTTATGGGTTATTGTTAATGGTATCTTCCTCATTACTCTTCATATTAAGTTTAGGCAGAGCTTGATGGTTAGTATTTTTTTGTGAACTTCTTTTTCCCTTATTCCTTCTAACTTTTTCCATATCAGACACAACACTTCAATACCAAAAATCCTTAAGTCAATCAGACTTTATTAAAAAAGGATTTGGCTCAAGTCACAGAAGTACCTTCTTAAACTCGAGATGTGTTAGATAGACTTCCATTAACCAAAATCTATTCTAGGTGGATTAAACCTATGAAAGGACACTACACTCTAATACCAATTGTTGGAAGACTAAAATCACTAAGAGGGGGGGCGAAACGGTGATTTATGAAAGTCACAAATTTTCAAAATTTTAAACCACAATATCAAATGACTATTGAAGAATAGACTTCACTTGAACTCAAACAATATTATATACATTACAAATCAGGTAAACATTTCATTAACTAAGACTATCTTGATCAACTTTACACATATATCAGATCTTATAACTAAATCTTTTATGCAAGATACTTTGATTTAAAGAATGGTAGAAATGAATGATTGGAATCAACAACTTTTTATGAAACTGATGACAATATTGTAATCATGCAAATAAACCAATCACACAAAGAAACATCACATAACACCAAAAATTTTCCTAAGTGGAAATACCCTCTTGGGGAATAAAAACCACTCGAAAAATCTTTCCTTTATTCACTTAGAGCACCAAATCTTTCACATTCAGGAGCACCAACTCCACAATTTTAGGAGCACCAACTTCTTTACAATGCAACACAATTACAATATTCTATTAGAACCCTAGAAGTGCAATTTGCAGTCCTAGAATTTCAATAGAAGATTAAAAAAAAAATTCAATAAGAAAATTGAAGAATGTTGTATGAGAATGAAAACATCTTCCTTCAAGAATCTGAGTATTAATATAAATACTTTCAATGTAATATAACTTCTGGACTGAATATCTGAAACATCATATTCCTCTTTATCAAGTGACCAATGAAAATACCTGGAGATCATTTTTTAAAGACCCTGTCAATAATAATCTCTATATGCAATTTATGTAACTGCCAAAGTAACTAGGGCTAGGGTTCGAATGAAAACCCTAAATAATATCTCTTAACAAAACTTTATTAAACCCTTAACAATAATTATATATTATGTTACCTTTCAAGATGAGATTCCAAAAACCCTAATTGGTTTGTATTAAAACAAAAGAAATAATCAACCTTTGTTTTATACACATATGTTCTCATGTAACTTCATCAAAATTTTGAGATTGGAATAACTATTTTTCTTCAACTGAATGCATTAACCCTTTATTTGTTTTCTAAGGAATAAACAAGGGTTTTGAATAATATTAACCATTGAATCTTCATGACTAATGCCTTGAAAAAATATGTTCAAATTCCATAAATAATGATTTCTTTAATTCATGTTTATGGAGGAATGTAAAAAAAAAATACTAGAAGAACCGTTTTAAAACTGTCCAACTGAAGACCTACATCTACGAGCTCTACCTCTTCTTTTTCAACTTCCATAGTCAAGGATTTTACTAGAAATCTGCAATGACAAAACTCTCCATGGTGGCGGATAGGGTTTTATATGTTTGAAAAATGAAACAATAACAACTTTTCCCTACATTTCCTTCAAGTATTTTGAAGAATTTTCAACAGAATATAATCATTTGAAATTTGAACATCATAATGCATTTGAATCAGTTGTCCATGGATTAAATCATTAACTAATGATGGCCATCGATTAATTATGATTTCCAAGTGACTTTAAACAAAATCAAAAACTTTATATTCATAACACTCGATGTCATGTGCTTAATATGACCAAAACATAAGCATCAAACCAATATCTTCTCATGCTTTTAAAAATATTTTAAAACTTTAATATGCCCGACTCCTCAATGTTTAGCATGCCGAAAAAGGGCTGATTTGTTTGATTAACAAAGACCTTATATCTCTTTAGTGCCTTACACCATTTATGGTGTAAAATATAAATGTTTCAATATAATCACCATAGGATATATTAACCATGAAATACTTCAAATACATTCACCAATGTAACATCTATCATTGAAATATAAGTTTCCTGAAGCAATGTGATTTATGTCTTGAAGACCCTGTTAGTAAAAATATTCTATGAAGAAAATATATACAAGTGACTTGAACCTGTAATAGGAATTTCTTGAAACTTGTATGTGAAAACATAAGAATTCATATCACATTTAAACTTTCAGTCCATATAAAATCAAATTTTTACTAATGTATAAGAAAATGTATACCTCAACAAGAACTTTCCAATGTACATGTCAGCCAGAGTATGTATGCCCCTATCCATGGTGTCTAAGATGCCTGATCAAAACACATGTTATCAGGTAAAACTTGACTTGTAGCACCTTGAAAGATAAACACTGTAAACAACCAACATGTATCAAAAATTCAAGCATGGAAATCTAAAACTTGTAATTGCATGCCATGAACCATGTGTAAAGATCATCATGTATCAAAACAAGTTTAGAATGCATCTTGCATGCCATGAACCATGTGTAAATATCACCATGTATCAAAACAAGCTGAGAATGCATATTTTCAACATCCACCAAGAATACCATAACATTCATATCAGCAAACCACTTTGGACATCAAGGAAAAACCAAAAAAAACTAAGAACCAACATCAAGTACCTACTTTCTAAAGCAACTATGACAAGGCAAACAACTAAGTTGGTTATGATCCTAACAAAGCATGACATTGAATATGTGGAACACAAGGCCATTAGAGGACAAGCAATTGTAGACCAACTGGCAGAGGCACTGATATACTCAGAGAAGCCACTTGTATCAAAATTCCTTGACTAATCAATCTTCAACCTAAGTGTGGTAGATCACTATAAAATGTACTTTGATGGATCTTACACACAACATGGGTCAGGAGCGAGAATCTTCTTCATCACTCCACAAGGGAACTGCATACCTAAATCATACAAGCTGTCATTGTTGTGCACAAATAAAATTTCAAAATATGAGGTTCTTATCATAGGGATGAGAATTGTTTTATAGTGGCAAATCATGGTACTTAAAGTCTATGGAGACTCACAGCGCATAATCAACTAGGTAAATGATGAGTATCAGAAAAAAGGACAATAAGTTGAATCCCTATAAGAAATTGGTTGAAAGCCTCAAAGAGTTCTTTATTGATATCTCATTTGAATAGATACCAAGAGAAAATAACAGAGCGTTGGACACCATCACAATAATTGGATCACTATTGGATATCCCACACAATATCCCAAAGCAAGAATTCCTTGTAGAACAACTTCTCATACCAACATTCAAGGTACCAAATTCTAAATTTTTATGTGAATCGTTGGTCCTAGTGGTCCCTAGTAACATGATATATACACTTACTTGAGAATAGGAGTCCTCCCCATAGATATAACCCTAAACCTCAAAAGATCCTTTGTCAAAATTTCATCCCATTTTTTCATCCTAAGAGATACCCTATACCATAAAAGCACTAAACATTTTTTCAATGCTTAAATGCCAAGGAAGATTTGATCGCTTTAACCAAGGTAAATAATGACATTTGTGGTTCACATTTGAGTGGCATCACCTTGGCTAAGAAACTGCTAAGAACTGGGTACTATTGGCCTACAATGGAAAGGGATGCTCATGATTATGTCAAAAGATGTTTGTAGTGTCAACAACATGGGGATCTCATCCATGCATTAACTTAGGAGCTCCACCCAATTGTTACACTTGGCCCTCTTCACAATGGGGGCTCAATCTTGTCAAAAAGAATTCCCCCACCTCATCCAATGGACATAAGTTCATCATCACCACCACCAAGTACTTCACAAAATGGGTGGAAACCATCCCCATGACCTATAGCATAGGAAAATAGATATCCAAGTTCATCCTAAACTACCTAATTTTCCATTATGGTGTCCTTCAAGCCATTTTCTTAGATAACGAAACACCTTTCAAAAATTGGGATGTTCGTGACCTATGCCACAATTTTAATATCCAACATTGCTTTTCCACCCCATAATACCCTAAGGAAATGGCCAAGCTGAGGCTACAAATAAAACCATCATAAAAATCCTCAAGAAAATGGTCAATGATGTTGGTCAAAACTAACATTTGCAGCTGAATCTCACCTTATGGGCCTACTGAACAAGCATTCGCACAATAGGTGTCACCCCATTCTCCCTGGTCTATGGATTAGAGGCCATATTACCCATTGAGATTGAGCTCCTATCCCTAAGAATATCATTGCAAAATATCATCATAGATGAGGAATATCGGGTGTCAAGATTAAGCGAGCTGAAACTACTGGACGAGTGGCACATGGATGCCTTAAACAATTTGAAATCCTACCAAAACTAACTCAAATAGAGCTACAACAAGAAGATCAGGAGTCATACCTTTCATGTCAGAGAGATTGTGCTAAAGGAGAATCAAAAGAATGTTCAGAATCTAGATAGCAAGGGAAAGTTTGAACCAAATTGGTTGGGACCCTTCGTCATCATAGCAAGCCATGAGTTAGGGGCATATCAGTTATCAATACCAGAAGGGGAACCTCTACAGGAACCCATGAATAGCTCCCATCTCAAAAAAATTTATGCCTAATCTTCCAAGGTATAAAACCAAAATTACAAAAAAAAAATTAAAAAAATAAAAAATAAAGAAAGAAAAAGGATTAAAAACAGTAACGAGAAAAATCATCCTCTAGCAAAAACCACTTTGATGATGCTTTGGGAAAGTACCTAATTGAAAACATGGCAAAAAAACACCTTGTCTAAATAAGCACCTTCCATCCACCGGGATCTCCATGTCTTGTTTTGCATCATCCATCCACCACACATCCATCACATTCTATATCTCCATCCATCACCCTTCTACGTCTGCATCATAGCTTGGTCATGTGTTTGTATCATGATCCCTCCTCGTACTACTCGACCCATTCTTAAGGTCAATTTGTCTTGCTTGTATCAGAGTAGTATATTGCATAATGCTGGGGGAATGTTCTTATCAAATCGGATTCCTGTATATTCTTGAAGTCTTCCTTAAGGTCAAAAAATCCAAAAACATCAGAAAATCCAAAAATCCAAAAACAACAGAAAATCCAAAAATCCAAAAAAATTAGAAAATCATAAAATCCAAAAACATTCATAAAATTAAAAAAATCAAAAACATTCAAAAAATTTAGTAAAATAGAGTTGTCCAATCTAACTACTGGTCTCTGAAGCTCGAATGTAGGCAAGGTTGATCTTTGATCATCCCCCAAGATACTTAGGTTAGTCATCTAGGAGTCTGTCATAATAAGCAATCCATTTGTTCATATCTCATCAATAAATTGAGTCTTTGTCAATCGAACCATGTGGTCTTTGCATATATAATGTGGCAAGGCTAATTTCTTGATCAGCCCCTTGAGGCCCCTAGGATAGGTCTTTAGGTTAGTCTCTTGGTCAAAATCTTAGAAAATCCCAAAGCATTGAAAATTGGAAAATTAAAACATTTGTAAAAATCTTGAAAATATGAAAAATAACCTCAAAAACATTTTAGAAAACTTCAAAAAAATCCAAATATTTGAAAAAATTCATCTATACCATCTTCCTTTCACCCGCAATAAACCATCACTCACAATAAATCAATCATCATCCTCAACCTTTGGTAAAACAATCATAAATGAGTCTAGTAGGTTAAAAGTGAAAACTCAAACATCAAAGTCTCAATTCTAGGTCAGTAGGTAAACAAGTTGGTCAAATTTTTGTATCAATATCCCATCATCCATTCAATCCCAAATCATCTAATAACATCATTTCCTAGGATGCTTCCTTCCTACAATGGACATCAACATCATGCATCACCATAGTTTAGTCTTAGATAGTAGTATCGATGAACATTAGCTTGTTTGTTTACTTTATCTTTGTCTTTTGGATTATTTGATTGTGCTCATTCCAATGACCTCTCAATGATGTCCAAATAAAGGGATTTAGAGAGAAAAGAATGGGGCAATTATCATTATATTTTTATCTTTTTGCTTGTTGGATATGCTTGTAATACAACCTTGGTGATGTGTTCTTTGTTTGGAGTTAGGAAGGGTGTTTTAGGTGTCTTGTTGACAACATAGGAAGGCTTTCTTTTCTATTTTTTGGTCTGAAATGTTTGGAATATCTAAAGTACATTTTGAGTAAGGTGTTGTATGTTTGGTGTGAATAGGAGTACTCCTATCTACTTGTCGAGCCAAAGTCCATTGCACTAGGTGCAACACCATCCTAGTTATTTATACCTTGATGCATTGTGCCTATGTGTGTTATCAAACATAAGGTAAATAGCCATTTCAAAATCCCAATTCTTGATAAGTGAATCATCATCATCATCTCTAATAAGGTAGGCTTGTTGGATCTTATTTCTTTTGTCTTCTTTCTATGCTAACATGGTACCATGATAGTTAATCAAAAGCATCACTAATGCATCTATCCTACATCCACAAACCATCAACATAATACATATCATGACATATCATATAGAAAACATTAATCATCTCACATAGATTGCATTCCATCATTGCATAATATAGATTGGCTATTCTAAGCATCTCATAAACCATACATTTGCATCTATTACATAAACATAAAAAGTATCATCACATAAAGTCATCATCATATCATATCATGTGCATCATTATGTCATCCATACATGTATTGGAAAAGGTACTTAAAAAAAAGAGAGCATCTTATACATCTCATAATCATAGCATATAAGATCATCATCCATATAGATATGTTTGTAAGCATTTTAAATCATTTCTGAAAATATTTTCATCCATACATGATTATCATAAAAAGTATATGGAAATGATACTAAAAAAGAATTGCATACATCCATCCATCTACATAATCATTGCATCTTATCACATAAAAGCATACATTGCCTGCATCACATAATATAGAATCATACATTGCATCGCATCACATAAAATAAAGTCATATTGTATCATCACATCACATATAGACCATTGCATATAGAAAATTAAATAAATCCATCCATGCATAAATAGAATAGGACACATCATATATCAGATCAAATTGATGATATCATATATCATCAAAATAATACAACTACCATGGTACAAAGAATTAGGATCAAATGTGTGTATCAATCAATATATACAAATGCCCATGGGGCTATCAAAAAAGGAGCCCATGGATCACAAAAAGAATGGTCTCTAATAAAAAATGTGAGCTAACCCTGATGGTTGCTCCTCTCACCCAGCTGTCTCTCAGGTTGGTCATGCCTCTGCCCTATCTACTATGAGAAATTTGGCACTCGAGTTGCTTGAGGCACTTCATGATGATAATGTACTTGATAGTACTTTGCCTCTCTCACTACATCTTGATACATGCATACTGAGACTGTCTTGCCCTAGGCTATGACTTCCCGTCTCTTGAGCTATTGTCGATGACCCATCTCTTTTGCTAGATATAACTCTGCAACCTATCTCTGCTACACATCCTAATCCCACTCTGCTTAGGCCTAATCCCTCTCATTTTTCAGTGTAGCGGCCTGTGCCTAGAGCTGCTAAATTATTGAATCCCTCTATTCTGGCTGAGGTAGTGGCAGTGGTGGTGGCTACTACTAGCCTCTCTAGGGTGGTTGTTGTGGGTCCCTCAGGGCATCTCTTTGCTAATCCCCATCTCTCTACTCGTGGTCATGCACCACATCCCTCTACCCTTGCTGGTCTAGAGGTGGTCTTCCTCCTTCTTTGCCTATGTTTTTTGTCTCCATCCCTATTTCCTCGGCCTCCTCGCTCCCACTCCCATCCTGTTGTCCAGCCTCAGGGTCTCTGTTGTGGTAAAGTTTCCCCTAGCACTATCAATATGATAAGTGTCCTAAACCAATCATGGTATGTCTGTCTCATCTTGGGGTCTACCTTCCCCTAATCAAATGGCCATGGCCTAGAAACCAGTTATCTGAAGTTGTCAGCTACATCCTCTATAGGGATCATCTGACCCCATGTAGTTTCCCTCATAGTATGGGAAAATATGGCCATGTACTCGTCATTGAGCCTGTCCTCAGTATCTCTGAATTGTCTAGCAACCCAATCAAGTAGATAACGGTTGTTCATAGTGTGCTCCCTACTTACATAATCCTATCCTACCTCACAAATAAAAGCTATTGTACGTCATCATACCAAGCAAGCATCCTGAGCCAGGGCCTCCAAGTGAATGTGGTCATATCATCGATCACCCTCCTCTAGTGAGGGATGCTAGCCGCTCCTATATGGGTGAAAGTAAAGCCACCCTTGTATCTCTAGACCATTGGTTCATTTGGATCCACATCAACAACTATAACTTGTGGGCAAAGCACGAAAATGTGCTCCTAGGCCCATATGTGAAGACGTGTCACTCTGGCTCTGATAGCCTTGCTATAGCAATAGGAAAACTCATGCAAATCATGATAGAGTGAGGCCAACATCATTTGTCCCCACCCAAAGTAGTCTCTCCGATGGACCATCCACTCCTAGGCTAGACCCCATCCTAGACTGAAATGTCAGTTGTGCTAACCTGGTGCCAGAAGGCCTGAGATGATCGCTGTAACAATCAATCAGAATGCCGATACTTGACCTCTATATTTCTCAAGCTCAATCTGACCCTCAACAAAAATAATCTCATCCAACCCCATAACCCCATAGAAAGAATCTATCCTGGCATCCATGTCATAGTTAACCAACTCTCCATGGATGGGAAAATGAAGAATACACCAGACATTATCCAACGTGATGGTCACCTCACTGGTGGGGAGTGAAATGATGATGTCTCACTGTGCCATCTCTCCGCTAGTGTAGTCACCATGCCTAGATGTGTCCTGATGGTGGGAGAAAATGTGACATACCATAACCCTATCACTCCAAGGTGCCCCTGAAGTAGCTCATGCAATCCAATCAATCTGCTAAGAATCAAGGACTGGTGCTCACATACATGTACCAGCTCTGCATCCTCCTACACCAGTAAAGTCACAGTGTCAAGTTTCATAAAAAAATTGGATCTTGCTTGAAGTTTTCACAATCAAAATAGCAAAGGCATCATTGTTTACAATTGTGTCACTGTTTGGAAGCTCCAAACTATATCGTTGGAACCCTATAAATTCCAAACTTTGTCACAACATCGCAGTTTGGCCAAAAACCCTAAATTCCTAATTGGACCACTATGGCACCATTTGCATATGTGGCACACTTTGAAGTTTGAGCCCTAATTTCTAAACTATGACACTACATCGTAGGACTTAATAGTGATGTACTTTAAGGCTGCACGACACCAATTATACCTTTACAATGGCACCAAATAGCATAATTTGACTTTTTTGACTTTTGGACCCTAATTAATGTGCACGAAGATCAAAAAAATAAGGTGGGGTATAGTCCTATGCCAGGGAGTCACTGGTACACTCACACTCACTTTGAAATGTGATTGGGAAGCACTCTTTTCACCATTTTGAACAAAGGTTGGAGCTCAAAATATTCAAATCTCTAAAGGTTGAATGTGCAAATGAATTAAAAGTGACCCCTCAAGGGCTATTTAAGCATGAAGATTAGGGTTTTTTGACCCTGTTTAGCCATCAACCTAGGGTTTTAGACCCCCAATCCCATTTTCATCCAACTGAGGCTTGTTTTCCATCATTTTTCACATTTTGGAACTTTTTTGGCATCTTGGAGCCTTTTTGGACCTGTCAGGCAGCTTGTCCTCTTTTTTTGTGAGATCACCTAGAAATCCAAATTTTCATCTGATTTGTTGAGGGGACAATATGCCAACATAATTAGTTCATTGGGGCAGTAGTGGGGCATTGAAAATGATTTTTAAATTTTTATCTCAGAAAGGTTAATCTTTGAACCAACGTAGTGGGTACATTGCTTCAAAGAGGGGCAAAATGTAGATATGGAAAATATACTGATTGATCCTATGCATCTGATCCTAATTTAACTAACACTAGTTCATCCTAAATCACTCCTTTACTAATCAATTTAATTGAATAATCTCTATTTGATTAAATTCATCACATTTCATCTCTTAATTAACTAAATAAAAATTATTTCATCAAGTCATCATCTCCTATTAATTAAATAAATCACTTTGTTTAATTAATCCTATAGAATTAAATAATTTAGTTTATTTAATTAAGCTCTAAAGTCACCTCCCTTAAATAAAATAAATTAATTTTATTTGTTTTAATCTAACATCACCCATTTTAATTAAATAAATCAAACTTTATTTAATTAAGTCTAAAATCTTTATTCCTCTCATTTTGATTCAAATCAATCCAAAACTCTAAATCAAATTGTCAAATCATCTAATCTCCTATTAAATTAATCAAATCCTAATTAATCCTAATCTTAATCCATCAAATCCTCTAGCTTTTGCAACTTGTTCATGAAAATCAATTTAATTAATTTCTAAATCTTCCCTTTTTTCATTCAAAACGGTATCTAAGATGGAATATTCCTCAAATTTGAAATCTCCCCACAAAAGTACTTGTCCATCCAATAAGGCATTAAATGTCATTTTCTTGAGCCAAGTGTCATTTAATTCATTTCTTCTCTCCCTCCAACTTGTCACTTCTTCAAATTTTAAATTCCACCTAATTGCATTAATGTGCAAATTCATCCAAATGTTCTCCACCTTTGTCCACTCACATGTTGACAAATGGAATTATGCTATTGGTTGGTGTTTCATCCCACATTCAAACATTTTGGCTCATCATCCACCAATCTCTTCTATAAATAGAAGGCTCTCTTATTGATTTTGGACCCACAAGTTTATCCACAATATTAGGCATTTTCATCCACAACTTGTGCAAAGTTATCATCTTCATGTTTTGAATCAAGTTCATCCATTTTCATCCATTTTCATCAATTCATAGCTAGATTATAGAGAAATTTCATCAAGGAGCATCAAGTCTTTATAATTGATCATCAAGCTTGGAAAGAATTGGGAAAGGGCCATTTTCCACATCAAAATGGCACCAATTCCCCCATGGGATTGAAAGTTTGTACATTAAAATAGGATTTAATATATTTTTTACTTGTGTTCTTCACTTACTTCTTATTTTCATTTTTCAAATGAATTTCATGGGGAATGTTGTTTCTAACTTGCATATTGGACTAATAATGTGTTTGTTCTTTGTGTTTGTGTAGGTCTAGGATCACCATTCACAGACAGAATTTTATGTGACATATTGCTTATGGATGTTTGCCATTTTCTATTAAGGAGGCCTTGGCAATTTGATAGGCATGCTATGTATGATGGGAGAAGAAATACTTATGAGATAAACAAAGATGGGGTTTCTTACGCATTGAAACCATTGAAAGACGAGGAAAAATGAAAAACTAAGGGAGCTAATGTGATGATGGTAGGTAGGAAGGAGTTTATAAAGGTAGAGGAATAAAATCATATGGAGTTTGCAACCACTTATAAACTTGGAGGTACTAAGACAACAAACTTGAAGAATGATTTGATTTTGGAGGGAAATGATGTTCAATTGAAGGACAAGGATGAATTGATTTTAAAATAGGATAGTGGTCATTTTATTTCTTGAAGAAATGATTGGTTTAAGTATGCTTCCATAATGGTAGGAGAAGTGATTCATTCATTGATTTTAAAATAGGATAGTGGTCATTTTATTTATTTTATACCAGAAGTTGGTATTCTTGATCAAGCAATAATCCTAGGGGCAGAAGATTAGATGGAAGGGATGGGAAGCAAAGGGGAAGAAATAAAGGATAAAATACAAGGGAAAAAGAGCAAGATCAATCATACACAAAAAAGTGAAGCATAATGAGGGTATGTGTAGGATCATCATGGAAAAAACAGACACTTAAGTAGCAAAAAATTCAGAAAAATCAAAGTTAGGCAACTTGACATAAAAATTTGAATAAGTTATCTATACTATTTCAAAAATATGTAAGAATAGAATCTGGAACAAATTGAATGTAGTTTCTAAACTACTAGGTTTATTTAAAAAATAAATAAATATATTTGGTGAAAATTTGAAATTTCAATACAGTAGTACTTAAATTTCAGGGAAAAAATAAGTAGGTGTTTGTCTGACCACCCTAACCACAATAAAATGATAAGATTTTAGATATAAGTAGAGGACTCATGTCCCAATGTGATGCATACTTTTTTATAATTTTTTTCCAAGCAAATAATTAATTATGAATTTTTTTATTACAAATTTAAAAAAATATAAAAACTCGTATGTCTGACCACCTTAACTTGGTCAAAACTTCATAAAATTCAATTTTTTTTTTAATCCTATAGTATGTGAAGCATAGAATGTGACATATTTTTAATTAAAAAAATGTGATACTGTTTGAAAGTTATAGATGTTTTTCAATCGTCCTATCAATAAAGACTTTAGTCGTAATTCAAATAGAAAATGAATAATAATTATTTAAATTCAAGGTAAAGAATAATTTATATTGGTGGAAAGATGAGAATCTCCTTTAAAAACCCTTTTCGTTTCATCAATTTTGGGTAAAAAAAAAGTCATTAGCCACATGGGCATCATATCAATTACATATTGCCACTTTTTAGCCCATCATGATCCTGGACATACCCATGAGGTTTATTACAAGGATGGAGGAGGTATATTTTTGGGTACTAAGGCAGGTTCAACAACATTTTCAGGTGAAGAAAGAGTCAAGGATCAACCATCAAAGAGGTTTATACAGTTGAAGCATAACCTAGATGTTATATACTTCAAGAAGATAATGGATGATGCATATTTCAATTTTTTGGTCCATGAGAAGGGTTTACTAGATGGAGACAATACTTGGAGGTTAGAGAATGGCATGCTTCAACATTAATTTATTGTTGCAACATTTTCCTCAAGGGGACTTAAGTCAATTTTTCCTGGGGAATATGGTGCAGGGCACCCATAAGACTTCATGCATATTTTTGTTTTTTTGGGTTTCCTTGATGTAATAAGGTCTTTTGGACCATTTTTCATGTTTGTAAGGGTGTGATTAGGGTCTTAGGGGACTAGGTTTTGTCAAGTGGTCTAATGGTAAAATTTTCCCTATTTTGTAAAAATTACAAAAATTTGCATGACAACTTTTACATTTTTGTGTGAAAAGGAAGTTGAACAGTTAGATTTTCAAAAGATAGTTGAAAATAGTTAGTTTTAGTTTTTAATGGCTTAAATAGCCTTGTGTAGGTTAAGAGAAGGCTCTAGTATGTATTTGGAAGATTGAACATCAAACAAAATTATGTTTTCCTACATTCTACATTGAAATTTGTTGCTACATCATTTGGTATAGCCTGGTACAGCCTGTGAGTGAATATTTGTGATTTGGAATTGATGGAGGGAATTAAATTTATTTTTCATCTTGTTTCATCTGATTTCATCAAATTTTGAGTGAGTTAGAGCATTTTTCTGAAAACTTCTTTGAAACCCTAGGTTTTAGTGTTTTGAGTGAAGAAAATGAAGTTTTGAGCCATTCCACTAGTGAAATGGACTAAGAACCAGTGGAATGGGAGTAGTTAGGTTACTTTTTTTGTGTTTGGTGTTTTCAAGAGTAGGGGATAAGATTTGGTGAAGATTTGTTACTTCCCTAGGTTGGAAACCTCATGTTTTGGTCAAGATAGAAGCATAGAAGTTAGGGTTTGTAGGAAAACCCTTGAGGAATGGTTTGGGGTGATTGGGAATGTTGAGGTAGGCCATATTTAACATGTCTAAGATGTTGGTTTGAATATTAGAGGTTGGGAGATTGTAAAACCAAAAGGTGCCTAGTTGAATAAGTCTAATTAAGCCTTTTGACAAATGAGACAATCAATTTTAAGGTCTTTATTACAAAACAACCACCCTTAAATTTTGAGTATCTTTTGAAACTTCATAATGGGTATCCAAAATAGTTTTTAGATTGTAGGATTGGGTTGTTCTCTGAAAATTATTTTAGAAATGGGGGGTTTGTTGTCCTACAAGGCATAGTGGAAGATTGTGAAGAAATTCACTTTGTTTGTTGTGTAAATACTTTCAAAAAGTGTTGTTTGAGTTAGTTTGAAGACAAACACCCTACTCTACATTAAAATTGGACAAAAAAATTTCAACCCTAGATCATGTGTTGTCTCAGTAAAGACCTCCCCACTATTAAAGAATCCATTTATACAATTTAAATTAAGTTGATGAGAAAAGATCTTTGATATCCAATTGGGAAGCCTTAATATCCAAAAATTACTAGTGTGATATTTCACAAAAAGTTTTCAAACTGTGACATCGTCTTTACTTAAGAAACTAGATATTGATCCACTACCATATTGAATCTCACAGGATTCTCCTTCACAAATAAAAAATGATATATATTATATTTTTTTACCAACTTCCTTAATATCCCCATGTAAGCAGACTAAAATAAGTGAGGTTGATGGTTTGGAGTACCATATTCTTGGTATGTGCTTGACTTTGGTGACTTGTATCTTGAATTAAATAGCAAGCTAGCTCCACTATAAAATAATTGTTAATCATTGTTACAAAAATAACCACAAAATCCTCTTTAATTAAAATAATCCTTCTAGAAATTTCATTTAATTTCTAAGAGAGATAATTTCACTATCCAAAGAACCATCAATCTATTTACTATGTATATAATTTCCCAAAATTCAAAATTTGAATGTAATGAAACTAACCATAATTACCAAATATTTGACACCAAAATGTAGTACAAAATGAATTGTTTGACAGAATGCCTCAAAGATATGTCATCTCATAGAATGAAATGACATTATTGAAGAATGTACACAAAATATATTTTTCAAGGAAGCTCTCAAAATCTTTGAATTAATGAATCACTCTAGAACACTAACATTGTAAGCTTTTCTTGTGTTCTATATGCATGCAATCATGCAAGTTTAGTGGATGAGGGTTGCACATACTTCACACGTTAGTAACCCTTATCACATTACATATATAGTTGATCATTAGGAGTGCATGGTCGACCTTCATGCCTATGTTGGCTACCTTGCAGGCACCCTAAACATTATTATTGAGATGCCAGTTAAACCTTTGGTTCCCATGGATCATACATGAATATAGGTTAAGTATTCTAGCAACAATGTTTTTTAAGTTGGATCCTAAAAAATATACAACTTATGTTCTTCTCTAAAACATCTATGCAGAAATGGGCAGGTGTGGTGAGGTTCAAATACAATAAGGAGATTGATGAAAAATAGAGGAATTAAAAAGATACTTGCATGTAGTTGGATTGAAGGGCATAAAATGGTAGATGTTTTTTTTGTGTAGGAGACATATCACATCCATGAACATGGGGAATCTATGCAAAATTGGAGAAATTGTCTTGGAAAATGAAGGCAACAGGGTATTTTCAAATTCAAGACCTTTACTCAATGTTGTGGAATAGTAGAAAAAAGAATCATTTATCTACCACCATAGTGAAAAGTTAGCAATTGCATTTGGTTTGTTAAACATGGCCCTAGGTACAACTATTAGAGTTGTTAAGAACCTTTGAATATGTTCTAATTTTGACATTACATCTAAATTAATCACAAAGATTATTGCAAGAGAAATTTTTTTGAGAGATGTGAACCATTTCCATCATTTTAAATAGGGACAATGTTCTTGTGGAGAATATTAGTGATGCTAAATGAAACAATCTGAAAAATAGGCTTACACTATAATAATGTGCACTACATCAGATATCTAGTAATAATAAAGGGACATCCATCAAAGCATAACAGTAGGGATTTTTTTGTCATATGTTGTAGTTACAAGTGCCCTATTAGGCATACATGAAAATGTGGAAGCAATATACATAAGGAAAGAAAATTGTTTCAAAAAAATGCCTCAAAGAAATGTGATACTTATTTTTATAGTTTGACCATGTACTACACCATTTTGACATGATCCTTAGAGTGATGCGGGATGTTACTGCTACACTGCACCACTATTGCTTGACCTTTCTGGTAATGTGGGATGTTACTGCTACACCACACTATTATTGTTCATCCTTCACGGTAATGCAGGATTTTACCACTACATCGTACCATGTCTTCTTAGCCTTTGTGAGGATGCAGGAGAAGTATTTGAGTTATCTCCATACCACACATTTACTGCTCAACCTTCATGGTAATGCAAGATGTTATCGCTACACTGCACCGTGTCTTCTTGGCTCTTGTGGTATGGTGGTATTATGAAACTTGTCACAATTCTTTTGAAACTTGTCATGACCATCTACTACCTTGACACAATAGTCTTCTGAAACTTATCAATACTTATGGGAACCTTTTAAATTGCATTCATATCTATAAGGAAACTATCCTTTAGGGATGACAATCCCAAGAAACATGGCAATGGTTACACCAATAAATAGTTAACTAGAAACCATAAATTTGTAATGCATAATGGAGAATATACAGAGATATGTATCGATTAATAATTCTTTTTTTTTTAAGTAAACATAACATACATGTAATACACATTAAGTCATAACATGAATTTCATTTAAGTAAATTCACTAACACATACATCCCTTGGGGTACACAAGAGTCATTACGAACTGTAGAATCAACATCAATAAAGAATAAAACCAAAGATATAATCCATAACAAAATAAACATTAACAAATGTAACACGACATGATAAATCATTGATAAGAAACCATCTGTGAACATAAATACAACATATAAATGATTAACGTAACACATTAAATAACAACTGTCATGGCCAATATCCACACCAAATTTAACATTACATTACAATACAATGTTCAAGAGGTACAATGATACAAAAGTGTTCCAAATATGAATGAAACTCATACAATAAGATAACATGATGCAATGTACAGAGGCATACACAATATCATAACCAGCTCCAAGATAGATACAACTCTGGAGTTGCAACAACACCAATCCGCACCTCTCGATCCTCGACTGGGGACCCAATGGGGTGCTTAGCACGTTCCACCCGACCATGTGAGTCCAAAGACCCACCCCCCGTGCTAGGAGCTAACAAGAAAGAGACCTCAACCAAGAACATCCAAACATGGAACCACAAGACTCAACGCCATACAAAGTATCATAAACTCAAGGATTATAAAGACATAATCAACAACATCCAAGAATCAACATAATAACTTAAAGTCATAAGGCTCATCACATAAATCAACACATTGACTAGTGAACAAGTAACCAAAGGATGATCATGAAACACTTCCAAATCAAACCGAATTAATAAACATAACACAAATCCAAATTGCAATTAACCAATACAATTACATCATATCACAGTACCATAAGGGTACAAGGTCATAAGTCAAATATCAATGAGATCATACAAGACCACAAAGTACACCAAAGATAAAATAGGGTTAAACCATAAATCATTTCAAACAACTAAGTTTCATCAACTCAAGACAAAGAACCACTTCCAGAGGATTTCCAAGAAGCAACATAAGGAGTGTTAGAGGAGAGTGTCATCGCATGGCTTAACATGGATTCTCTAGACTACCTATTGTAAGGTGTCGCCTCCATCTACTGACGGATTATCTAGACAACCAAGCGCTAGGAGCCGCCTCCATCTATGGTTATCCAGGCTACCTATCTCAAGGAACTGCCCCATAGGGTTGCTCATGCGGAACCGTTACCTTTCGTGAAGACAAGGAAACGATCATTCCAACCACGGCCTTCTCAATCCCCTTTAGTCTATGGTAGCACTAAATGGTGGATGAGGCATCAATTATCTTTTTAATGTGATTCTACCCATCCCCTAGTTAATTATTTAAATTATCACTTATTAAATTCACTCTAAAGAGGGCTATCCTGGCGCCCCTTTGTGCACCGACCACCCACTTAGAGCCACTCTCTCTCTAGACACTCAAAACATAAAAACCAAACTCCAAGGGTTGTACAATGTAACAAGAACATTATGTCACAACAAAGAAGCATGAGAGGCATTACCCATCTCACTATAAATGCATAATCAAAATCTCAATGATTCCCGTACAACCCTTTCAAAATCATGAAACCAAACACTTGCCACATCAAGGGCACATTAAGAGAGAACATTGACCAACCATAAAAAACAAACCTCTGGAAGACTCTCAAAAAGTTTACACTAGGGTTTCCCATCAAAGAACTGACAACAATAATTGCATGACCTCAAAGAACTATTTTCAAATCAAATATAATGAGTGAATAAACCAAGATAAGATCAACAACTCCATCCAGACCACATAATCAACTTCGATACGAAATATAACAAAAATTCAAGAAGATCAACTATAAACAAAACACGAGTTCCCAATTACATTACAACACAAATTAAATGACAAGGGATTCCATGAATCAAAATTTAGTCTCCAAAAGCATTCACACTGACCTGGAACCATCCAGAACAATCTTTCAACAACAAAGGTAAAAGCATGCAACCAGGCATCCAAGGGAGACCTCAACAACAATATAATTTAATATTTCACCAAAATAACTACATTCAATAAGAAGCATAAACTTATCACCACCAAGCATGGCATTAGGATCCAAAATACCCCACCACAAAATCAATTAATAAAACCCCCACAACTCAAAACAACCCAAGAATTCCCCATGTAAGGTTAAATGAATATCAACACAATTTAACTTAAAGAAGATCCCCAACTCACATCAACACAAGAAGAGTCACAATGAAAGAGTCTGCCAAATCACTCATAAAACGACATGAACCCAATGGAATGAAAATACTTCCAAAGCCAAGCAATTCCAATGAGGACACCACAAATAGGATACATCAAATTACCCTTAAATGAACAATGACCATTCAAATACACCTTTTACATTCGGTTAATAAGAATTAATTTAAAATAATTAAAGGAGCTCTATAATCACATATCGTAATTATCTCAAGGCACATTTTTACATTTCATAATATTCCTATTAATCTCATAATTAAATGAAAAGATTATTTCCCTCGAATAATAATATTTGAGACAATCTTAATACAATTTCCTAGTTATTTAGCTTACACGCTAATCTTACCATTTTACTCTAAAGGTTATAAAATAACAATATTCACCTACAAATTAACAAAGAATAATCCATAATAATTGTGGTAATAATAATATCCTAAATTTCTTAATCTTCTGAGACAATTTGCTAATCATTTAATAACTTAATATTTCTAATTTCATTATTTTCCATAATCATCTAATTTAACATCCTATAACTTGTTAGCAACAATTACCTATTCAACAAATAAATTAACCAATATCTTATTACTAGTATTATCATTTCTTACTAAACTTAAGACACTAAAAAGGAACTCGGTCAACAATTCTATTCTATCAATTGCAACTTACATTTTCCAAATATTCAACCACAAAATACATTGTTTCCGCATTCCCTTTACTAATCTAAATCAATGAAACTACTCTTCATTTTATTTATTTATTATTTTCTAATTCACTAACTATATTTTCTAATAAATACTAAGGCAAAGGTCTTCTTCCTTGAAATCATAATATTTGTATACAAAATTACATATATATATATATCGCACACATAAATATACATCTTATTTATTTATTTATTTTTAATTATCTCTTGAGATAATTATACAATCCTGAATTCAGACTTGTCAAATATCTCATAAACTAAAGAAGCTTTCTAACACACTTCTCGGAATTCATAGGTTCCTTATTACATTCATTTATTTACTAATAATTTATAGAAGCTTTTCAAAGCTTATAGATAACATATCAATGGATGTGAAATAAACCTTTCCTTTCTAATGGTTATCAGATTGATGACTGTTATTTTATAATTGTGCAATACCAATAATCAGTGCCTTTGAAATATTAACAATGCTAGCTTGTCTAACATTTAATACAACCCTAGCAATGACGACTACTCTTTATTGGTTACATTTTCAAATACATCAGCTAATCAAAACTTAATATTATTGGATTTTTAGTTATCATGTGATCTAGATTATTTATATCCATTATATAAGAGAATTTAAATTTGTAGCAGCGTATTCTCAACGTCCAAAATCCTGGGAATGTTAATAATATAGTTTACCTATCACGCTAGAATTACTACCTTGACAAAGCCGCTTAAATCAATTCTTTTTTTGACAGTAAACTATAATGTAAATTATACTCAATGATAACTTATGTGAAGTATAAATTGTAATATGAGTATATATATATTTACAAGGAAAGGCATGATTGAACCCCACTGAATAACCAAGATTTTATTTGTGTTGAAGGCTTACCATTTGACCTAAAGCATTTGCAACAGTTGTTGATGGTTCGAGAAGTGGCTCATCTAATGAAACAACAATACTCACATTTTCTACCATCGCTAGCATTCGATCATCGGAACATCACAAGACAAGAGGTGTGATTTTGTCTTTTCTAATGAGAGAGATAGATCTTTCAGTCGCAGTTTTCCAAAGTTGAGCGAGAACTACACATCCCTTCATTCATGTTCTAGTGGTCAAGAATATACCCACAAAACTAAACAATCTTAATATGGTTACCATTTTTGTCTACATAAAATATCCTTAACAAGGAAAGGAACACTTCCTGTGATGCTAAATATGCTTACAAATATAAATATGGATGCATGCCCGATATAAGATGCTTTTGTAAAATAAAGATTGTGAATCCACAAATGATGCAAGAAATCAATTTTTATATTTCATGAGACAGTAACTTGATATCCATATGAAAATGAAGCTTTCTTACAAAACCAATTTAGAGCTATTTTTATGATTATAATGACGTTCTTATTGAATCCTTGAGAACTTATGGCACATGATTTGAAATATTACGGAGGACTTTATAATTTGAAATTACTGAGGCAATGCCTGCATAAATGTCCATTGCCCCAGAGATTATTAAACGTTTAAACTTCTTATTATGATCAGGTGCGACAGCTAAGGCCGGCTGAGAATGAAATCAGAGAAATTATTTAAATTTTTCTACTATAACGTGACGGGTTGCCAATGGTTTCAGGGAGACTATTTAATTCTAAACAATACCTTAACTCTAAATGCAGTAACAGTGACAAAGTTGCCAAGTATATTAGAAAGTGAATATTGAAATTTGGAAATATCGCCATCTACTTGCATTATTGTCATTATTTCAAGTGTTGCAACTGTGATAGATTGACAGGAGAATCAAGCAGATTATTTAAACCTTTAAACTCCCTATTACATTCAGGTGCCGCGACTGAGAGAGGATGGCAATGAAATCAGAGAAAGATATATAAAAAAAAAAATTGAATACAAAGCATTTGCAATACCTAATCTCGAATAACAATACGCAACCATGACCTCCGGTATAAAATTGAAGATTCAATCTCAAATGAAATACGCAAAATACTAAGGCAAGAAAGAATGAAGGTTGTTTGGTATAAGAGAAAACACTACATGCATACATAAAAGAAAGAGGACCTCCAGAATGATCGAATGAGAGACATCAGTTCACAGTATAGATTAAATAGGAGACAAAATAAATACACAACAAATACCTCGACCAGAAGATGGTATTGTGCAGTTACTACTCCATATGGTATCGATAGCTTTCTCCCTTGCTTCCATTTCATCTATTTTTCCTTTAGAAGTCGGCATACCTCTCTGTTGTCCCTCCATGTCATTTTCTAAAAGAAACATCATCTCTATTTTACAATTCAAACCCCTCTGCAACCGCACAGTCTCCCCCCGCCTGCAGGATGCATCGCTTCCCCCTTATTTTCTTTCTTGGTCAGTTACAAATCAAGAACCAATTCCCAACCACCTCCTATCTCTCTCTCTATAAGCTAAATATAGCTATTATTTATTTTGCAAATTCACCCGTTCTTTTCGACTTTCAATTGCTCGATAGGTGAAGTTTCTTCCCGCTTTTCTTGTTTTAAAACCCTTCAGCTTCCTATCTTCTTAATCATTTAAATTTCTTATTCCAATATCTTTTCAAGATTATTTTGTTCAGGATTATTATTATCTTTAATTTAACACAACTTAAATCAATTTATCTAGTAATATCACTTTTACTTTTCACGAATTAGTTTAATTTGATCATTTGTTCTAAATCATTTGATTTAATTTAAATGATTATTATTTTAATTTCTAATTATATTTTAAATAACCTTGCAATTTCACTTATGATTTTAATTAATTATTTAAACATGACTACTAATATTTGATATTTTTCACAAAAATAACAAATAGTGAATCAATGAAACACACACAAATACTCACACAGTCCTAGAATAACCAACACAGAGGGGCACTACAAAGATAAGTCGCTGAGAAAAATATCCTGGAGAATTTTCATGAAAAGTATGACAATCTAAGAGTTCATAGTAGAAATTTATATACCCTCAAAGACCTAACAATCATAATAGACCTAGTGATAGCTTTCAAAGTCATAAGAATAAATTCATAAGAGAATAGATGAAAGAGCATGAAAAGACATTGAGATGGAAGGGAAGTTGGTAGAGTTGAAGAATCAAATCTGTAGTGAAAAGGTAGGGAGAATAAAGTAATCTACAGTCAAGAGCATCATGGTAGTTTCTCCGGTGACTATATTTGGGCAAGGAGAGAACTTAGTGACAACATTACCATCAAAACAATAAGGATATTGAAAACCCTACCAAACCCTAAGGCCTTTTTCATCAGCTTGTAGAGATCTCAAACATGCATGAAAATATTTCATAGAGACTAAAATCATCTCTATTTTCAATGATCACAAAAAGTAACAAAAAATTACATTTACAAGTGATGAAAAGCACATGGAAAGTATATTATGCTGAATTTTTTTTTTTTAAATAACTTAACCATTAACTATCGAATACAATCTAACAAAATACAAAAATACAATGAAATATAATGATTATAAAACCGATAATTTTAACAGTTACCTTAAGGTAGAAAAAAAAAATCTACAAGTGAAAAATAACACCCTTAGATTATTTTGAACAAATAAAATTTTCATTTACATCATTTTCAAGCAACAATTTTTTAAATCTGTCAAGTTGTACAAAAATCAAATCAAATATGCAACGATCTCAAAGGTTTAAAAAAATGATATTTTTAGATCTATTCTTGGGTGTATCATGCAAACTTCATAATAGAAGGATGGGTCATCACCTTATTTAGACCTAGATGTGGAGTTGCCTTTGCTATTTCCATAGAATCCAAAATATGCATAACAAATGCTAGAAGAAATAACTCTATGAACATGCAAAAGGAAAAGCTAAATTAGTAGTAATTTAATAATTTCCATTCAACTTCTCTATAATCATTTTAAGTACCTGATTCTATTGTAAATTAAAGATTTATAATATGAAGTTTAGCTATTCAAATAGCTTAAATAATTTTAAGTTATAAAACTAATAAATAGGCTTTAGCAATTCAAAAAAATATAAACCTCTAAAATTTTAAATATCTTTGTTGTATCTATTTACTGGTGTTAGAAAGTTACAAACTGTGAATTATCCTCTATCCTATAGGAACGAGAAAGGAAGAACACTTTCAAACAGTGATTGAATCATAAAAAATAGTCCAAAAACAATTAAAATTACTGCCAAATGGTGAAAATTATTTTTCCTCTAAGTCATTTGCACATGGTGATTGAGAACATAGTGACTAAGAAGTAAAAGAGCATTGGATCATAGCACTACAAAATGGCCATGAGTTATGCAATGAACATCAATGTTCTTTTGATAAAAAAGGAGATTGAGATAATAACCAACATATTGATGTGCACAAAGAATGTTCATGGATTGCAAACTTCCTTACAAAGCAATTACCACAATAGAGTTTGAGGTGAATTACACTGCTATTTTTTGTTGATATGGATATGCTCTAACCTATAGTTAATTGTTATAGCATAATAGATAGGATAAATAGTTGTTCATATACCATTGTTTCAAATTCTAATTTTCTATGCCTTATTGTAGGAGCAGATCACAAGGGGATTCTACATAGGACACCATTGTTTCAAATTCAAAATTGTTGTCCCTTTCACAATTTTTTTCTTCATTCATTTGATCTAAGACAACATGATGTATAGAATCACAGTAAAATCCTTTATTCTTGGATGATTGTTCAAAATATTTCCCATCATAACAATGAACAAAAGCATCAGTCATTAACCTGAACTTTACAAGAGTTTCATCATATTCTACTTTTTCACTCTATTTTCTACTTTGAATTTTTTTCCCAATTTTATCCATGAAGAACTTCCTCATCCTATAGATCTTGGCTCTAGCCATAACTTTTCCTGGTGTCAAGGATAGCTTTGATTTTTTTCCCAAGCAACAATGACAAAATTCATCCTTAACAAATATTTTTTGTCAACTGTTGCTTGGGTAAAAACTTCAAGCTATCCTTGAAACTTGGTAAAGTTCTGGATAATAGGAGGATCTACAGGTCAAGGAATTTCTTCATGGATGAAATTGGGAATAAAATTTAGAATGGAAAATAGAGTGAAAAAGTAGAATCTAATGAAACTCTTGCCAAGTTCAAGTTAATGACTAATGTTTTTTTCATTGTTATGATGGGAAAGATTCTGAATTGTCACCCCAAAATAAAGGATTTTACTGTGATTTTGAGAGCATCTTATATACATTAGGTTGTCTTAGATCAAATAAATGAAGCAAACAATTGTAAAAGAGCCTAAAATTTTGAATTTGAAATAATGGTGTCTGATGTATAGACTCCCCCTATGGTTTGCTCATAGAATAAGGTATAGAAATTTAGAATTTTAAAATATGGTATATGAAAAACTATTTAGCCTATCTATTATTCTACAACTTGTATTAACTATAGGCTAGAACATATCCATATCAATATAAAATACTAAGCTCAATTCATCTCAAACTTTGTTGTATACTTGAGTATGACAAGTACCTGAGCTTTTGGTGTTCCTAGACAAAACCTATAGTAGAAAAGTGTAGTCTCCATTTGAAGGAACCATCTTCAGAGCTCTTCCCTAAAATGAGGGTTGAAAACATTAGAAGAAAAGCAATACCATAATTCTAAAGTAACAATTTTATCAAGCCAAATGTCAAAAAGTATAATTAAAAAGACAAATCCTTACAATTGGACCTCAAATTGGACCAAGTAGATTTATGATTTTATCTTTAGAATGTAGGAACTTTCTTTATTAGAGCTTCACGACCTCAAATTGGATCTCAAATTAGATCGATAAAATTTATGATTTTATCTTTAAAATTTAGGAACATCCTCTGTTGGAGCTTCACTACCTCAAATGGGATTTGCAATTGATCTAGTAGATTTATAATTTTGTCTTTAGAATGTAAAAATTTTCTTTGTTAGATATTAAAGATCTCAGGTTGGATGTCCAATTGGACAAGCAGATTTATGATTTTATCTTTAGAACAAAGGAACTTCCTCTATCGAATATTCAAAAATTTCTACAATTAGGTTATTCTTCCTACCAAAAACACCCAGAAGTGTTTCACACTAGCTCAAGGTACTCTCCAACCTAGTTATGACACCAATAGCAATCCAATTTTTCCTAAACTATCCATACCCAAATGTTGCATCACAATCCATTCTTCTTGCACATAAAAGTACCACATATTAACCCCTTCTAAATAAAACTCAAAATCATCATAAAACCATAATTAATAAATCATTTCAGCTTTACAAAGAATCCAATTTTATTTACTATCAAAACAAAAGTTGTATAAATCATAAAAAAATCCATGAAGCAATCTATCCAAAGAGAAAATAAGCAATGTAAGGATTTGAGAAATATAGGTCCAAAGGGTTATGTTGTAACAGTAATGGAATCACCATAAGAGAACAACTGAGGAACAAATTCTTGTGACTATAATTATGTGATCCATTTAACTCTATTGGTCATGTGGCACAATTGTGCTATAACAAATATAAGATGCATTCATGTGTGACCCAAGTTTAATGTGGCTATGTTGTGATAGAAATGGAGGCACTCATATGAGCACAATTCATGTACAAATCATTGTCATCACAATTAGGTTTCAATCATCATTGGGGTGCATTCAGGTTGACTCAAGTTTAACATGTTGCAATGTAATGATAGCATGATCCAAGAGTGATTACCTCTTGCTGCAATAAAGAGCCTATAACTCTGGTTGATATGCAAAGTGGTTGTGGTATATCAATTATGTAGTGCATTCAAGCACAACCCATGTTTAATGGGTTATTCTAGAGAGTGATCAAGATTTTCTAAACCTTATGAATGTTATTTAAAAGTGTACAGCTTAAACTAAGTTTGTTACATACTTGAATGGAATCTTGGGTTACCAAAAACTATAATAATGTGATTTGCTAATAACCATTATGGAAAGTATTAAAGCAAGAACCATGCTATATAGGATACATTTCCCTGATCAGGTTTACATACCTTAATGATCAAACACAAGCTTCCCACACACTCTCAGATACAATCTAAGATCATACCACAACCCTGTCAAGACAACTAATTTTTTTACCCAAGATTTAAGGTTGTTTTTTAATGCCAACATAAGCATTGGTAAGAGCATGAATAAGGCACAAACACTAGGGCTCCATAGAAACATAAACAATAACTCTAGTGGATTAGTAAGGTTGCAATACCAAAAATATTGAGATATTATAGCCAATAATAAAATCTTGCAATCTAAAGATTGTAGCCAATAACAAGCACACTATGTAGCTTAGTGACATTTGTAAATGCAATCTATGGTAAGAAGAATGACAGCCACTTGAGGTGTGGTAGTCAAAAAGAGGCTGAGTACTTAGTGACAAGATAATAAAGCTCAAACCTTGCATAGTAAAGTGGAGAATTTAATAGTGAATTTCCTTACCCCCTTGCTAACCTTAAGGGTTTTTCAAATGCTCTTGGTAGTGTTAGACAAGGAAAATGAAATCAGGGAATGACTTACTAAATGAAGTAACAGTGGTAATCATAGGCTCAATGTTTCTTCTTATCCATTGTATAATGGAGGTATTGGATTGCATGTTTGAGTAGTGTTTTGAGACTCATCAAAGATGGGAGATTAGTGAATAATACCTTGTGGACTGTGAAGTACTAACAATAAGGTTGAAGGATCTTAAGACCCACAATACTATGAAACAATGAATCTGAGCTATAGTAAGTAGGTAGTCTATAGGGCATAGTTTGATTGTATAGTTCAGGATGCTCATGAAAGGAATATTCAAGTGATATTGAGTGAGCTATTTGAGATTGCAATTGAAGGTGTAATATCCAGTCTTAAAGGTATTTATCAAATCAGTAAATGTACAAGAAAATAAAATAATACACAACAAACAATTCACAATATTTCTTCCATTATACCTTGAGTTTGAAGAAAAAAATATTATTGTTTCTTGATGAAAGTAGTGACCTTCATGGTCAATCACTGGAAACCATGATTTTAAAACATGCTATTGTGTTTATGGAGGTATCATTTTAAGCAAGGAAGTGAGTGGTGGTTTGGAACAATGGCAGGTATGAAGGACTTCCTTTCTATGCATACTATGCAGTCTAGCTTAAGAAAACGTTCTTAGAAGAGATTGAAGGTGGATTATGGAACTCAAGGGTTACCATGATAAGGATTAAAAAAAATATTGAGATCTATTTAAAATCCACTATCATGAAGATATTAAAGATGTCACATGAAAAACCCTAGCAAATGGAGTAATGAATACAGTTACAAAGAGGACAGTGTGTTGGGGCAGATTTAGGAGATCTCCACATTATCTAATCATAGGAAAATACATCATTTATTTATTTTTTTAAATTAAAATAAACCATTCTAAACCTTATATAGGATACATTGATACTTCAAAAGCATTTGATTTATTTTTTAAAATTAAAAGAAATCATTCTTTAAACCCTATATAGGATACATTGATACTTCAAAAGAATCTGAAGAAATTTGAGATTATGCAAATATATGTCAATTAAATACCTAGATTAAAAATAGTAGCATCAATAATGTAACCATTGTTGAGTAGACCAGGAATGAAATAAGCAACAATAAATCATATGCCTCATGTCATGCACATCTCCTTACCATTCTCTGTCATTCTTTACTAAAACACTTCTCCATTTTGGTGAGCTACACCTATAAATAAGGATTTGATGAATGCTTTAGAGTATGTTTATTAAAATGAAAACTCCATTCTGGTGGTCTACACCTAAAAATAAGATTTTGACAAAAGTTTTAGAGTATATTTATTAAAGTATTAGAGTATTTTGACGGGCTATATTCTTGATTCCTTAAATGATTTATTCAAATGGATTGTTACTAAATAAATGAATAACTATTTAGTCATTTTTATTTATGCGACAAAATGTTTTTTAGCCAATGACCAAATTATTCACTTATTTACCCATTTATACCTGAGTTGCAAAAAATGAGTAGAATTTAGTTATTTTTAGTTGTTATAGCTAAAACTTTTAGTCACCTAGTCATTTATTTCTCGAATTCTACTAGTGGTTTGAAAATTAGGAACCTAGATCCTTCAACCAAGTAACTCAATTGAGCAATGGATTAGAGGGTTCCTAGGATAATTGGATGGGGGTTCATCATTAAATGAATCTTCAAAGGAGAAATGCAAACACCTATGCACAAAACCCTAGAAACTTGAGAGCATGAAATCAGATTGGCAAACTAGAATGAAACAAAAAGGTACCTAGAAGAATGATGGAGTCAAAGCAAGGTTTGCAACTCTAAAATTCTAATTTTTAAAGCCTATTGGGATTGATACACCAAGATGGGTGATTTAGTCCTACTACAAGACTCTAGGTAGAATAAAGAATCTTTTGGTGACTATTTAGGATCTATAGAAAACTGGTAGAAGGGCTATACTGGGACTCATACACGTAGATGGGTATCTTAGTCTTGTTACTAGGGTTTGATTTATATTTGGGTATGTGCAGGATCATAGAGGAAAAAGCAGGCCCTTAAGTGGCAATTTTTTTTAAAAAAATCAGAGTTAGGCAAACTTGACATAAAAATTTGAATAAGTTATCTATATTATTTCAAAAATATGTAAGAATAGAATCTGTAGCAAATTGAATGTAGTTTCTAAAATACTAGGTTTATTTAAAAAAAATCTATTTGGTGAAAATTTAAAATTTCAATGCAAGAGCACTTAAATTTCAAGGAAAAATAAGAAGTAGGTGTTTGTCTAACCACCGTAACCACAATAAAAAGATAATTTTTTTATAATATTTTATATATAAGTAGAGGACTCATCTCCCGATGTGATGCATATTTTTTGTTATTTTTTTCCAAGTAAATAATTAATTATGATTTTTTATTACAATTTTTAAAAAATATAAAAACTCATATGTTTGGCCACCTTAACTTGGTCAAAACTTCATGAAATTCATTTTTTAATCCTATAGTATGCAAAGCATAGAATGTGATGCATGTTTCAGATTCAAAAAATGTGATACCGTTTGAAAGCTATAGATGTTTTTCAATGAGCCTATCATTCAGGACTTTAGTCATAATTCAAATAGAAAATGAATAATAATTATTTATTAAATTCAAAGTAAAGCATAATTTATATTGGTGGAAAGTTAAGAACCTCCTTTAAAAACCCTTTTCATTTTATCAATTTTGGGTAAAAAAAAGTTGTCAGCCAAATACCCTACGCATACCCATCATATCACCACTTTTTGGCCCATCATGATCTTGCACATACCCATTTATGTAGCTTGTAGTGATGTTTTGTAGCTTTCATCTTGTCTAATCTTCAAGTTTGAAAGTTTGAATTTTGTTTTGTAGGTGAGTTTCTATGATGATGAGAAATTTTTGACAACTTTGACAACTTTTGCAACTTTGTCTTCAAAGGATCTTCAAGCCTCCATTCACCTAGATCTGCAAACACACATCAAGAGAGATTTTTTTTGTTAGGGAATGGGAGTTTTCCTTGGTCAAACCCCGTTTTGGTAATTAATCCTTGAAATGGAATAGAAAATAATGAAGGAATAATGAATGAACAAATGCAATGTTGTAACTCACCAAACCCTTGAAATGAAGGTTGCAAACTTATGTGATATGGCTTCAATGGATGTGGATCTTGACTCTTGATTGAATGTTTGAAAACATTTTCTTGAATACTCAATTGAATCATCAAACCTACATCATAAATGTTAGCTCAAAAACACACATGATGCATGAAGACTTTGACATGATGCTTGAACCTTGAATATAGCTCCAAATGCTTGATGATTTTCTCTTGAATACTCTTGTATACTCTTGAATTTTCCTTTGGAATGATTCGATGACTCGAGATTTTTTTGGAGAAATTATGTGAAATAAACTTTTATTTATACTTGTTTATGCTTAATTTTCCAAAATTGCAATACTACAAGTTGACATCAGATCTAGGATAATAAAATCTTGTGAATAATTTGAATTAAAATAGGTTCAAGTTTAAGTGAGACTCATATGCTAGGTTGGGAATATGAGTTCCAATGACATAAAACCTAGGACACAAACTTTGAGAAGTGTCTTGTTCAATGTAACATTTAAAATTAGGTCCTGAGACATAGGTGGGACCCATACACCCAGAGGGGTGTATGAGTCCCAAATCCCTAGATCTAGAACACATAGCCAAAAACATTAGACTATGATTTATTTTTTTAATTTATGTTGGGATTATCCTCAAAAAAATGTATTTAATTAGGCTTATGTATGCAAAATAGGACCAATTAAGGCATAAATGAACAAAAAAATTATAGGGAGAGCACAAATAAGTGTGAAAATGTAAAGGGATACATTTTTCTACACTACAAAGACAACTGGTATGCAAAGAAGGTCATGTATGGTATTGTAGAGTTAAGTGTAGGTGGATGGTTGTGGAGGTGGATGGACTATGGTGGGTTGAATCCCACAATATTGCAAACAAATGTGAGATACACTTGGAGGAGGTGGTCAGGTGATTGTGGAGCTAATTCCACATCGAGAAAGAGGAGTAAAGAGAAAAATTGTTAGAGGAGGATGTTGCTTGTTCTAGCTAAGTGTTAGAAGAGGAGAAATAAAAAAATATTAGAGGTACCAATTTCTATATTGGATAACTTTCCAATTTTCTAACAACATAAAAGAGTAGTTCTACTACTCAACTCCATTTTGTGAGTATATGCTCACAAACTTCCTACCCAACGTGTCGCATGTAGGATAATTTGAGGGTATTAGTGATATTGCATCAAACAAAATGAATTAAATTTTAATGTGGTATGTGTTGTGCATTTTGCACACACACCCCATCTAGATGGGGACCCCCTCTTTTGGTTTTCTTGCTTTTGCATTAGCATTTCCCTTGCTCATTTGGTTTTGGCTTTTGCCCTCACTTCTTAGCCATTGGCTCCTATTGTAAAATCTAAAAAGAGTAGTTTCCTCTCATTTGAAAAGGGAGAGATGAATTGTTGTATAAGGCATTTTGAAGTAATAAAAGTGAAGGAATTTAAGTGTTGGTGAATTCCTTGTGTTGTTTAAATGTATGCATGGTTCTATCTTTCAATTTTAATTTCAGAATTATTAATTTATGTTCAATTTTAATGGCAATAAAGTGTTAAGATATCTAATGCACTTCCTACTCATACTTTGTTATTTTTTTTATGGTAAATTACTTTGCAAAGTTAGTCTAAGCTTAATTCTTAAATGCACTCAAGTTCATCTATGTATGTTTATGCTTTATGTGTGAATGTCATAGTATGAAAATCTAAAGATTACCTTGGAAGATTGTACTTGTTTTGTGATACTATAAAACATTCTTGGTTAAATAGAGCTAAGTTTAGGGTGTTTGTCTATCTAAAACACTTGCCCAAACTATAATACAAAAGGAGTGAATTGATGAGTTGGTTGAGTAAGTAAATAAGTTTTCTACTAAGGTTAAACATATTTAAGGAATTAGAGCAATTAGTTGCATGCCTCATAAAAGAATTTTCAAGGTAGTTATATTCATGTGTTGTGATCAAGGCCAAATTTTAGGACAAAATTTTGAATGGAAAAAAGCAAAGAGGTAGAATAGAATGTGGAACATCAGGCCCAAAAATGAAGGGGTACCCACTCCACTTGATCCACCAAGCAATCCTAAAATATCCTCTAGTGGAGTGTGTCTAGTTGGGGCTACATTATCTAGGTGGTGCAAAATTTATAGCACCAACAAAAATTCTTAACCTAATTGTTCAGAGTTTCAAACTATTCCAGCCATATTTCAAATGGAAGTAAAAAATATTGCAGGTAGTGATAGTTCAACTAGACAAGAGATTGTACCCTCAGACCTATAAGATTCAATGATGCTGGTGAATCAAGCACCATTTACTCAAGAAGATAATCAACCTAAACAAGATTTTGTAGAAAATGACACCAAAGAAAAAGATGTATGTAATGAGGATACACTCTCTTAGATATTTGAGATGGGTGCAAATGGTCCTATGGACAAAGAAGATCAAAGGGAAGAAGTTCAAATCTTTTCATAGCCTGCGACACCATACAACTTGTGAAATAGACAAGCTAGTGGCCCATTCACTACTTCCATACTGCCAAACAACTTCAACATACATTTGAATCCTAATGCAAGTAACAAACCCTCCTTTCTTTTAGGGTACCAACCAATTATCTCACTAATGGTGATTAATCTAAAGCTAAAGTTGATCAAATGGGAGAGTACATGGTAGAACAATTAAAAAAGGTAAAGGTTGGTATATCTTCCTTTGAGTTATTGAGGGTACCTACAATTAGGAATGCATTTTTCAGATCACTAAATGGGACCGTGCATCAAAAATATTCACACGATATGACTGCAAAGAAATTTACATTCAATACAATTGAAAATTAACAAGTGATGAGAGAAATCATGGGAAAAGGTCAAGGCAAGGATCAAGCCAAAGACCAAGGAAAACAACTAGCCAAAGATCAAGGTAATGAATAGGACAAAAAAAAAGGCAAGGAGAAGGAGAAAGACAAGACTCAAGTAGATCCCAAGCAGATACTCTAGTGAATCTATTTCAAGGAAAATGTGAGGCACCTCCCCTTTTATTGACTATTCATTTATTTGGTAAGAACTTGCACATATATTTGTCAGATTCAGGAGCTTCTGTGAATATCATGCCATTCTTAGTATGGAAGGCATTAGGCCTTACTCCCACTCCCTCAAAATGAAAATTCATGCAATTAGATAAGATAGAAGTGAGTGTGGTTGTGGAATTGAATAGGATTCCCATGCAAGTAGCATCAAACCTGAGGGTTCAACAAATCATTGAAATTCAAGTGGAAAATATTCCCAATGTGTATGGTATGATCTTGGGTAGGGACTTCACAAGAACACTCAATGGCTATATCTCTATTGAGAATTATCACATGTGGCTTCCATGGAAAGGGTTTCCAAATCATATCCATATAGAGCATGATCCAAGGATGAAATATATGATCAATGAATATAACAAGATAAATAAGGTGTTGTTTTTAGAAACTAATTGGGAAATTACATTCCTATGGTGATCATAGACAAAGATGAAGAAGTAGAGGATATTTTAATGCTACATGATATTGCTAGAGACTTAACACAGATTCCCAATAGTACTAAAGTGACCATTGAATCTGATGATGACATTGGACTATTTGAAAGCTTCCAATAATTTATGAAGTGTACACAAGATCAAATTAGTCTTGGGAGTAAAATGGAGTTCAAGGAATTTTTTCTACTTTGTTGGTGAAAAATATATGATGCTTTGCATTCTAAATTTGAATGTTGTCTCTATCAAATAGTAGTAGAGGAAATCAAAAGGTAGATCAACCCATAAGTCAAGATTAAAGAAAATAGAGATCAGGAGAAACAAGAAACTGAACTGTAGAGTAATCTAGAATTGGATGGTTTTCCAAAACATAAAGCATGCTCTAAAAATCCCAAGGTACGCGTCCAACTAAGTTCTAGACTTTATGGTTTGATGAGTTTAAATAAAATAAAGATTTGGTGTCAGATTCAAATTGATCAACCCAACTGGTAAGACATTCTTTGTAGCACATAGGTTACAATTTCATTGCACCAATAACATAGAAGAATATGAAGCACTAGTGCATTGTTTGTTAATTGCATTGTGAAAGAAGGCTAAGGCACCACAAGTATTTGGTGATTCTAAGCTAGTTATTATGTAGGTTAGAAAATAGTATTCCTTCCATGATAGAATAATGACTAATTGTATGCATAGGGTTTGGGATCTTATGGAGGGATTTGACGCATTTAATATTCAATCAATTCCCCGTAGTAAGAATCAGACTGCTAATGTAGTAGGATAGGTAGTTAGCACCTTGTAGCCTCTGTCATTATTTGGACTGAAGAAATTCACATTACAACTTACTCTAACCCCATCAATTCTTAACAACGTTACTAAATTTTACGTCTTTGAGGATGACAAGCATATACTAGATTTTATTACCAATTTTGATGTTTTTGCTTCCTATATTATTGATGAAGTGGAACCTAAGGAGGTAGAACTAGACATGGAAGGGCTCATCAATTTGAAGACAAATATTATTCCCATAAGTATGGTGTAGTTATAGAGGATATTTTACTTTGATCAGATAAGAGATCAAAATCAAAAAGCAAGGAAGGAGTCTACCAACAACCAGTGTGACACATATAATATGGGTACTATAGAAGATGTAAAGAATTCCTTTATTGGTAAGTTATGCAAACCAACTAAAAAGAAAGGAATAATTAATGTATTACATGTATATCAGGAAATTATAGCATGGAGCTATGAGGATCTCAAGAGGTATGATACTTCAATTATCACGCATACAATCCTGATCAAGGGTAAAGTGAAACCATTTAAACAAATATAAAGACCTCTTCACAAGGAGGTGAAGAAATTGTTGTCAATCTAAATCATATTCCCTATGAGACATTCCACCTGGGTTTTGAATTTGGTTCCTATTTGTAAGAAGAATGGTGAGATCCATTTACTTGTGGACTTTCAATATCTAAATCATGTGTTAAAACAAGATAATTATATGGGGTTCCATCATTGGACAATGTTTTGCATATTTTCAACGGTTCTCAAATGATTTCCTTCCTCAATGGATACTCAAGGTATAATCAAGTTATGGCTCAATATGAAGATAGACATAAAATGGATTTCATTACAAAATAGGTAACATTTGCATATAGATGAATGTCATTCGGTTTAATCAATGTTGGGGAAACACTTCAGTGAACAATGGATATCATATTCAAAGGTTTGATTGGCATGTGTATTATCATCTACATGGATGACTTGACATTATTCTCTAAGAATAGAATTGATCACATCTCAAACTTATGTAAGGTGTTGCAAAAGTGCAGAGAATTTTGGTATTTCACTCAATATTAAGAAATGTATCTTTGGAATTATGGAAGGCAAGTTGCTTGAGCATGTAATTTTAGAAAAATGGATATCAATTAATTCCAAATGTATATAGGCTATATTGAAGATCTAGCTGACAACAAGAAAAAAAGAGATCGAATCCTTCTTTAATAAAACTAATTTTCTATAAAAATTTATCACTAGTTTTGTTGAGATTGTGAATCCCTTCAATGTAATGTTAAAACAAGATGCTAAGGTGGAATGGACACCAGAAGCAAAGAAAGCTTTTTAGGAGATAAAATGGGCAATTACTGAGACTCTGATCTTGGTTAGTCTAGATTATATGAAGCTGTTATACATATATTCTTTTGCTTCAAAAAATTCATGTGTGAGCATATTGACACAAAATAAAGATCATGAGGATGAGCGCCCCATTGCTTTCATGCACGCTACGCTTAAGGATGTTGAGATGCATTATCTAAGCATTGAAAAATAGGCTTATGCATTGGTTCGTGGTGTCAAAAAGCTTAGGAACTATATCTAAAGGAACAAGGTGTTTACAATTGTTCCAAACCCAGCTTTTAAGATTCTCTTGTTGTAGAATGAATTAGGAGAAAGATAAGAAAAATGGGTACTAATGCTGTAAGAATATGGCATAGAGATCCAACCCATGAAGCTAGCTAGGGGACAAGATCTCACTTGTACGATAGGTGAATTTGATCGCAAACTCACTGCACAATAATATAAGATTGAAGATGTTTCCCATGATGATTGGTATGATGATATTGTATACTACATGTTGAACTAGAAGTGTCCATCCCATTTGAATATTGTGCAAAGACGTGCTTTGCTTTTGAAAAGCAACAGTTATATGTTGAGAGGAGCCATAATATACAAGAAGAATCACAAAGGTATTTATCTTTGATGTCTCAGGAAGCAAGAGGCAGTTCGAGTAATAAAGGAATTCCATGAAAAGTTTGGAATTGTCCATGGTTCAGCTTTTTCAACTAAAAATCTAATCCTCTAGGATAGATACTATTTTCCAACATTGTTCAAAGACGTCCATGCACACATTTTTTTTCTTTCATATATGTCAAACCACTACCAAAAAAGAGAAGCATCCTATTGTTCCACTACAACCTATAGCTAAGGTGCATCCCTTAACATAGTGGGAACTTGATTTTATTAGTATGATTACACTACCATCTTCTATAGGTTGCAGGTATATTATGACCACTACTGGTTACTGCAATAGATGGATAGAAGAAATTTCAAGTAAGAAATGTACTATTGATGTTGTTATTAAATTTACTAAGTATTACATTATTACTCATTTTGGTTATCCTTTTTCATTGGTGTGTGATAATGGTCCAACATTTGCATCTTTAAAATTTTCTAAATGGGCTTTTGACTATGGTATCACATTAAAATTTTCCTCAAATTACTATCCACAAGGGAATGGGTTAGATAAAGAAACAAATAAGAATCTATTTATCGTCATTCATAAGTTTCTAGACAAGAACCCCAAGGACTGGCATACCCAACTATAGTTTGTTCTATGGGCAGATCATACTTGCCAGAAGGAAAATTAGGTACTTCTCCATACCATTTGGTCTACAGCCAAGAACCCATTTTTTTCATTTAGTTGAGGATGCCCAATTTTACAATTCATTAACAAATATTATGATGAAGGGGGAGAGGCTTGAAGCCCATCTAGCTAAAATTTACTATTTGGATGAGAAGTGGGATGAGGCCATTGAGAATTTTACTAAGAATTAGGATATTGTAAAGAATCTGTTTGATCATTGCATAAAAGTTAAGGCCTTTAGGATTTATGAATTGGTTTTATATTGGGATAAGGATCATGAGAGAAAGGGAGAACATGGTGAATTTTATAAGCTCTAGATTGGCCCCTTTTACATATCTAAAATTTTGAGACATAATGCTTATTGTCCAAAAACACTCACGAGAGAAGATGTCTTCCTACCTATTAATGGGAAGTATCTGAAGCATTATTTATTTTAGCTTGAGCTATTACAACTCAACCTTGTAGATAGTTAATGTAGGTGGTTTGTTGTAGGTTAGGTTGCTTTAGTTTATTTTACTTTGGTTTGCTTTCGAATTGCTATTCTTTCCCTAGAGGTTGGTGGGATTTCCCTGTTTTGGTTATGGTGGCAAAATATTTTGTACAATCAAAGGAGATTTCTATTGGGCGTTCATGTATATTTTTTTCATAAGGCTTCAAAATTTATTCTAGAAAGTCTATTAGCCTTGGTGACTAAGCTCATTTGGTGGATCTCCTAGTTGATCCAAAATTGAACCATTATTTGAATTCTTTTACACTCATTTTAGTCCTAATAATATTTCACACTTCAATGTTTTTTGAGAGCCTTATGGTAAACATCATAATGCTTGGGCAGGTGAAAAATGTAAAATTAGCTTCAATGAGGCCACTACAGTTTCCAAACCCAGAATAATCTTGATTTTTATCAATTTGTAAAAAGAATTGTTGAAAGTAAAACAAAAGAACTTTCTAACTAAGCAGATGTAGGGGTGTGTGAATAACTCTATCAAGGTTGTAGATTCCTAGATAGAAATAGAGAAATGTTCATGGGGGTTGTAGTGACAACCTCTTGGGGGCTATAGACACCTAATTGATAGAGGGATAATGTTTAGGTTACTTTTGGAGTTGGCATATCTACATAGCATGTTTTAGTGAAGTGTTTGTTTACCATAAGTTTTTTGGATGGGAATGAATTCACGTAGCACACACTTAGTGATTTGAGATGTGAGGTTAATGGATTCAACTAATGATTTCATCCTTCCCTTGAGAAATGGTTTTCTTGGGAATTTTTTGATCCATGTGCTAACCAAAGATTCTAGGTTTTGGATGGGTTCTTATCCTTGAAATGTTTAGGAACATTTCACCAGCAAAGTCTTCATTTTTGTGTATTTTTCACACATGCCCCATCTAGATGGGGACACCCTCTTTTGGTTTTCTACTTTTTTTCCATCTTTTCCCATGCTCATTTGGTTTTGGCTTTTTCCCTCGATTCTTGGCCCCTGGTTCATATTGTCAAATCTATATATAGCAACTTTCTGTCATTTGAAAAGGGAGAGTTGAATTAGCTTAGAAGACATTTTAAAGTAATATAAGTGAAGGTATTGAAGAATTGGAGAATTCCTTGTGTTCTTTAAATGTATGCATGGTTCTATCTTTCAATTTTCATTTTAGCATTATTAGTTTATGTTCAATTGTAATGGTGATAAAGTGTTAAGATATCTAATACACTTCCTACTCATACTTTTTGTAGTTTGTTGAAGGTAAATTACTTTGAAAAGTTACTCTGAGCTTAATTCTTAAATGAACTGAAGTTCAATTATGTATGGGTATGTGCAGGATCATGATGCACCAAAAAGTGGTAATATGATGGGTATGTGTAGGGTATGTGGCTGACGATTTTTTTTTAAACCCAAAATTGATGAAACAAAAAGGGTTTTTAAAGGAGATTCTTAGATTTCCACCAATATAAATTATGCTTTACTTTGAATTTAATAAAAAATTATTATTCATTTTCTATTTGAATTACAACTAAAGTCCTAATTATGATTGAAAAACATCTATAGCTTTCAAACGGTATCACATTTTTTAATTTGAAACATGTGTCACATTCTATGCTTACATACTATATGATTAAAAATAAATGAATTTCATAAAATTTTGACCAAGTTAAGGTTAGACATATGATTTTTTGTATTTTTTAAAATTTGTAATAAAAAATTCATAATTAATCATTTACTTGGAAAAAATTACAAAAAAATATGCATCACATCTAGGCATGAGTCCTCTACTTATATCTAAAATCTTATAAAAAAATATTATCATTTTATTGTGGTTAGGGTGGTTAGAAAGATACATACTTCTTATTTTTTCCCTGAAATTGAAGTACTACTGCATTGAAATTTCAAATTTTTAATAGATTTATTTTTTAAATAAACCTAGTAGTTTAGAAACTACATTCAATTTTCTATATATTCTATAATTACATATTTTTGAAATAATATAGATAACTTATTCAAATTTTTATGTCAAAATTCCTAACTCTGATTTTTCTGAATTTTTATTGCCACTTAAGGGCTTATTTTTTCCATGATGATTCTGAACATACATGTATGTTTATGTTTTCTGTTTGAATTTCATAGTCTAAAAATTTGAAGATTAGCTTGGGAGATTGCACTTGTTCTATGATACTATAGAACATTCTTGGTTAAGCAGAGCTAAGTTTAGGGATTTTGTCTATCTTAAACACCTTCCACCATTATTGATGTCCTTAGTTTTTAGAAATAGAAACTCTCTCTAAAACCTCAAATATTTTGCTATTTATTTAAACCCGTATTATTTTAGGCTCAAATCTTCACTAAAATTCTTGTATTTGATGGTTATATTGTTTCTAGACTTCAAATCTTGAAATTACAATTAGGGTTTATCTTTATCTTCAAATTTTACAAGACCCTCATTATAGTCCCATAAGTTTCTAGCCTTGTTAACCATAAATTCCCCCTTGTGATTACCAACATAACACATTACTACTGAGCTATTTTTTGCATTGTCACTTGCCCCGACCTTTTAAACCTTGGGGTTATTTTTTGAAATTAGTCTAGGGAAAGTCACCTTTCAAGAGAGATAGAACACTTGTATTTTATATGTGTTGAGTAGTGTTAAAACACCCATTAATAGTATGGATTAGAATAATTTTATGTCTTATTTTGATTTTTATCCAAAAATTAGAATTTGAATAATTGGATTGATTTTTGGTTGTTTGGTGTAATTGGAGTTTGAGCAGGAAATTGTAATTTAAATGCTAAATTGGTAAAATTCAAACTTGGGGTGAGGGATTTCTTGGAGGTTATGGAATGTTGCATATTATTAAATTTTCATTATTTTCCACTAGTAGGAATGGGATTTCCATGATGTGCATGTTGGGAAAATTTTGAATTTGGTTTCCAAATTGTGAAGGTAATCAATTAATGTGTTGGCTAGTGGAGACCTACCACTCTAGAAATGGTGCAAAAATGCATTGAAGAGTTACACATTTTTAGTTTGATGAAATTTAATTGATTTCCATGTTGGGTATGGAAAGGGAGAGTTTCCACTTGTCATAAGATAGTGATTGCAATGAGGGAATTTTGACAATGTTTTTACGAATCTTAATTTCTAGAATTTGAAGTTGCTTGGGGCTATAGTTTTTCTTGGAGGAGGATTGTGCACATGAATGTGACAAGTTAGAGTTATTGAACAACAAAAAATGAATTCAAAAGAACATTGGGAAATGTGCCATGATTTTTTCTAGGAGGTTACAAGTGAAGCAAAATGAAAGTGCAAGAAGAAGGGAGATGGATGAGAGCTAACTGGTCAATAATTTTAGTGGCTATAGAAAACCTATGAGTCTTATTTTTAATGTTCTCCATCAGCCTAGAGGACTACATATGTTATCTTTTCAATTTGATTGCAATTTCATGTGTTGTAGGAGACTTTGAGTAATGAAATTCTCATATGTGTGTTGTTGATTTTGATATTGGTTCAATTCAAATATTGGAAATGTCCATTGTTTGAGAGGTGTTGAGAGTTGAAAGAATGCCTCTCTTGATTAAAATATCAATAGAAAAGCTAGATTAATTGTAATGTGAAAATCAATAATAAAAGATACAAAGTTAATCCTTGTTACTGGTAAGCTGGACAAAAAAGAGATATCTAATCATTCAAATCATATATAATATAGAAATTCATATAATGGAAGAGGTTAATGAAGAACTAAAATAGTGAGCATGTTATGATTAAGCATCTTCTATTTACTTAGATGAGGGCATGGGCTGAGTAATAGAATCTTATCTATAAAGGATCTTTTCTAACAATGAATTATCTTTATGGCAGAAGCCTTCTATATAAGATCTTGCTCTAGTCTAGGTAAACTCCAATGGAATCCATATTTTAATTCTTAGTTCACTTGAAAGTAAATTTGATTTACTTGAAATCTTCTACAAATATACATTTTTAACAAAGGAAGTGAATTGTAATCAATAAGGGCTCATCATTCATGCAAAGGAACTGTATATTTTAAAAATCAACAATATTGAAGCGAACTCAAACCTTAATCAATATATGCCCAGTTAATTGTTGATCAATTTTGACTATAAAAATTATAACAAAATATCTAGTGACATCTCCTGCAAAAGCTCAAGAATGCTTTGTTTCACAAATATTTCACAACTTGTGAATATTTTTGCATGTTTCATTATTGTTTCTCCTATAAAAGCTACTTGGGAGCATTTCTAGAGAATTACATGTCTTCAATCCCTTTGTGTGTTTAGTCAACAAAACTAAAGAACTCTCCTCTCTCATTTTTAAATTTTTTTCAAATAAAAATGAAAAACCTCTAACTGTTTATTTTCATGAAGTCAAATAGAACTTTAGCCATTCAAGTTTAGCAGTTAAGTCTATCTTTACAGTTCTGTTTAAATAGTACATTTTGCATTCTGACTCTCAAAATTGATTCATCTAAAATCACACTACTAAATTTTGAGTGTACTACTTTGATAAATGCTTAGATATAAATTATTGATGTGCTAATAAACTTGTAAAGAAAATACAAAATTTTAGCAATTTAGAAGTTAAATGCAAAAACTATTTCTACTTAAGGTTTTAAGAAAGTTTCTATGCATCCAACTGCCATGTAGTAAGACCAAAAAATTACCACCTTTACCTGAAGATATGTCATATCCATGTATTTTGAGGATTCTAAAGCCCATAGTTGTATCATTGGCATTTTTAATGGTATCATATATTCCCTTTCAAATGCCTCCATTAGTCCAAAGTCCATATGAAAATATAACTTTTAAGACAGGCGAAACCAATTTTTCTGGCAACTCTAAGATTTTTCTCTTCACATTTCATTTAAAAAAAAGGAGGAAAAATATTAGGTGAGACCTATATACATAATCTAGGGCACAATGGCAGACATTCTCATATCTGAACAAAGAGAATTGGGTATATTATCTAAGAAAAAATAAAGTTTCATCATGAAAATCAATAACAAAAGCATAATTCTATTGAATATTAGAATCAATAAAGAAAAAAGTTCCTCCTATTCAAATTTTTCTTGTGCTAATAAAGATTTCCATGCCATTGTCAACAATAAAAGATGTGTTATTTGAATTTGTTTCTAATAAAATTATTTCCTATTATATTATGTATTGCATTTGGACATTAAATCCTTATGTAATATGTCAGAAAATTAAATGCTCCTGAGCCTCTTCTCGTCCACCTACCTGTCAGGGGCATTCGATGCCTACAACAAAAAAATTGTTTTGGGGATTGCCTTTCTCAATTTTTCTTGACATACACCTGAAGACTACAGAAGGAATTAATGAAGTTAGGAATTTTTGAATTCCAATTCAATGCTAGTAGGTGAATTTCAAAATTGAGAGGGGATGTGGTTGAAGACAAAAAAGAATGAAGGCAGACTATTCTATCACCTAAGAATGAGTTAGTTGAGAAGACTCGGTTGGAAGAAGAAGAATTTTTTATGTAGCAGTAGTTTGTAGACAAAGAATGTTTTCTGTGTGAGCTTCTCAAAGCTCCTAAACAACATTAGTTGTTAGTTTTGTGTGTGAGCAGAGATTTCTCCTGAAGAGCTTTGTGTAGCTCCTATCAATTGAGCTCCTAGCAGCTCCTAAAGTTATCTAAAGTTGGTTGAGCAGTTGTTTTCTCCTAGTAGATTGTGACTTTTAGCTTAGAGTTAGCTTTCAGTAGTTTAAGTTTTCTCTTTCCTGTATTGTTCATTTCTAGTTATTGATTAGAAAGAAAAGTTGCATGTCTCCAAGTTTATTCCACATTTTTTTTTAGTATTTCTAGTTTGGCTAGAAAACAAAGTAGTAGCTCTATGGATTTCATTTTTTTTGTAAATTATATAACATGGTATCAGAGTCATGGGCCCCATTTCCTTGTGAGTTAGGGAATTTATTTTATCTAGGTATTGAGTTTTCTGTGTCCTGGCTAGAGATGAAGGAAAGATCTAGAAATAACCACCATCCTTTAATGGACAAAACTATGATGTTTGGGTGAAGAAGATGAAGACCATTATGGTCGTCAATTAGTTGTGGGAGTTTGTGGTCAATGGGCTCAATGATGTCACTGACCTAGCAACATATGTTGTGCTCACAAGCAACCAAAAGAACTAGTTGAAGGAGTTGAGGAGGAAATATGTTAAGCCATTGAGTTTGATAGAAGTAGCTTTGACAGAGGCCATTTTCCCTAGAATAGCAGTAGCTAACTATGCAAAGGAAGCTTGGGAAATCCTCCACACCTATTACAAAGGAACTAACAAGGACAGATTGGTGAAGCTCTAGATGCTTCAAAGAGAGTTTGAGACTCTTGAAATGAAGGATAGTGAGTCCATTTCTATTTTCCACACAAGACTCTTTGATTTAATAAACCAATTGAGAGTGAATGTTGAGATCATAGTTGATCAGAGGATTGTGGAGAAGTTTTTAGGAGTTTACCCACAAAGTTTGATGCAATGGTGATTTCCATTGAAGAGGTAAAGGATCTCACAACATTCTCTATTGATGAGTTGATGGATTCTCTACAAACCCATGAGCAGTGCCTAAATAGGTCTACAAGTTCCTCCCAAGAGCAAGCTTTTAAAGCTCATTCAAATGCAAGAGGTATGGGGAGAGATAGAAAAAACTCCAGACACGGTAGAGTGAGATTTGGACATGGTAATGCTAGAGAAGAAAGCTCAGTGTGAGAAAATAGCCAAGAGGGAGCAAGTAGCTCTCAGACCATCTCCTGAAGAGGCAAGAAGAATAGTATTTCAAACCATAAGAATGACAAGAGCAATTTTGAATGCTACTACTGTCATAAGTTTGACCATTATGCAAGTGAATGTTGGAAAAAGTAGAGAGACCAGTCAAAGAAAAGTGAAAATGTAGTTGATTTGAATGTGGCTGAAGGAAACTAGTCCACAACCTTCATCATGTGCAACATTGGTGAAGAAGGAAGCCCTGAAGTCTAGTATGTCGATAGTGGTTGCAGCAACCACATGAGTGGTAATAAAATTCTATTTTCTTTCATTGATAAAAATGTTAAATCTGAAATAAGAATGGGGAACAATGGAGTAGTTCTTGTTGTTGGAAGAGGATCTATTATGATCTGCAACAAGCAAGGTGAGAAGGAGATACAAAATGTATTTCTTGCTCCTAGGTTAAAGCACAACCTCATGAGTGTTGGTCAGCTGATCCAAAATGGATACAAAGTGCTGATGGAGAAGGGTAAATGCATCATTTATTACAAGAATGAGAGGATGAAGGTGTTTGCAATAGTCCAAATGACAAAGAATCGAATGTTTCTGTTGAATATCGAGGCATCTTTCTCATCTCAGTCCATTGTTGCACCTCTTAAGAATGGAGAATGTATAGCAGTATATCAAGTAGTGCTTAAGAGTACCATTCAAGATCCATCCAAGCTATGGAATCTCAGGTATTAACATTTAGGCTATGCTAGTTTGAGTCTTTTGTCCAAGAAAAGAATGATTGATGGTTTTCCAAGAATAGTAGAGCCTAATGTTAGATGTGAGGCTTGCATTTTGGGCAAGCAACATAGGCATCCCTTTCAATTGGGAAACTCTACAAGGGAAAGAACACCATTGGAGCTGGTGCATATGGATTTCGTAGGCCCTATGCAAATCATTTTTGTTGGTAAGAGCATATTTTTTATGACCTTCATTAATGATTACAGCCATAAGCCATGGGTCTATTTTTTACAACATAAATCTGAAGCATTTGATAATTTTTTGTTGTTTAAGGCCCAGGCTAAAAAGGAGAATGGACATTTTCTCAAGGTCCTAAGGTTAGATTGAGGAGGAGAATATACTTCTAATTTTTATGCAAATTTTTGCAAGCAAAATGGCATAAAAAAAGAGCTAACAACCAGTTATACTTTGCAACAAAATGGAGTGGCTGAAAGAAAGAATAAGACCATTATGGAGATGCCAAAGAGAATGATGAAAGCAAAAGGACTCCCAACTAAATATTAGGGAGAGGTTGTAGCAACAATTATTTATTTGATAAATAGAATTCCAACAAAGGCAGTCAGTGACAAGATCCCTCAAGAGGCATGGAAAAGATGCAAGTGGACGGTTGAGCACTTGAGAGTGTTCGGGTGTGTAGCATATGCACACGTGCCTAAGGAAAAGAGGAAAAAATTGGATGACAAGGGTGAAAAATGCATTTTCATAGGCTATAGTGAAGAGTCCAAAGCCTGTTGGTTATACAATCTAGTCACCAAAAAGATAGTCATTAGTAGGGATGTGGAGTTCCTAGAAGAAAAGTCATGGGATGGAGTGGTAGATTCTGATAGCTCAGAACCAATCCTAATAGCTCCTGAAGAAGCTGAAATAGAACATGAAGTTCAACAAGATGAGTCTGCAGATGCTCCTGAAAGCTCTTGATGGCTCCTAATGGTTCCTGAAGCTAGAAGACAGTCAACAAGAAAGTCAGGTAGACTATCACAATCAACCAGAGGATTGGCTCCTGAAGGTACCAGTCGAGCTCCTGAAAGGCCCCTAAGAGCTCCTGAAGTTGGTAGACAGTCAAGAAGACTGTCATAGACAGCTAGAGATTCGGCTGCAATGAGCTCCAGATGAGCTCCTAAAGGGATCCTGAAAGCTCCTGAAGTGAGCAGATGGAAAGGCAAGCAACTAGAGATAGCCAGCAGATTGGCTCCTGAAAGCACCAGAAGATCAACTCTTGAAGAGCTCCTAAGAGGTCCTAAAGGATCCAGAAGAGCTCCTAAAATCGCTGTATAGCTCTTGAAAGCTCCTGAAAGCCCCTAAACCTACATGTTCAGCACAATAGCAGCAATAGTGAAAGTGCAGATCCACCTCTCGCCTCCCTAATCCCAAAGAAGACCAAGATTCTAAGGGAGATCTACTAGAATGAAAGGTATGATGAAGAATTTGATGAGAGTGTGAATTTTGCATTATTTTCTCATGGTGATCCAGTTTATTTTGAAGAAGCTATGAAAGAAGAAAAATGGTGTGAGGCCATGGATGAGGAGATAGATGCAATAGAGAGGAACAACACATGGGAGTTAACAAATTTTCCTCCCAACAAGCAAGTTATTGGGGTAAAATGGGTCTACAAGACCAAGTGCAATGTCGAAGGAAGGATAGCATGACATAAGGAAAGATTAGTGGTCAAGGGGTACAAACAACAATTTGGGAGAGATTACAATGAGAAATTTTCACATGTTGCAAGGATGGAAACCATGTAGGCAGTCATAGCAATTGAAGCATGCAACACATATGGAAGGTATTTCAAATGGATGTGAAGTCTGCCTTCCTTAATGGAGTGTTGAAAGAAGAGGTTTAAGTGGGGCATCCATTCAGATATGAAGTTCTGGGTCAAGAACACAAGGTGTATAGGTTGAAAAAATCTCTTTTATGGGTTGAAGGAAGCTCCATAGGCATGGTACAACAGGATTGATTCATATTTGATGAGCAATGGCTTTAGAAAAAGTGATGGTGAGCCCACTCTTTACATCAAAGCAACAAATGGTAAGGTTTTGATTGTTTTCTTGTATGTTGATGATTTAGTTTTTACTGGGGATAATGATTTCCTCATTATTGATTTTAAAGAGGCCATGAAAAGAGAGTTTGAAATGATAGATTTAGGTCTCTTGAGATATTTTCTAGGCATAGAAGTAAAACAAATGCATGATGGTATATTTATCTCTCATATGCAAATGAGATCTTGAAGAGATTTAGAATGCTTGAAAAGAAGCCTGCCCCTACTCCAACAACCATAGGTCTGAAGTTGAGCAAAGAAGATTGCAGCAACAATGTGGATCTGACCATGTTTAGGAGTTTGGTTGGAAGCTTAATGTATTTAACAATAACTAGGCCTGATATAATGCATAGTGTGAGTCTTATTTCCAAGTTTATAGAGACTCCACGAGACACCCATTGGAAAGCATGTAAAAGAATCCTTAGGTATGTGAGTGGCACCAAAGGATATGGCATTTTATACATAGTAGAAATTTTTTTGGGTTGGTTGGATACATGGACAGTGATTGGGTAGGAAGATTGGATGATAGGAAGAGCACATCAGGCTATGTGTTTCATTTGGGTTTGGGAGTCATTTCATGGGCTTCCAAGAAGCAACCTATCATTTCCCTATCTACAAAAGAGACTGAGTATATTGCAGCAAATGTAGCAACATGTCAAGATATTTGGCTAGGAAGAATCTTAGCAGATTTGAGAGAAGAACAAGAGGATGGAACAGTAATTTTCTATGATAATGTTTCATCTATAGCTTTGAGAAAAAATATTTTGTTTCATGGAAGAAGCAAACACATTGAAATCAGGTATCATTTTATCAAAGAATTAGTTGAGAATGGTGAAATTAAAATGGGATTTTGTAGGTTTGAGTAGCAACTAGCAGACATATTTGCCAAGCCTTTGAGAAAGGACAGTTTCGAGCGCCTAAGAATTAGTTTGGGAATTATTGATTTGGATCAGATTTGATCCTATTGTTGGCTCAAGATCAAGGGGAGTGTTGGAAAATTAAATGCTCCTGAGCCTCTTCCCATCCACCTACCTGTCAGGGGCATTCGATGCTTATAGTAGAAAGATTTTTTTGGGGATTTCCTTTCCCACTTGCTCCTGACGTGCACCTGAAGACTACAAAAGGAATTAATGAAGTTAGAAATTTTTGAATTCCAATTCAATGCTAGTAGGTAAATTTCAAAATTGAGAGGGAATGTGGTTGAAGACAAAAAATAATGAAGGAAAATTATTCTGTCACCTAAGAATGAGTCAATTGAGAAGCCTCAGTTGGAAGAAGAAGAATTTTCTATGCAACAGTAGTCTATAGACAGAGAATGTTTTCTGTGTGAGCTTCTGAAAGCTCCTGAACAACAACTGTTAGTTTTGTGTGTGAGCAGAGATTGCTCCTAAAGAGCTTTATGTAGCTCCTATCAGTTGAGCTCCTAGCAGCTCCTGAAGTTATCTAAAGTTGGTTGAGCAGTTGTTTGATCCTAGCAGATTATGATTTGTAGCTTAGAGTTAGCTTTTAATAGTCTAATTTTTATCTTTCCAATTATTGATTAGAAAGAAAAGTTGCATGTCTCCAAGTTTATTCCGCATTTTTTCTTGTTTTTAGTATTTCTAGTTTGGCTGGAAAATAGAGCAGCAGCTCTATGGATTTCGTTTTGTTTAAAAATCTGACATAATCATCCCCTAATATTTCATGACATTTTTTGCCTTAAAATTATCTTGTTATTGAATTTTTCAAATTACAAATATCTTGTACATTTTAATTTGATGTGTTGTGTCCCTAGATGAAAGGGACAGTGTTACCACCTCACCAATAGAATGGGTATATTAATATACATTTCAAGTCTTTGTAGGAATGGAATCTATTTGTCTTTTCTTCCCAAATTCATTAATTATTTTATTGTAATTTTAAAATGTGTTAGATCCTTAATCTACAATGGTGTGTGCATCCTTTTTTATTACAATTTTAAAAATGTGATAGATCTTATAATTTAACTTGTTAGATTTTTTTATAATTGTAAGTAAAATTTTATTGCAATTTTAAAATTTATTAGGTCATATAATTCTATGTGAAATTTGATGGTTTTGATACTTTTTTAAGAATAAGTGTCTCATTTATTATTTATAGAGAATAATATTATATAAAATAACACCCCAAGAGTCTTATAGAGCTAATCCTCATATCATAAAACATTAAAAAAGAAAGTCATGAAGTGGCATTAGTAGTAGTAGTAAAAGGTGGAAGAGGTGGGTTCTTATCACTTGGTTTGACACTACATCTCCTTTGGATATTCGATTGGATGGGTTGCTTGAAAGGAGATTTTTTTTCAAGTCCTTTCTAAACAATTGACACTAGAAAAAAAAAACTACCAACTCCTCTTGTTGTCACAAACCAAAATCTTGAACAATCTCACAGTTTCACAACTGAGACAACTTAATTTGATAATTTCTTTTTCAATTAAGTTCCAATTCATAATTTCACAACACAGAATAGTGAAGGAAAAATTATTTTATTTCACCAATTAAATTATTTGCTACAAATTCAATCACATTAAATATTTCTAAGGCAATTTGATCAAACTCTACATGCTCTTGTCAAATTATCACATTCCACATATTCAAGTGTCTTTGTCTAGGCTGATGCAAGAACATCCAAGTAGATTGGTGATCTGCATCACCCAAAAATGTTTCAACATGAATTCATTATTTTGATTTTGGCTTTCATCTTTGGATTTGAGGTTTAATTTTTTTTTTTTGATGAATAGGTAGCTAGTATCTATATTAATAATAAAGATGAAGTTACATATTCACAAAAAAAGGGTGGGTGGTAAGAAGGTACACCTAGAGAGTCACATGGGTAGAGCCTAGAAAACCAAAAAACCAGAGTCACTTTGGCCTAGCCCAAAACTCCATAATCATTACAAATATATGAAATAAAAACAATCATCAAGTAGCTAGAGCAGTGTCAGTAGAGCCAAGATTTCATGATCTTGAAGGTAGATATGAATGACATTTTTATCATTTCTAATTGATAAAATATTATATTTTAATTCCAATTTTTTGTTTCATTATTTGATGCAACCTAAGAATTAATATTTAAAAATGATTAATTCTAGTTTTATGTACAGTAATAGAGAGAAGCGGAAACATATTTAATAAAAATAAATAAAATAAATTGAGGGCCAAAGGAAAGAATCTATGCAAAGAAAAAATGAATCATCCCAAGTAGGCTGTGGAATGTCAAAACTAAGACAAATATATATTTTAATAACAAGGAATCTAAAAATTTCATGCTATAGGAAGAGGCACGCAACTAGCTAATGAAGGAAAATAGAATGAAGTGTAGGTTATGGAAGCCTTAAAAACATATAAAAACTAAGAAAAATAAATTGAGACAGAATGTGATAAGGAAGGTTGCATAGATGGAAAAATTTGATGAAGAGGCAATGCAACCAATATCCCACGTAGCTAGGAGGATTAAATTTAAAAATTGAGATAGAATGAAAGAGGTGGAGGCTGTGCCTCATATAAGCAAAGAGAAAAGGTCATAATAAAGGAAAAATAGGTTATTATTGCAAATAAGAGAGCTTGTGCACCTATAAATAGGAGTAAAATGCAAGGGGAGTTGTGTAAAGGGAACAAGTCATAGAAGAGAAGAAGATTGAACTTTGAATAAAGACAAAAGAAATGAGAGTGCAGTGAAGGAGGAAAGAGCAATGTTATTTGAATGAAAGAATAGATAAGGGTATGTGCAGGATCATGATGGGCCAAAAAGTGGCAATATGATGGGTATGTGGCTGACGACTTTTTTTTTATCCAAAATTGATGAAATGAAAAGGGTTTTTAAAGGATATTTTCAAATTTCCACCAATATCAATTATGCTTTAATTTAAAATTAATAAGTAATTATTATTCATTTTCTATTCAAATTATGACTAAAGTCCTGATTGATAGGCTGATTGAAAAAAATATATAACTTTCAAATGGTATCACATTTTTTGAATCTAAAAAATGCATCACATTCTATAATTCATATTATATAGGATTAAAAAAAGAAAAAATGAATTTCATGAAGTTTTGACCAAGTTAAGGTGGTCAGACATACGAGTTTTTTATATTTATTAAAAGTTCTAATAAAAAATTAATAATTAGTTATTTACTTGGAAAAAAATTACAAAAAAATATGCATCACATCAAGACATGAGTCCTCTACTTATATCTAAAATCTTATAAAAAATATTATCATGTTATTGTGGTTAGGGTGGTCAGACAGACACCTACTTCTTATTTTTTCCCTAAAATTTAAGTACTACTACATTGAAATTTCAAATTTTAACCAAATAGATTTATTTATTTTTTAAACAAACCTAGAATTTTAGAAACTACATTCAATTTGCTACATATTCTATTCTTACATATTTTAGAAATAATATAGATAACTTATTCAATTTTTTATGTCAAGTTACCTAACTCTGATTTTTTTGAATTTTTGACCACTTAAAGGCCTATTTTTTCCATGATGATCCTGCACATACCCATAAATTGGTGAATAGAAGGGTGTGTACCCATATGAGGAGACCAAATAACACTTACTATTGTAAATAAACAAAACAAACTATCAATAGGTCATGGTATATAGGACAAGAAAATTGAGTGAAGTAAATGAAAGAAGAAAGAAAGAGGGGTTCATGTGATGAAGAAGATAGTAAGAGTAGTGAAAGAGTTCTAGATTATTATGCAAATCATTTTTTTGAGGAGAAATAAGTATGTAGAATTATAAAATAAGAAATATTGATACAATAATTTATCATAGATGCAAGGCAGGAATATTGAGAAAAACAAATCTAGAATTTATTATTGTAATTAATCTCACAAATTGTACAAGACAATTTTCCATGAATGAGGATTGAATCAAAATTAAGTTTGGAATCAAATCTTGTTTGAATACTAGTATAATTATTGTGTGGAGTATAGTGATAAATTAAGAGAATTAGGTATTCTTGGTCAATTATCACAAATTCTCTTATAGCTATAAGTGCTATCAGTTATGATAGATTTTAGGACAGCTATAAAATGTGTAAGGCATTTTTCATATCCTATTATAGCATATTCTTGATGTCCAAATTAGGACAAAGAATATTTCATGTAATGACACTTGTAAGGGGTGTAAGGGTATGTTGTACATGTGTCCAAATGCATGTTTATGGTGTGAGATATTGTTCCATGTGGATTTGGATGCCCCTCTCCTTCTATATGCTTCTTGAAGCTTGTATCTCTCTATATATTGAGTTCCTTGCATTGTAGTGTAAACAAAGATTTTGGCTTCCAATGGCTTTCTTGTACTTCCAGGGTTTTTCACCTAAAAGGAGAAAGATGGTCCAAAATGCAATGTAAACACTCAAAATAAATGTAACGATGGATGCAACATGCCTAAATACAATGTCTATATGTACTAAACTAAAAAAGAAAGGTGATTATTAATGAAATACTTAAGAAATGCAAAGTGTTTGAAAACACAATGATGTATGCAAAAACACCTAAGAATGCAAGTAAACAATGAAAAAATTAAACAAGGATGGAGAGGTGCACTTGGAATCTAAATTCTAATGTAGAAACGCTCTGGGATCCTACAGAATTGACTAGAAATACTGACTAGGACACTTGTGCCAAGCTAGGGGACTTAGTCTAGTTTCAAAGAGATTCTTTCGAAATAGGAATTGACCAAATGGGTACTCAGAAATATCAAAATTAGTTTTTAGGCCTGGAAGTGAGACTAATTCACCATAGATGACAACTTAGTCCACCTAGGAATCTTGGGAAATTTGAGATAGGATTTTGTAGCTTTTGGTTTGCAGTTTCTTTCCTAACAAGTGTCCAGTTTAGATTTTACAGAAAACTAGTTGAAAGAGGTCTCCAAGCTTCAATTAGGGATTTTTTTACTTTGATGATTTTGATGGATTGAAAACACCTTTTTAACACCTTTCTCTTTTACAAATCTACATACAAGACTTGCAAACACACCTGCAAAGAGGGGAAAAAGGTTTAAGGGTTAGAGAATAGGGGTTTTCCTTGGTCAAAGCCTAATTTGGTAATCAAACCCTAGATAATGAAATGAAATAAAGAGATAATGATGAATGAATAGCATACAATGTCACAAACTCACCAAACCTTTAAAGTTGAAATCTGAAGATATGCAAAAAGATACTCCAATGGATGCTTGATTATGCCTTGAATGCTTGAGAATAATTAAGTGAATGGGTGAATTCCTTGAATAATGAATTAGGTTATTAGGAGATTCAAAATGAGGAGAAAACCCTTTATTTATACTTAATTTTCCAATATTTTCTGAAAATAACACATCATAGGCCAACCTCAAGTGTAACAGAATAAAATCCTGCCTAAAAATTAAAATTATTTTGATTTTTGTGCCCAATGGGACTAAGTCGGCCCACGTGGTGACTTGGTACCACTAGGGAAATTTACTAAGTGTTAGGAATTAAAGTGCATTTAATAATTTTTAATGGGAATATTCTCAAAAATACACTTAAGTAGGGCTGAAAAGTGCATTAAGGGGTCATTTAAACATAAGAAAGGGTTGAATTAGTGATGAGAAGTCTAGAAAAGCATGATAGTTTGTTATAAATCTTTACAACACTTTGAAATAAGACTAGGTAAGTGATAAAAAGGAGTTATTTAAATAAATTATAATGAAAGGTCCTAGAAAAGTGTGAAAGTGGGTTACAACACTTTTACAAGACATCCTAGAATTCTTAATGATTTTCAAGGGTCCAAAACCTAATGTGAATATGTTGACCACATTCCAACATTAAATATAGGAAAAATCAAGCCAAAATCCACTAGGAGGGCTTGAACGTGAGAAAAATTAGAAGGGTTACTTTTTTTGTGTCCATAGTTAGCCCCCACTTTAGTGAGAGGATGAACCTACTTCAAACTCACACTAAAGTAATTGAACATGCAATCAGGAGGGATCCAAATGCACTAATTCTTGGTGAGATGAGACAAAAATGATCAAGAGGGATAATCAAGCCCCCAAGATCAAGATCACATGGAAAACCAATCATAAGCACAAAGCAACACATATGAAAATGAAGAAAAATAATGAAAGAGGGAAGTCAAAAGAAAATAAATTCGGATCAAGCTTCGATCGTTTGTCCAAACTGTTGTGTATCAGATCTAGGTTGTTTGTCTAGAAAAGGAAATGTCTACTTACTCTGAGGTGATGGAATTAATGGTCGTCCACTAGGTGAGAAACATACACTCATGGCTGGTATGTACTCACACACTTGCAAGTGGCTATGGGGAAAATTCATGCCTCAGAATGGGCTTTCCACTGAACCATACCAAATTTATACCTCCTAATAACTTTAATATGTTGCCGCAAAGGAAAATTACAATTTCAGCTTCCTAAGACAAGCAAAGCTTTGTATGCTTAGAACTCATGAACAAATAGGATGGAACTATAGGTATCCAAGTTGTGTTATGTAAGGTTTCCATATAAAAACTGCAAAATGCAACATGGAAAAGATGTTCAAAGGATTCTTGCTTAATTCATGTTAGTTCTTAGCTTAGGGAACATTGTGTCTAATGTCTCCAAGAGAGGACCAATCAAAGAATAGAAAATTCACAACTTAGGGGATGCAACATGTCACATCAAGCCACTAAGAGGAATGTAATATGATAAGATAGATCACGCTCATGAAGAAAACTATACCCAATGTCATCCACAAAGTGACAAACGCATCTTATGAAACAAGAAGGCTACACTAGGAACTAAGAAAAAGAAAAATGCAAAATGAATAATGCCAATGTATGCCTCCACTTTAAAGGAATTGCTACACACCATTCTATGAGAAATTACTTTAAAGTAGCAAATGAAAAATACACAAAAGAAAGAAGAAATGAGAGCCAACTTGAAAATCCCCTATGTGAAGTCATATGTTACCAAATAAGGCTACATCATGTGAAGGAAAGGAAAAGGATAAAAGAAAGGGGTTGCCCCAAAAATGAGAAACACCAAACACATAAGGGATATATGGATTTGGGGTTAGTATGTTCTTTGCTGCAATGTTTTGTAAAGAGCTCAGAACTATCATCATTCCTTGAATATATAGAACTTGAAGAATGTCATAAAGAGAGAAAAACCAAGGAAAAAGAAATATCCATTTGGGTCAACATGGAAGAAACAGAGTATGTCTCAAAATTTTGCATTATCCCTAAAAGGAAAACACAAGAAAAATGAAAAGGTGAATGAGAAATCTTTTGGGTCAACATGAGAGAGACATTGTGGTCTCAATGCCTTGCATCATCCCTAAAAGGAAAACAAAAGAAAAAAGACAAAAGGAAAAGAAAAGGAAAAGGGGTCCCTTTGGGTCAACATGAAAGAGACATTGTGGTCTCAATGATTTGCATCATCCCCAAAAGGAAAACAAAAGCCAAAAAGAAAAAGACAAGTGAAAAAGAAAAGGGCCTTTTGGGTCAACTTGGAAGAGACATAGGGCGTCTCAATGCTTTGCGTCATCCCCAGAAGGAAAAAAAAGAAAAGGATAAAGGAAAAAGGAAAAAGTGATGTACGACATATAGAACAATGAAGCTACATATAGAAAATGTCATGAAGAGAGAAGAACATCAGACATAATGTCATGAGGGAACATGATACATACATGCAAACACAAAATAAATAAAAAGAAAATACAAAAGACTAGTAAGGCAGATGCAATTCATCCACCTCCCAATCATATTCGTGATGTACCTAGGGTAGGAAATCAGCCAAAGGGACAAGTGCAAGTGCCAAACTAGGGGAAGTATAGGGGAAGTATCGGGTTCTACACTTGTAGGAGATTTGTCATTTAAACTCATGGAAGAGGAAAATAATGTGTTTAGATCATTATGCACCTCTTTGTCTATTTTAGTGATCTCATCATCTTCATCCAGATTAATCACAAGAGGAGGATGGATGATGCAATATAATGAAGGGTGTATCATGATTTTTGGTTGTTGTGTCAGATCATTTTGTTGTGATTGGGGAGGAGGCTCATCATGCATTGCTTCTATCAAGTGTGTATTTTGATTTTCTTTTTTTCTTCATGTTGTAACTTGTGAGAAAGGGCATGATGTTTGCGCCTACACTCCCTAGCTCCTCTATTTCTTTCGGTTTTATTGTCAAGTTGTGCTTGTGAAGGAACAAGTTGATTAACCACTAGTTTCTTGGCTTCCCTAAGAGGAGGAACAAAAGAAACCATGGAGGGTTATTCATCTACTTTCTCCTTTTCTTTATAAACTTGTTTTATACGAGGAGGCAAGATGGGATTGTTATCATGATCTCTTGGTTGTTTGGATGAACATGAAATGTTTATTATTGGTTGATCTTGATTTTCTAGTTTAAGTTCAAGTTGAAGCATTGTCTCATCTAGGATAGGAGTGTCAGAAGTGGATGGGGATATGTTGCGGAGGGACAATTCGGCAATTTTATTTGCTTTAAACTTTTGGTAAGCAATGAAAAAAATTCTTTGCGAGGTGTTATAGGTTCCATGGGTTTGGGCCAAAAGGCTTCTAAGAAGAAGTTTCCTTTAGAGGAGAAAGGGTTAAAACCACTATGGTGAACAGTGAATATGTCATTGTCAAGTGGAAACTTTAAACATTTGTGTATGACTGAAGGGATAGCTTTCATTGAGCAAAGCCATGGATGGCCTAGCCACAAATGAAACTGATCTGAGTTTAAAATTATGGAAAATGTAACATCCACTATTTTAGGTCCTATCTGTAATGGAAGGATGATTGATCCTATCGTAGGGAAGGCAAAAACATTGTGTGTTTTGATATATACTCTTGGTTTATCATAATCATCTTGATAAATATCATGTAATACCAAAAATTCCTTAGTGATCACATTCCCTCCATAAGCAAGATCTATGAGTATCCCATTAGTGGGCTTATCATAAATATGGTCAGCTATGTAAAGAGGACCATTAGGAAGATTCAGAAGTATGTCCTTAGTAAAAAAGGTAATATCAAGAGATTTCTTACATTGGCCCTTATGAGGGATAACATCTATTTCACCTACCATTTCATTCATAGGATTAATAATAGTGGTATGTGCAATAGGATTAGGATGTTCAATAGTTGTATGAACATTCATCACATCATTGTTTTGAGTTTCACTAGCTTTGATGAATGACACATTATGTTTGGGCATTGGATCGGTAAAAATTTGCAAATTTTGATTTGGAGGGGCAATAGATGCATTTCATTTAACATTAACATTTGAAATGGAGAGACAACTAGGATCAATGGGGTCTTGCACATGGTGTTTAAGACACTTACAATTTTTTGTGTCATGTGGATTTTGTGTATGATAATGGAAATAAGCATTGGGTTTAAAGGTTGGGGGTAAAGTCTTAGTAGGATCGAGTGGTTTAACAATAGGTAAGGTAATCATTAGTTGCTGCAAAATTTGAGAGATGGTGTTATGAAGAGTGTCTAATAAAGCTGTAAGCTGTCATTTTGGATCTCCATAACTATAAGGTATCATGGCTTTAACAACTACTAATTGGTTGTTGATGGGTTGAGTTGGTTATTGAGGGGGATTGAACTATAAAATTACTTTGTTTTATTTTTGAAATGGTTGTGAATTGTTTGAAGTGCCATGTTCATATTTTTTAGTTCATTTAGAAGTCGAATTTACATCATGACTACTAACTGAATTGTGATAGTCACAAAGGGTGATACACAAGTGCATAAAGTAGGGAAGTTTCATCATTGTGAGTTTATCCTAAAGTTGAGTTTGCAAGTTTTCAATAAATATCTTTTGAAGATGTGGATTGAGAATCTTGATATTTATTTGAGAGTAAAGAGATTGGTATCATGAGATAAAATTAGTTATTTTTTCCTCTTCATCTTGTTTGCATCTCATCAAATCATCTAATGTCTTCTTTGGAGCCATATGCACTTGAAAATTATTTATAGATGCATCAACTAACTCATTGAATGAATGAATTGAATTGTTTGGTAAGGATGAAAACCACTCTAAGGTAGCATCTTTTAAAGTCCCAGGAAACACTTTGGCTACTAGTTTATCATCAAGGAAAAATTCACGACATAAGGTTGTGTAAGCATTAACATGATTATTATGATCGCCCTTCCCTCCATACTTCTAAAATATAGGCATCTCTATTACTTGTGGCATCAGTGTTTATAGGATTTCCAAAGATAGTGGGTTGCTTTAGACATAATAGGTGGGTGGTCCATTCTAGTTTTGGTTGATGGTGGATATTTGTTTATGCATGGAGGAGACAGTTTGGAAAAGTGTCATTATGAAAGGGTCAGTGTAAGTGGTATGAGGTGGAAAGGAAAGTGGTGATGGATTCTATTTAGTGGTAGGGAAAGTGAATGGAATACTGATACTGTATGGTATGGTGGAAGAGGAGAGAACATGCAATGCCACATAAGAAGTAGGAATTCTTGTAGGAATAGTCGAGGAAGTTATCACATTGCTAACCTATTGCATTGTAGTTGTGACTTGAGGAGTGGTGTAGGAGGGTATAGATGATATTGTTGAAGGAGTGTGAAGTCCTCCTTGACTAACCATAGTGTTTGTTGATTGAGATGTACTAGAGGTGGAAGAAGCATTTTTTTTGTATATCTCAGCAATTTGTTTCATAACTTTTAAGCCTTCATCACTTTGAATTAGGTGATGGATGTTTTCTATAGTAGGAATCATAGTGGTTGAAATGTTTTCAAGACAAAAGTTATGTTGAAGATTTGTTAAGTCCTCATGAATGTTAATGATTTTTTCTTGTGGGATGTGATCATTTTGTGTGTCAACTTGGATGTTATTGGAAGGAAAAGCATTGTTAAGGGTAGGGTCCATGCCTAGTGTGTTAGTTGCAATACTAGGAGTGGAAGCGTTAGACAACCCAAGATCCACAATGAGTGTCTTATCGTGGGATAACATGAGTCTTGAGCTTCATATCACTAAGGTATTAGCAATAGGACACCAAAAACTCATGAAAAAGGTTTCTAAATGCGGGTGAATTGAAATGCAATGAAACTAAGAGCAATAAAATGTTAATAACTACAATTCTAGAAACTGTAATAGAAATGTAATATCAAAAAACAAAAATGTAGAAAATGCTTAGGAAATGCTAGAAATTATAGTGCAAAATGTGTAGAAAGACTAAGTCGCCCAGTGTTGCGAATTCATCCCAATCATGATTTTCATCTAATTTTTCAAAAATAAATAAAATGAAATTTGATGTTTTTCAGGTTTTTAATGCAACTACAGTATGAAAATGCAAAATATTCTTGTTTCACAATAAAATATGATGCAAAAAATAAAGCTATATGAGTTTTTCACTAATTTGAAATTTTTAAAAACCCTACGATACAAATTAAATAGTGCAAAACCTAATGTAATGTTGATGCAATTTATTCCTAGAATGCACTTGAAATTAGAAGTAAAATGTTCAAAAGTTGAATTCACCAAAATGTAAACAAAGATTTTGGCTTCCAAAGGCTTTCTTGCACTTCTAGGGTTTTTCAACTAAAAGGATAAATATGGGCCAAAATGCAATGCAAACACTCAAAATCAATGCAAGGATGGATGCAACATGACTAAATGCAATGTCTAAATGAAATAAAATGAAAAGGAAAGGTGATTATTAATGCAATACCTAAGAAATAAAAAGTGTTTGAAAACATAGTGATGCATGCAAAAACACCTAAGAATGTAAGAAAAAAATGTCAAAAATAGACAAGGCTATAGAGGTGTCCCTAGAATATGAAGTCTGATGTAGAAAGGCTTTGGGATCCTACATAATTGACTAGAAATTTTGACTGTGACACTTGTGCCAAGCTGGGTGACTTAGTCTAGTTTTGAAGAGATTCTGCCAGAATAGGAATCTGCCAAATGGGTACTCAGAATTACAAAAACCACTTTTCAGGCCTAGGAGTGGGACTAATTCACCAAAGATGGTGACTTCATCCACTTGGGAATCTTGAGAAATTTGAGACAGGATTCTATAGCTTTTGATCTACACTTCCTTTCATGATAGGTGTCATGTTCAAATTCTACAGAAAATGGGTTGAAAGAGGTCTCCAAGCTTCAATTAGGGCTTTTTTGACTTTGATGACTTTAATGGATTGAAAACACCTTTTCAACACCTTTCTCTTTGAAAAATATGCATAAAAGACCTACAAACACAAATGCAAAGAGAGGAAAAAGGGTTAAGCATTAGAGAATAAGGGTTTGGCTTGGTCAAACCCCAATTTGGTACTCAAACCCTGGATAATGAAATGAAAAAAAGAGAGAATGATGAATGAATAATATGCAATGTCACAAACTCACCAAACCCTTGATGTTGAAATTTGAATATATGCAATAAGATACTCGAACGGATGCTTGATTATTCCTTGAATGCTTAAGAATGATTAAATAAATGGATGAATTTCTTGAATAATGAATTAGATTATTAGGAGATGAAAAATGAGGGGAAAACCTTTTATTTATACTTAATTTTCCAATATTTTCCAAAAATAACACATCACAGGCTAACCTCAAGTGTAAGAGAATAAAATCCCACCAGAAAATTAAAATTATTTTGATTTTTGTGTCCAATGGGACTAAGTCACCCTAGTTGGTGTTGGATATTGCTGATATGTGGTTGTCATTCATGTCAACACTATTCCCACTAATATTTTTAAGGTTGTATATGTCGAGGATATTGAGAAAATTGTAATAAAATAAGTTGTGGGTTGTCAGTGATGCAGCGAAGTTTAGTATGGTGGCTAGCTTAGTATATTGATGATAAGAGGTTGTGGATTAAACAATTTGTTGACAAGTATATCTAGTTTATCCACATGAATTTTTAGAGGTTCACATGAAAATTTTATTGAGTTATGAGTATCTGTGTTGTGTCATTTGCTTTGTTTCTTTAGTTGGTATTCCTAAAAGAAGATGATGTGATTCTAGTAATTTGAGTTTTTGGATGCTTCTATGGTGATTCATAATACTTGTGGATTTTTCTAGATCATGCTTTATTTGTGTTGTTGGTCTGCATTGATCGTTGTGCTCGCAATTGGTGATTTTCTTTTATGAGTTCATGTTTTTCATGATCATGGCCAACAGGGTGATTGTAGCATGTTGTGGATCTTTGAGGAATAATTTTTTAAGGTGTTTCATGTTCTAGACATGTTGTTTTGGGTCCTTACTATGTTTTGACTGACATTTTTTGGTCGACATTGATAAATTGCTTATTGATTTGGGCCGACAATCTATACACATTTTGTATTTTGTTGGGCCGACATATAGTTGGTTTTATCCTTAGTTGCAGATATATATATGATCAATTTTTTATACCATTTGAGGGTGTGGTGTGAGAAGTATGTTCTATGTTATGTGTGAACAATGTTCTAATCTTTTGAAGGTAGAAGTAAACTATGAAGAAGAGTGAGCAGATGAAAGTGTTTATGTGCTTAACTAGAGTTGTAATCAGGCATTAGAAGATGCTATTTTCTCAGTTCAAAATCTTCTAGATGTAATCCAAATGTGACTGTAAGAAAATGAGTCTTCTTTTGGGTAGTAACTCTTTTGTATTTGAGTAGCATGTTCTAGGAAGTGTGCCTGAATGCATGTGCATTCCCCATTTGTAATACTTTTAATAGGGTATAATGTTGTGGATTAACCTCCACCATCTTTTTTCCCCCAACAAGGTTTCCACATAAAAATATTGGTGTTATGTGTGTTTTGATGTGGTGATGATTTATGCTTTCATGTTTATCAATCAGATTTGAGACTAAGTTTAATTTGTATAATTTTTGTTACAATTGATTCACCCCCCCTCTTAGTTGCCTACCCTTATGCTTCCAACAATTGGTATCAGAGTAGGTTGCTCCAGAGAAGCTTGACCAGTTAAGGTAATCCAGGATGGCGACATATAAGAAGGATAGTTCAAGATTTTATGGAACTAATTATTCTTTGTGGAAGACTCGAATGGAGTTTCATCTTAAATGCATTGGTGAACATGACTAGACAATTACAAAGAATAGGTATATCATCCCATAGAATGGTCTTTCTACTACATGTGAGATTAAGGAAGCCGAGTACAATATCAAGGCTAAGGAAGCATTGTTGAGTGCTCAACCTAATTCTAAGATGACAAATGTAATGGAGTTGAAGACTAGTTATGAGATCTAAAAAAATTTGGAAACTTTGTATGAAGGTGATACCCATGTGAAGATTGCCAAGCTGCAAATCTTGAAAGGGAAATATGAAACATTAAGAATGGGTAAAGATGAGAACATCACTTATTTTATGCAGAGAGTGAATGAAATTGTGTGTAGTATTAGATGTTCTGGTGGAACATTGGAAGAATCAGAGATTGTTGCTAAAGTGCTCAAATCCTTTCCTGCTGCATACAAACACAAAGTTGTTTCTATTGAGGAGATCCAGACTATGAAAAATATAACCAGGGACATGTTGATTGGTAAGCCTTCTGCTTTTGAGTTAAGTGAGTTTGGTGAATCTCTTCCTAAGATAGAATCTACATTCAAAGCTATTATCTCCAAAAAAGATAAGCAGAGATATGATCTAGGAGAAAGTTCTTCTAGAAAAAATTCCAAGTATGAGTAGGAAATGAGAGAGATTGAAGAAGAAGAGAGAAAAATAGATGAGCTTGAAGCACTTATTTTCAAGAGGGTAGCCAGAGGAGAAGGTAAGTATAAAGGTAAATTTCCTCTTAAATGTTTTTCTTGCAAATAAGATAGGTCATTTTTCCTCAATGTTTTTGGAAAGAGTTCCTAAGCCAAGACCTAAAAAGCATAGATTCCAAAGAGAGTGTTATTATGCTATTGATGAATCTGATAAAGGGAATTTAAGTGAGGATGAATGGATATTTATTGCTATCAAGGAAAATGATCCAGTACCTACTGAATTTGCTAGTTGCATAAATGTGGAGGAAGTTCTAGCTTCTAGAGTTGAAGAAAAAGATGAATTGGTGATTGATAGTGGATGCTCTCATCACATGATAGGTGATAAAAGTAAATTTGTGAGCTTGGAAAAGTATGATGGTGGTGTTCTAATATTTAGTGATGACAAAGCTAGTGTAATCCATGGTAGAGGATTAATTTCTATTGATGGTAAGCATAATACTGATGATGTTCTATGTGTGGAAGGTTTGAAGCATAATATCTTAAGTGTTGGATAGATGGTTGAAAATGGATACAATCTTCAATTCAAGGGTGGAAAGTGTAGAATATTGGGGAGTTTCAGAAATGTGATTGCATCTGGTACAAGAAAAAAGGTAATATCTTTCACCTAAGTGCTACTAGTAAAAGTTGTATGATTGCTTAAGTTGATGAAAGTTGGTTGTGGCATAGGAGATTGTTTCATGTAAACTTTGACAATATTATCAAGATAAGTTATACTTAGGCAATGAGGGATGTTCCTAAGTTGATAAAACCTACTATTGCTATAGGGTGCTGTCATAATAGTGGTTTACAATTCCTGAGAGGAATGAATTTTAGCTGAAATCACATATTTTTAGAAAATATAATGATTTAAGCCTTAAAAAGTTCCATTTTAAGGATTCCAATTGAAGAGGGTTTGATCAAATCACCTTAGATCAAACCCCTTGGATAGAACCTGCTAGTTTTAAACCATACCTATAAATGCGTCTCCTTTACACCTATCAAAATGCTGATAAAAAATCACTTTTGATTTAGATTTTGGGGGATCAAATGAATTAATTTAAAATTTATTTCAAATGATTATGGTATTCCTCAGAACAAGCTATCTAATGAATATAATTTTAATATGTTTTGGTTTTGTTATGTATTTGTTTTTTAAGTTTTATTAAACATAGGTTTTTCATTGAAAATGAATTTCTTTGTTCTCCACATGTGGAAAAATAGAAGATTATCAAAAAAAAATTTGAAAAGTATGAGTGCACTAGATATTGAAGTCCTTGATCCAAGAAAAAAATTAAATTAAATTTTGACATATAAAAAAATTTACGCGTTATACAGTCGCGTTGTGTCTGAATTGTAATTCGTTTCACTTTGAAACTTGATTAAGGAAAAAATATTCAATAATAAACTATCTAACAAAGTGAAAGCACTAGATATCAGAGTTACAAATCTAAATTTGAAAGAATTAGAATTTTATCCTTCATGGAAAAAAAGTTATGCATTATACGGTGTGCATCACTTTTTAAAAATGTTGTTTTCTGAAAAAATCTATTTTCATGGGAGATGGAAAAAGAAGTGCAATTTGATTCCAATTTTTTTTTTTAAATAGTTTTATAATCTACAGACAAAATTTGATGAGACTCTAGTTTGCACCATCTTCAAATTCCTCACAGTTTAGCAGCTATAGGTCTCGAATGTGAAGATTTAGTTAAAAATAATAATTTCAGTGTCCAGTTTGGCCAAAAATTGTAAACCACTATTATGGGATCACCCTATATGCAAGGAATGTCAGTTAGGGAAGAAAACTAGAGTTTCATTCCAGAGAAAACAATATTATTAAAATGAAGTGTTGAGATTGTGCATACTAACTTGTATGGTCCTTCTAGAGTTAGAAGTTTACAATGAGATAGGTATTTCATGTTACTTATTGACGATTATTCTAGATCTATGTGGATTACTTTCTTAAGGTAAAATCTAAAGCTCTAGAGAAATTCAAGATTTTTAAGGCTATGGTTGAGACAAAGATAGGTCTGAAGATTAAATGTATGAGATCAAATAGAGGTGATGAATTCACCTCCAATGAGTTTAATTCTTTTTGTGAATAGCATGGGATAAAGAGACAATTATCTTCCCCATGGACCTCTCAGCAAAATGGAGTTGTCAAAAGGAAGAACAAGACAATTCAAGAAGCTACTAGGACTATGATGCGGGAAGGAAATGTTATGCATATCCACTAGAGAGAAGTTGTGATTACTGCCATTTACACTCTCAACCAAGTACATGTCAAATGTAATACCAGTAAGACTCCTTATGAGCTAGGGTTTGGTCATAATCCTTTTGTTAAATCTTTGGGAGTAAATGCTAGATCAAAAGAGATGAAGATATAGGAAAGTTTGATGCTAGAAGTGATGAAGGAATCTTTCTTGGTTATTCTACTAAAAGTAAAGCCTATCGGTGCTACAATTATAAGAGATTGAGAAAAGTAATTGATAGTGCTAATGTCAAGGTTGATGAAGACACAGTTAGACCATCTAGAACCTAAAATATGATTCAGATGATTAGAATGATAGTTGAGATAAAGGAAAGAAAGTTCAAACTCTAAATCAAGTTTAGATCATTCTGGTGAATTTGGAAAATCAAGAGGAAGAAACTAGTGAAAGTGAAGAAGTGAGATCACAAGAGCCTGAATTTCAAGAATACCCTAAGACTCCAAGGTATGTAAGACTAAATCATTTAGAAGATTAGATTATAGGTGATAAGAACAAAGGTGTTTAAACTAGGAGAAGAATTGCAGAAGAATAATGTTTGATGTCAAAGACTGAGCTTAATAGTGTCAATCAAGCATGCAAAGATGAACATTGGTTGGAAGCAATGAAAGAAGAACTAATAAAAATTGAGAAGAATGATACATGGATTCTTGTTCCTATACCTAACGACAAAAATGTAATTGGAACTAAATGGGTCTTTTGGAACAAACTGAATGAGAAAGGTGAAGTTGTTAGAAACAAAAAAGGACTTATGTGTAAAGGATATTCTTAGATGGAAACAATTGAATTTGAAGAAACTTTTGCTCCTATTGCTAGGATTGAAGCTGTGAGACTATTTATTTCTTATGCTACTTATAAAACCTTCAAGGTTTATCAGATGGATGTCAAGTCAGCATTTCTAAAAGGTGAACTAGAAGAAGAAGTGTATATTGAGAAACCTAATGGATTTCAATTGATTGATCAGGGAGATATGGTTTTATGGTTGAAGAAAGCATTGTATGGGCTTAAACAAGCCCCAAGAGCATGGTATGAAAGATTTTACAAGTATTTTTTGAGGATTGGATTTAACAAAAGTACTATTGATAGTAATTTCTATTTCAAGATTGATCATGATAAAGATTTTATTGTTGAAGTCTTTGTTGATATCATTTTTGGAGGAGATGCTAGTTTGTGCATGAAGTTTGTTGATGAAATATAGAGTGAGTTTGAGATGTCTATGATTGGAGAAATGAAATTCTTCTTGGGATTGCAAATTACTCAGCTAGATAGAGGGATCTTTATATCTCAGTCCAAGTATGTGAAATAATTGCTAAATAAGTATGGTATAGAAGATTCAAGGCTAGTTGGTACACCTATGGTGATCAGATGTAAGTTGACACAAGATGATGATTCTCCTAAAAAAAATTAGACTAGATACAAATCCATGATTGGTGGATTTCTCTATTTGACTCAAACTAGACTTGATATCATGAATGTTGTATGCATTGTTGCAAGATTTCAAGTTGATTCTAAGGAATATCATGTGACAGCTATGAAGAGAATTTTTAGGTACTTGAAGGGGACAGTTGATTTTGTCCTATGGTATCCTAAAGAAGATGACCTTACTTTGAGTGCCTTTATTGATGCTAATTGGGCAGGAGTTGTGAATGATAGATAGAGTACTAGTGGTCGTGCATTTTTCTTTGGAAAGAAGTTGATTTCATGGTTAAGTATGAAGCAAAATGTCATTTATTTATCTATTGCAAAGGTAGAATACATTGTTGTTGCTAACAATTGTACTCAAGTATTGTGGATGAAGCAGATGTTGATAGATATTAGAGTTTTGTATGATTTACCTATTGCTATATTCTGTGATAATTCAAGTGCAATTAACATTTTTAAGAATCTGATGTTGCATTCAAAATCCAAGCATATATCTATCAAGTTTCATTTTTTGAGAGAGAAGGTGAGTGAAAAGGAAGTTAGATTGGAGTATGTGCCCACTAAGGAATAGATTGTAGTTATTTTTACCAAGCTCTTTCCTAAGGATAATTTTGAGTATCTCATAGGGAAAGCAGGGGTGATTACCCCTCCTAATCAGAATTAAGATGCATTCACTTGCATCAGTCCATGCATTTCATAGTCATATCTTGTGATCTAGATTGATGTTGTGGTGGCTGCTACTTAGGGGGAGTAGTTAGATGCTCAAAAATGTGGTTCAAAGCTTGTGTGGAGATAGATAATGTGTACCTTTTTCATTTATGTCAAAGGGGGAGAAGAGTCATGTGAAAAAATTGTGAAAGAAAAGAGTCAAAATATAAGGGGGAGAATGTGTTAAGAGAAATTATCATTGATGGTGTTTTTCACATCAAGTGTTGCCATCAATGCTAAAGGGGGAGATTGTTGGATATTGCTGATATGTGATTTTTATTGATGTAAACACTATTTCCATTAATGTATTTTTAGAGTTTTGCATGAAAATTTGATTGAGTTATGAGTATTTGTTTTTTGTAAGTTGCTTTGTTGCTTTAGTTGGTGTTCCTAAAAGAAGATAATGTGATTCTAGTAATTTGAGTTGTTGCAAATGCTTCTATGGTGATTCATGATGCTTGTGGATGTTTCTAGATTGTTCTCTATCTGTGTTGTTGTTCCACATTGATCGTTGTGCTCGTGATTGGTGATTTTCTTCTGTGATTTCATGTTTTTCATGATCATGGCTGATAGGGTGATTATAGCATATTGCAGATCTTTGAGGCATAATTCTTTAAGGTGTTTCATGTTTGATACATGTTTTTTTGGGTCCTTACTATGTTTTGGCCAACATTATTTGGTCTTCATTGATAAATTGTTTATTGATTTGGGCTGATAGTATGTGGGTATGTGCAAGATCATGATGGGCCAAAAAGTGGCAATATGATGGGAATGTGTAGGGTATGTGGCTGACGACTTTTCTTTTACCCAAAATTGATGAAACAAAAAGGGTTTTTAAAGGAGATTCTCAGTTTTACACCAATATAAATTATGCTTTAATTTGAATTTAATAAGTAATTATTATTTATTTTCTATTTGAATTACGACTAAAGTCTTGATTGATAGGTTGATTGAAAAACATCTATAGCTTTCAAATAGTATCACATTTTTTGAATCTGAAACATGTGTCACATTCTATGATTTACATACTATAGGATTAAAAAAAAAAAAAAATTTCATGAAGTTTTGACCAAGTTAAGGTGGCAGACACAAGTTTTATATTTTTAAAATTTGTAATAAAAAAATCATAATTAATTATTTAATTGGAAAAAATTACAAAAAAATATGCATCACATTAGGACATGAGTCCTCTACTTATATATAAAATATTATAAAAAAATATTATCATTTTATTGTGGTTAGGGTGGTCAGACAAACACCTACTTCTTATTTTTCCCAGAAATTCAAGTACTACTAACTTGAAATTTCAAAATTTCACCAAATAGATTTATTTTTCTTAAAATAAGCCTAGTAGTTTAGAAACTACATTCAATTTTCTATAGATTTTATTCTTACATATTTTTGAAATAATAAAGATAATGTATTCAAATTTTTATGTCAAGTTGCCTAACTCTGATTTTTTTGAATTTTTTGCCACTAAAGGGCCTATTTTTTCCATGATGATCCTACACATACCCATGTACACATTTCATATTTTTTGGGCTGACATATAGTTGGTTTTTTTCTTAGTTGTAGATATATATGATCAATTGTTTATACCATTTTAGGGTGTGGTGTGTGATGAATGTTATCTGTTGTGTGTGAACAATGTTTTAATCTTTCAAAGGAAGAAGTAAAGTGTGAAGAAGAGTGAGCATATGAAAGTGTTTATGTTCTTAACTAGAATTGTAACCAGGCATTAGAAGATATTATTTTCTCAGTTCAAAATCTTTTGGATGTAATCCGAATGTGACTGTAAGACAGTGAGTCTTATCTTGGGTAGTAAGCCTTTTGTACTTGAGTAGTGTACTCTAGGCAGTGTGCCTAAATGCATGTGCATTCCACATTTATAATACTTTTAATAGGGTATATTCTTGTGGATTAACCTCCACCATGGTTTTTCCCCTAACAGGGTTTCCACATAAAAATATTGGTGTTATCTGTGTTTTGATGTGGTGATGGTTTATGCTTTCATGTTTATCTATTAGATCTGAGAATAAGTTTAATTTGTATAATTTCTATGACAACTGATTTACGCCCCCCTCTCAATTGTATACCCTTATGTTGCCAATAGTTGGTGACTTGTTCTCACCAGAGTAATTTTACTAGGTGTCAAGAATTAAAGTGCATTTAATAATGTTTAATGAGAATTTATCCTCAAAAATAAACTTAAGTAGGGCCGGAAAGTGCATTAAGGGGTAATTTAAACATAATGGTTGAATTAGTGATGACAAGTCTATAAAAGTGTGAAATTTTGTTATAACTCCTTATAACACTTTGAAATAAGACTTGGTAAGTGATAAAAAGGAGTTATTTATGTAAATTATAATAAAAGGGTCCTAGAAAAGTGTGAAAGTGGGTTACAACACTTCACAACACTTTTACAAGACATCCTATAATTAATGATTCTCAAGGATCTAAGACCTAATGTGAATGTGTTGACCACATTACAACATTAAATCTTGGAAAAATGAAGCCAAAATCCACTAGGAGGGCCTAAACATAAGAAAAAGTAGAAGGGTTACTTTTTTCATGTCCAAATGTAGAATGCATAGTTTGTTTGCAAGTAATGAAGTGTTGTTGGTATCACTCCAGAATAGGTTTTTGTTTTGAAGCACTTGTTAAAGAAATCTTTTTACATGGGATTGTATTATAACTCTGGTTTGAATTAATACAATAGTACTATTCTTTTGGAGGGTGGGGCTTTTTACTCGAAAGGGTTATCCCCACCTATATTTGGTGTATATTGTATTTGTGTGCTTGCTATTCTATTCTATTCCATTATTCCTATATGTTTCTCTTATTGTAACTATATAAGTTGTTAAAAGGAAAATTTTTGCAACTCTCTCATACTTAGATTAGTGTAGGAATTTTTTTTTGCTCACCTGGCTTCCTTTTAGTTGGTGTTAGAGCCTAGCCAGCCTTGATTCCTTTGTTGGGTTAGAAGGGTTTTTTGATCTTATCTTTATCTCAATGGGAGTTTTGCAAAGACCTGTATTTTGTGACCTTGTTCCATGAAGGAGATGGTAGGAACATATGGGAGGATTGAGATGGAGAAGCTTAATGACAGTGATTTTGAACTTTGGATGCTCAAAATGGAGGACATTCTTGTAGATCATGATCTATGGGTTGCTATTTATGGAACCAAACCATCGAGCATGAAACAAGAAGATTGGGATATCATGGATAGTAAATCTAAGGGTCCTATTAGACTCTATTTGGCTGATTCTATCCTCATAAATTTCCATGAAGAGAAAACTTATGCTTCTCTATGGAAGAAGCTTGGCGATGTCTATTAGGCTAAATCCTTGGTAAACAAGCTTTTCCTAAGAAATAAGATGTATTCTATGAAAATGGAATATGGAAGATGGAAGATTTCTAGCATATCATCTAAATGCACTTAATATGTTGGTTGCTTAACTGGCTTCTGTCGTCGACAAGATTAAATTAACAAGACCATTGTGTGCTCCTTTTATGTTCATTGTTAGACTCTTGGGATCACCTGGTGATGGCTATTGGAAGCACTACTTCCATCTTCAAGGTGGATGATGTAGTTCCCTCATTATTATCTAAAGATATGTGAAGAAAGTCTTTTGAGATGGCCAAGGAGGCCCTTGCTATTCATGGCAAACCTGTAGCATTGAAAAAAGTAACCCTTTTTTCATGCTTACTTTGGGAATTAACAATTTATGATAAAATGTACTTAATTGTGCCTTATTTAGGGTGTTGTAAAGTTTTTTCTTACACTTTCATAGTAATCTAGGGATTATTAATTAAATAAGGTTAATTAGATTTTAATTGGTCACTTTAATTCAAATCTAAGCCTTATTAATTGCATTTTCTAAAGGATCTATCCTGACAACCATTAATGATATTGCACAACATTTAAATTGGAAAAGTTGGAGTTCTAAGAAAATGTGCTAAGAACCATTTGCCACTTTGTGTGAATGGGTCCTCCTAACCTAGGATACCCCTTTTTTGGCATATTTGAGGTGGGTTTTTACTATTATTTCACCTGCCTGAAGCTTGGTCCTAGAAAATTGTTCTAGGACCCATTCACCAGTTTGGGTGAATGCATCCTTCTTACTTAGGACACCCCTTTTTGAATTTATTTGTGGCAATATTTTAATGGTTTTCAATCCTAGATTTGATGTTAAATTGGATTATTTGAATTTTTTGGTTAATCCTTAGATTTAGTGTAGATATAAGGTTAATTCACATAGTTTCACCTAAGAATTATTATGCAAGCATCCTAAGAGTTTACAAGAGCATTGTAGAGCACTTCAAGAGCATTTCAAAGAAATTCAAGAGTAGATTATAGAAATTTTATTGTAGCAATTAAATAACATATCATGTAAAAGGAATAGTGAATCAATTATGTGGTTGAGCTAATGTTATTGATTTATTATTGAAGATCCATTTGCAATCATTTGGTGATCCAACAATATTGGTTTACAATTTTTGGCCAAACTAGATGCAAGACTATTTTTTTTAACTAAATCTTCACTTTCGGGCACCTATAGCAGCTAAACTATGGGGAATTTGAAGATGATGCAAACTAGTGATTTGTGGCATTTTTTCTGTAGATTCTAAATATATTTTTTTCAAAATTTTTGGAATCAAATTTCACTCTTTTTTCATCTCCTTCAAAAAATAGTTTTTTTCAGTAAACACCATTTTTAAGGAGTGATGGTCACCATATACAACTTAATTTTTTTTCCATGAATGATAAAATTCTTTTTTTTTTTAAGTTAGATTTGTAACTACAATATCTAGTGCTTTCATTTGGTTTCATAGTGTCTTATTGAATATTTTTTCCTTAATCAAGTTTTAAAGTCAAACCAATTATAATTCAGACATAGGAAAACTATATATAGCATAACTTTTTTGTATGTATCAAAAAAAAAATTGTTGGATAAAGGACTTCAATAACTAGTGCACTAATATTTTTCTATTTTTTTTATAATCTTCTATTTTTCCACATTTTTAGAATAGAGAACTTGATTTTCGGTGAAAACCCTATGTTTAATCAAACTAAAAAAAAATACATAATAAAACAAAAACATAATAAAATTTTATTCATTGGATAGTTCCTTTTGAGGACTACCATCATCCAATTGGATCTGTGAAGTCTCCTCCATTTTCATCCTCAACTTGAGCTTCGAATGGAAAAATCCTAGATATTTTTGGTGCGAGAGGGGGAGAAGGCGGGAAAAGGGGGCTTCTAGCAAACCAGGGTTCACTAGAAGTAGGGGGTTCACTCAAACCCCCTTGACCCCCTTTAATTAAATTAAAAAAATAAACCCATTCAAGGGGGGTTCGCTCAAACCCCCCTAGTTCTAGTGAACTCCCTCATTCTATCGAACCCTTTAGGTGGTTCTAACAAACCATCCTAATTCTAGCAAACCACCTAAAGTGTTCTCCATCAGAAAATGAACTTTTCCTTCCTCAATGGAATTGTAAACTATTTTTTGGGTCCACCCCATTGTTTCTTATCTAATTCAAGATCAAGATATACATTCTTCATGGCCACTTCATGTTAGATTGCTAATTTACATTCCAAGACATCATCCAAGGTATCATTATTGCATGTTTCATGTTTCATGTCCTTATTTCATTGTTTCATCATAAGGTTTAATTACCTAAATGGGATTTGACCAAGGAAAACACCTATCCTCTAACAATCAACAAGTTTTTCCTCCTCTTGAATGTGTTATAAGTTTTAGGTTGAAGAGAAATATTTGGAGAAAATTTGTCAAAGTTGAAAAGTTGTAAAAGTTGTCATATACATTGCAAGATCACAAAAAGTCCTCTACAATATTTGTTTCAAACTTTCAGGGGCTAAAAACCTGGGATTTGGGAGTGTAGACATTCAAGAACATAACCCATAAATTAATTTTTGAAACCCTAACATGGACCCATTCACCACTAAAAGTGAATAAGTCCTCAGTGAGGCCTAAAGCAGTGAACATATTGAATCTAGAGTTGTATACTGAGAGGAACAAAACCTAGAAAGCACTTTCTAGAAAACCTAATAGGGGCCCATTTACCACCTTGGGAAAAAAAGTCCTTAGTGGGCCCTGAAACAACACCTTTTTAGCAAGGTACACATTGTCCCAACCTCTCAAAACGTCCCTTATTTTTTCTATAATAGTTAGGGTTGATTTCTAATTGTTATCATACCATATACATAATTGTATGTTTCATAGCAAAAATAAGAGATTCATCACCTTGATCAATTCATTTTGATAGGCTTATTTTTCTTTGAAACATAATGGTGAACTTGACATATTGAACATTGTAGTTTTCTCATTTTAAGTCTTTCCTTGCATCCTAGGTTATATATTGCATTACTTTTCATTGAATTATATCTCATTTAGGGTGTCCTACTTTGTATTCAAACTTCCATCTCATCTATGGTTTTAAAATTTCATTTTTTTGCATTATTTAAATCTAAAAAATAAAAAAATAAATTATCATCTTGCATATCATTTACATCACATAAATTTTCATTTGAAAATGAAAAAAAATTGCATATCAAACTAGGTTTTTACATTCATCATTTCATTACCATTTCAACTTGCATTTCATAAAAAAATTCCAAAAATTTGACACTGAAAGTTACTGTTCCAGACCTAAAACTAAAACTCATTGAAAATGGCTTAAAAATCAATCAAAAACAATTAAAAAAATCTAATCTAGGAACCATTCACCCAAAGTGGAAAATGAGTCCTTGATCAGATCTAAAACTACATTCTCTGGAATCTGAAATATCTATTTTATGCTTCTATTTGTTGTTATTACGTTTATGTTTCATTTTTTTGATTTTCTATTTCATTAAATTCATTGAATCTAGATTAATTTTCTTCATTTAGTGCATTCTCAAAATTCAAAATTGTATTTACAACATTTCATTTTTGGTTTGGAGCATAGTGTAATCAATAAATTACCTTGTTTAGAATATGTAAATTGCATAATTTACTTTTTCATGATATCGTGTTTTATTTTCAATCATTTAGTGGTCATTGAGTATCACATGGCTTTTATGAATATATTTTACCTATTCATGATCATTTAATCTAGGAAAAATAAATAAAATCTTTGACAAGCATGTTGGCTACCCTCCTAGTATCTATCAGATTTGTAAGAATGTCATAACACAAGAGGATGCAAGTGTAGGAAATCATGAAAATCATAATTTTTTTTCTCCTGAAACCTCTCCTATATGTGACAAAGGTATCTTTGTGAAAGAAGATGCAATCATTTAGAATCATAAAAGTCTTGGGTGATCCCACAAAGCTGGTTTACAATTTCTGGGAGGATCTGATTTTTGCTAAAATCACATATTTTTAGAAAATATAATGATTTAATCCTTAAAAATTTCCATTTAAAGCTTTCCAATTGAGGAGGGTTTGATCAAACTACCTTAAATCAAACCCCCTTGGATAGAAGCTTGCTAGTTTTAAACCATACCTATAACGGAGTCTCCTTTACACCTATCAAAATGTTGAGAAAAAACCACTTTTGATTTACCTTTTGGGGGATCAAATGAATTCATTTAAAATTTATTTTTTGTAAGTGTGTAGTCCTTATTATATAAGCTTCCCAAAAAGTATAATTTTAAATAAATTTAATTTTAAATTATTATATTTATTTTTTATTTCTTGTGAATGTAGGTTTTTCACTGAAAATCAAGCTCTTTGTTCTCCACATGTGGAAAAATAACATATTATAAAAATAAAAAAATAAAAAAATATGAGTGCACTAGATATTGAAGTCCTTGACCCAACAAAGAAAAAAATTGAATTTTGTTAGATAAAAAAAAAGTTACGTGTTATATGGTCACGCTATGTCTGAATTATAATTGGTTTAACTTCAAAACTTTATTCAAGGAAAAATATTCAATAAAAACCTATCTAACCAAGTGGAAGCACTAGATATCAGAGTCATGAATCTAAATTCGAAAGAATTAGATTTTTTTCCTTCATGGAAAAATAGTTATGCATTATATGATGAGTGTCACTTTTTTAAAATGTTGTTTTATGAAAAAAACTAGTTTTCAAGGGAGATGGAAAAAGAAGTGCAATCTGATTCCAAAAAATTTGAAAAAAATATATTTATAATCTATAGAAAAAATTTCATGAAACTCTTGTTTGCATCATCTTCAAATTCCTCACGGTTTAGCCACTATAGGTGCCCGAAAGTAAATATTTAGTTAAAAAAATTATTTTAGTGTCCAGTTTGGCCAAAAATTGTAAACCACTATTGTGGGATCACCCTCTCCTCCTCCCCCTTGGGAAGATATTATGAAGCAAGAAGACGAGATCATTGAACATTAATTTACATAGTCTTCATTCATCTCCCAAAAACTCCCTTGTGAGAATGCTTTAGTGAAAGAAGATAAAATCATGGACAATCATGAAAATCACATTCGTGAGGAGGATATGTTAGTGTTAAGAGATCCAATGATTGAGATCTATGACAATCCTATCTCTCCTACTTGGGAAGACATTATAGGACATCAAGATGTAGTTTTAGGTAACCATGACAATCAAATTTTTCCTTCTCCTAGTATCCCTCCTAGATGTGAAGATGATCATTTGGTATTAGAATATATACTTATTGAGATTCATGAGAATATGGTTCCGCCCTTCCCTAATGATCCTACCATTTGGAAAGATCTATTTGAATGAAAAATTTTAATCATTAGTAAGCATGAAACTCATAGTTGTTCTTCTCTTGATGCCTCCCCTATTTGTGATGAAGCTAATTTACAAAATCTATCCATGGAATGTGATGAAAATCTTAAAAGCTTCCCTACTAGGGTAGATATTATGGCACAAGAGAATGATACCTTAGAGAAAGAGGATGAAATCATGAATAATCATAACAATTAAATTAGGCCTTCTAATATTGCTTCTATTGGTAAAAAAAATATCTTGATGTTAGAAAATCCAATTGATGAGAGCCATGAAAATCCCAGGTTTCTCTCTTCCACTTGCAAAAACATTATTGAACAAGAGAATACCATCCTTAATAAGAAATAAAATATAACCATTGATAACTCCCTTACTTGTGATGATGTCATTTTAGAAGAATCAACCTTTGAATGTCATCGACATCTAGTTTGTAGCTCTCCTAAAAATCTCCTACTAGGGAAGATATCATGGTGGGAGAAAGTGAGAACATTGACACATGTTTTTCAAACAATAATGAAAAGGATTCATTAGATTAAGATGATGAAGTCATATTAGACTCTCGTTCACTAAGAGATCATGAAAATAAGGATAAGTCTTCTGAGGTTATGCACATTAAATATTCCTTGACGTACTCTCTTGCACCTAAAATTATCATTTATCCACCCTCACAAAAACCACAAGTTCAAAATAAACCCGTGCTTATCTTAGAACCACCTAAAAGGCAACTTGATAATGCAATACCATTTATCATACATTAACACTAGGAACAATCCACAAACAAAGACAAGAAACTCCAACATCCCTCCCATTACCTAACCCTATCCTACCTAGTCCTCCCTATTTTCCTTTAAAATGTGGAAAGGAGTATGATCTTTTTCAACAAATTAAAAATAGTTTTGCTAAGATATCCTTATGGGACCTTATTCAAGTTTCACCTATTTATTATAACATGCTTCAAAGCACTTTACAAAATGTTCCTACTATTCCTAGTGTGCAATCAAATGATGTGGCAACCCAAATTCAAGATATAACTCTAGTTGAAACTTAGACATTACCTTCCATCAAGATGAGTTACCCTTGTTAGAAAAGGAAAAAAAATGAAGCTTTCATGATAATAGTTCACGTTAATCGAATAGTGGTAAAGATAACTCTTGTTGACAATGGCTTGGCCCTTAAAGTGTGTATTAGAAACCTTCTTGATAAGATTGAAATAGAAAAAATTCAAATTCAACCTGATTCTTTATCTATTCATCATTCGGGGTAAAAGTACAAACGTGTGTCACACTTTATAAAGGAATTGGCCAACATAAGAAAAAGTTCTCAACTTCAACCACATAAAAGTGGTATTTATGTTTTGAATTTCAAAATGATGTAAACTAATAAAATGTAGAACTTTTGTTGAAGTTTATTCCTATAATTTTTCAAATTTTAAAAAGAAAATTTGATATATTTTTATTAATTTAAAGTAGATCTTTTTATGATGAAAATTTCAAGAAAAAGTGATGTTCATGTGACGTCAAGAAACATACAGAAAAAAATTTCATTTTCTCCTAATTTTTTTTCCCAGATAGCTGACTTCAATATCTAGGGCATGGGGAAAAAAAAGAAATTTTGATGTATATTTTTCTCGTAATAACATTTTAAAGTCAAAATTATCCGAATTTGGTAGTTTTCAATTGACCTCAACTATTGTTTATTTTTTTCATTTTCAAAAACAAAAAAAACCCTTTTGAAGAGGATTCTTTTCTCTAGGGCATCATATATTTTGCAATTTGTTTTATGATGATTTACTATTTTTTATTTAATTTCAACTAAGCCTCCTTTTTACATTGAACAACCTACTTGCAATATTTTCAAATATTTATATACTAAAATTAATCTATATATATGTATATATATATATATATATTTGGATTCAACACTATGAGCTCTACAAAAGGGTGTTTTTTATTTTTTTTATTTTTTAAAAATTGATTGAAGAAATATTCAATAGAAGTTGAAAATTTCTAGACATTTGATAAAATGGTGAGTTTTTTGCCATTTCACCTACCATGTGGATAGATTCGGCCAAGCTAGATTCAATTGAATCCCAATCGGCTGAATGGTGTTCAGTTGAATAATATCCGGCCGAATAGTGGTCGACCAAATGGTATTCAAGTGAAACTATGATTTATTTGAATTTTATTTTTTAATTGTTTCCATTTTCATCAAATTTCTTTCTAGTTTCGTCGATTGTTAAAATGGACGATCTTTTTTTTTTTTTAATATATGTTTTTTTTTTTTCCAGTTTTTCATCCAGTTTTTTTTGAAATAACTATTTAAGTTAGCTTTTACTAGTCTTTTTTTTTTTACTTTTTCCATTTTTTATCCACTTTTTAATGAACTATTTCTATTATGATTTACTTTTTTCTCTTAAACAACTATTTAATACTAAACAACAAGATACTTTTTTAATTATTTTCATTTGTCACAAGGTTGAATAGGAAAATCAAGAGTCTAATACATAAGATTTGGTAACTTTTTTAATTTATTTTTTGTTCTGTAACGCCCCGTCGTGCGAACCCCAAAGGACAATTAAACAATAATTACTGCACAATTTTTTTTTTTAAAGTTAACATAACATACATGTAATACACATTAAGTCATGACATGAATTTCATTTAAGTAGATTCACTAACACATACATCCCTCAGGGTACACAAGGACTCATTACGCGACTTAGATCCACACAACGACAATAAAGAATCAAAGTCAAAGATATAGTCCATAACAAAATAAACATTAACAAATATAACACATACATGATAAATCATTGATAAGAAACCATCAGTGTACATAAATACAACATATACATGATTAACTCAACACATTGAATAACAACTGCCATGGCCAAAATCCACACAAGGTTTCACGTTACATTACAGTACAATGTTCTAGAGGTAAAATGATACAAAAGTGTTTCCAAACATAAATGGAAAACATACACAAGATAACATGATACAAATGAACAGATGAATACAAATTATCATAACTGGCTCCAAGACAAATACAACTCTAGAGTCGCTGCAACAACACCAATCCGCACCTCTCGATCCTGAATGGGGACCCAATGGGGTGCTTAGCATGTTCCACCCAACCACGTGGGTTCAAAGACCCACCCCCCATGCTAAGGAGCTGACAAGAAAGAGTCCTCAACCAAGAACATCCAAACACAGAACCACAAGAACTCAACGTCATACAAAAGTATCATAAAACTCAAGGATTACAATGACATAATCAAAAAACATTCATGAGTCAACATAATAACTTAAAGTCATAAATCTCATCACATAAATCAAAGCAATAACCATTAAACAAGTAACCAAAGGATGATCATGAAACACTTCCAAATCGAACTAAATTAATAAACATAATACAATTCCAAATTGCAATTAAACAATACAATAACATCATATCATAGTACCATAAGAGTACAAGTTCATAAGTCAAATATCAAAGAGATCATACAAGTCCACAAAGTACACCAAAGATGTATCAAGGCAATACTCCATAAATCAATATAAGTCCATTCAACCACAATCTAAACCAACTCCCATAACATACTTCCAGAGGAACATAATAAAGTAAAACACCTGGGCAACTAGGGGAGAGTGTCATCACATAGTCCTACATGGGCTATCTTGTGCTCTTCCTCCCAACTGGAGGCACCGATCCCATCTATGGCTATCTTGTGCCTTTCCTCCCAACTGGAGGTGCCGGTCCATAGGGTGACTCATGCGGAGCCGTAAACCTCTCATGAAGACGAGGTCACGACCTTGCCGACCATGACCTTCTCAGCCTTCCATTAGTCTACAGAAGCACTAATGAAGACGAGGCATCCATTTTTAAATCTTATAATGATATTACTACCCAACCCTCCTAAGTTAATTATTAGGTTTTCACTTGATTACTAACTCACTCGTGGGTTATCCTATGCCCTTCCCCTTAAATGGGGCACTGGCCCCCACGAGGAGCCACTCTCTCTAGAGACCCAACAACATCAAACCAAAAAACCAAGGGTTGTACAACATAACAAGAACATTAGATCACAATAGAGAAACATGCAAGGCATTACCCATCTCGCTATAAACACAAAATCAAAGTCTCAACAATTCTCGTACAACCCTTTCAAAATCATGATACCAATATCTTGCCATGTCAAGAGCACATAAAATGAGGAACATTGACCAACAATAAAATCAAACCTCTGGAAGAATCTCAAAAAAGTTTACACTAGGGTTTCCTCATCAAAGAACTGACAACAATAATTGCAAGTCCACAAGAACTATTTTCAATTCAAATATAATGAGTGAATACATAAGATCAACAACTCCATCTAGACTACATAATCAACTTCGATACAAAATAAATCAAAAATTCAAGAAGATCAACTATCCTCAACTCATAAACAAAACACGAGTTCCCAATTACATTGCAACACAAATTAAAGGACAAAGGATTCCTTGAATCAAAATTATCCTCCAAAGGCATTCATACCAACATGGAAACATCCAAAAACAATCCTTCAACAACAGAGGTAAAAGCATGCAACCAGGCATCCAAGGGAGACCTCAATTTCCTCCTCACAAGATACCCGTACAGTTCGTAAACAAATGACCTTTGACAAAAATCAACAAACATGACAACAATATAATTTAATGTTTCACCAAAATAATAAAAGTGGGAAGACTACATTCAATAAGAAGCATAAACTTATCACAACCAAGCATTGCATTAGTATCCAAAATACTCCACCACAAAATCAATTAATAAGACCCCCACAACTCAAAACAAACCAAGAATTCACCACGTAAGGTTAAATGAATAGCAACACAATTTAACTTAAAGAAGATCCCCAACTCACGTCAACTCAAGGAAAGTCACGATGAAAGGATTTGTCAAATCACACATAAATCAACACGAACCCAATGGAATGAAATCACTTCCGAAGCCAAGCAATTCCAAAGAGGACATCACAAATAGGATACACCAAATTACCCTTAAATGAACAATGACCATTCAAATATAATTTATCCATTCGTTTAATAAGAATTAGTTTAAAATAAATAAAGGAACTCTATAATCACATATCGTAATTATCTCAAGGCATATTTTATCACACTTAGAATACTAACCCAAATAAATCAAAAGCAATAAACTTCAAAGAACAATTGAACTATCATCTACGATTTGACTCTTCACTTGATAAGGAATCATTTTAACTCATTAAAGGATGTATTCACGACCTTACTAACATCTCACTATGCTCAGCATAAAGTTGTATTAAATAAAAGAAGTTATAAAAGCATTCCAACAAATTTCTTTTATTCCAATTCAGGATTTATAATCATTCCTATAACTATATACATATATATAAACATGATTAGCCAATTAATACTCTAATTATATTTAAAAAGGATAACTAATCTCACCAACACTACATTACAATGCCAGTTTTCTTCTTAACTAAAACTATATGACCATCTAATTTCACTATGAAGTAAGAACTTATTCATTTATAAAAAGGCATAACTATTTTCCCTAATATTCTAATGTTTACCAATCATTATTTAATATAATCATTTAGTTTTAGAATCAAAGAAATTGTTCTTTTCTAACGTTTGAAATAGGCAAGTAACTATCCTCTATTCAATTTTAAGCTAGGAGGTGAACCATTCTTAGATTTCTTCTATACTTAACCTTTTGAAAATAAGGCTGAAATCCTTCCACTATCTTAAAGTTATCACAATTGTCCTTACAACATTTCCCACACAAAATCCATTAGAACACATATCAATACATATTATTTCTATAGAAGGACTTTTATCCAACAAATGAAGTCATATTATAACCATTACATTCAAATAGATGCCTAACCCATTTACACATCTTAATCATTCAATAATTCACAAATAATTAAGAACACTTATAAATGTATATATATTCGTATATATACATATAAACTAAGTTCAATATTCATATAATACAGATAGTATTGTGGTACACATACTTAGATAATCAAAGATTTTAATAATAATATAACATCTCCCTTAATCAAATACAATCTTGTCTAAAGCCTTATTAAATTAAAAACAACTGATTTCACTTCTTATCTCCGGTTGCATTGGATAGCAATAAGATGACTAGATGCCAACCTAAAGTCTATGGGTCAAACTTTTAACATTAATGGTATCAATATAAAAAGTAAACAATGACTAAAACTACTCCATTAATGGGATATATCACCCAACGTAGACCTAAGAAACTCTCAAGTGAATGCTGCTGGAAGGTGTAATGCCATTTGACTCAGGTAGTTTATTTAAATTTTTACACCCTTCTATGTTCAAGTGCTGCAACTACCAAAGATAAGCATGTTATATAAGCCTTTAAACTTCCTATCACACTCAGGCTCACGGCTGAGACAGGATGGCAAAGAAATCAGAGGGATTATTTAAATCTATACACCCTACCATGTTCAAGTGCGTTGTTGTGATAGGTTACAAAAAGAATAGAGAGATTATTTAAATTTCTACACCCCTGCAAGTCTAAAAGCTAAATTAGTGACGGGTTGCCAATGATTTCAGGGAGGCTACTTAATTATGTACAATGACTCAACTCTAAACACCATAACAGTGACAAGTTGCCAAGTATATTGGAAAGTGAATATTGGAATTTGGAAAAATTTCCATCTCCTTGCTTTATTATAGTTATTTTCAAGTGTTGTAGTTGCGATAGATTGGCAGAAGAATCAAGCAGGCTATTTAAACCTTTATACTCCCTATTAAGTTTAAGTGCTACGACTGAGACTAGATGACAATGAAATCAGAGAGATTACTTATGGCTTCTTTCCTCCCCTCCCCACTATTAAAATAATTGAATCTTGTGGTTGAAAACAGAGTTAGAGTCTCCATCACACGATTTCTCCAATAATCAATTAAACCCACAAATAGTTTGATGGAAATTGCAGAGTATGGAAGCAATTAATGACAAGGATAACATGATTAGGCCCCTATTCTTAGAATTTATTGAAGAGGCTTAGAATTTTGAGAGACATCACTATTTCTTTTTATTATCTGAACAACAAGTCTGAAGCCTTATCACTAATGATCCTGCCACTACAAATGGATCAATTATTTCGGTGAAGAAGAAAGGTTATAGAAGGAAACTATTATTCTGATGCAGAAACAAATACAAGAAGACCGATCCATTACAGGATTACATGCGCAGAAAACAGTTATCAAACCCTTACACAAAAATACTAATTCACAGTCTATAAAAGAAAATTACTAACAACCCTCTTCCTAAATTCCTTGTTTTAAAAAAAAGATCTTTCGTAACAATCCATATCAAGGATTGCAAAATCAACGAAAGCATAATATCTGTGATGTACAATATAAAGGTTGAAAGTCTATAAATGGATGCACAAGAATCATGAAAGAATACATACTTGATCTGCACCCAAGCTTAATCAGTCTCTGCGAGACTATCCTTTGATGCAGTACAAGAGTAGCCTCCCCCCAACAATCCCCCCCCACCCCAAAAGATAAATATAGTTATTATTTATTTTACATATTCTACAGTTTTCTTCGACTTCCAAATGCTCTAAAGGTGTAGTTTCTTTCCACAAGTTTCAGTTACAAAGAGGCTTTAATTAAGAACTACATTTATGCTGAGTAGTTACAAAACCTTTCATGCAAAATTCTATAATTAGATCTTTATGTGAAACCGACATAATGTTGCATTTAATTTTGTTTATTATACTATTATTCATTACTTCCACAACCATCTAATTTTTTTTTTTATTATTTATTTAATTATAATATTCAAGTTTGATTTATTTAATTCATTTTAAACATTAATAATATTTTATTTGACAAAAAACATAGAAGTATTATAACTTTTATTTTATTTAGTACCTCAAAACACAAACCGAATAAGTTGAATCAATTCAAATCATGTCAATCAATACTAACTTTACAAGCGAGTCAAAGGAAACACAAGGACATTACAGACGGAGGGGCACTACATGTTCTGATGTCTATACATTTCATTTTCTGTTCATGCTTATATTTTCATTGTGCTTTACTATGAATTTTTGTAGCTAATGCTTGGACTAACAAGTGGTGTAGTTTTCAACTATCAAAGACTAATATTGAAAAACTACTAATTTGTGGTTTTGCAAGATGTTTGGCCAAAGAATTTTTTATTTTTGAAACTAATTGTCATTTAGCTTAGAACACATTTCAATTGGTGCATTAAAATGAAAAATTGTCTTCTGCCATATAGATTTAACTATGGGATGAATGAACACTGTTTGTTATGCTTGAGATGGTAGGGAGTATGCTCTCACCCTATGCAAACTTGGTGATCAAAAACCAAACCCATCATCTATGTTTAATCCTTTAGAGGTGCCTTCCTTGGTGGGAAAAAGTACTCACCCAAAGGGAACAACCCAACCAGTAATAGGCTAAAGCCAAGATACTTCCAGCCGGTATATAAAATGGGTGCTTGAGGAAAATTCAATTACCACGAGTGCGGATGTGTTATACAGACAAGTGAATCCCCATAAACCCTGTAGAGTGTAACCTCTCCAGGCTGGGAATCCTCCTTATCAAAGCTAATCTTTTGACATGTATTATAAGCATTCAAACGAATTCCCTTACTAGACATCTCTTGTTTGTAGTTTCCAAAATCCTTTTCTATTTGTTGGTGTAGCAATAGTCATTGCCAAGGCATCCACATTCTCACAGTTCTTAGTAGAGGTGAAGAGTTTGTCATGGGAGATTCATGAGGGCTTGAAGCTTGGTTGACTTGAGAACTAAGTGTCGTGGAGGGGATCCAATGTGGCCAAGCTTCTAAGTCACTCACTAAGAATAAGTGTGGTTGGGGAAACCCACGTGGAATCTAGTGAACATAGTCCTTGCCAACCTTAGGATTTGTACTTGTATTGTTAAAATAAATTTTTTTGTCTACTATGTCTTGCATGTGTGATAAAAAATAGACCTGAAACAAACATCACACCTAGTAATTTGCAACACATTAAACCTTGTAAAACCCCAAAATGTCAAACAACAAAAACATCCAAAATGAACCTATCACTTAGAATTCTTGGGGCTACCAATCCTTCAGTTCTGATCTTTCAATCCTTGCATTCCACCTAGTCCTTTCATATCCTCCACCCTTGCGTATCCACTATTGTTCAAACAAACCTTTAGCTTGCACTTAGACTTCTCTGCCTAGGTCTTGAAGTCAAACCATTGGCTATCTATCACCCACATCACTTGAGGTTCATCATCCTTAAGTTATGGAATATACCATTATCCTTTAGTAGGGAAATCCTTTTGGAGTCCATCATCTCCTACACACCCTCTCTTGACCATTGGTCCTTATGTGTATCCATCATAACACAAGTAAATTCTTTACATCATAAATAACTTTGGACCTAGAGTTTCCTTTGAGCTATTGCATTCTTAGCTTGTCATATTGTACCATACCATTTTCATATCCCATCTTAGAATCACATCCTTTTATTGCTTCCTAGTTTTAGGTCTCATACATAATCTTACCTTATATTGAAGATCAGAACAATCACATATGGCCCCTAGAACAAGAGCAAAAATGTTTGAAGAATAAGGGAACCCTGGGGAAAAGACTTTGATGGGGAAGATCACATTAGTGTTGCAACTACTAAAACAAGTGAAATTGAGGATGAAGAAATAACCCAATCCACTATAAACAAAGCTCTTAATGATAACAGATTTAGTAAACATCTTATAGAGGTGGTCAAATGTAACCCACAACAATACTTCTAGTTAAAGAACATAGAAAAGCTACCATGGATCAAATTTATATCCCAAATGATCAAGAAGATGTAAGCACGACGAATGATAAGGCCATAATATCCTATCAACTAGGATCATCCATTTTGATCAAATTAGGCTTTCTCATAGAGGAGAAAATTCTAGACAACAATTTCCACTTACATAATGATGGGTTTACATGTTGTTTTCACTGTAAAAAATAGTCATAACTCCATGATATTAGGGGACACTTTATCCAATACAAACATCAAAAAATTTGAATGCACATTATTTTTGTGTATGCAAGAGAATTCAAACTTAAGAAATTGGTGATAGGGAATAAAAACACAAGAACAAGGTTGTATGATCGAAAAAGGGATAGTAGAAATGTGGATGAAACAAAATCTTCTGAAGAAGAACCCATGGAAATTGATGATGACCAAGGAGTACACATACCAAGACAAATTGAAGGTGGTCATAGAAATATTTTCCTTGGTAAGGAAAATCTTATAGAGATGGATGACGAATCCCTTTTTAATAGTATTTCATTTGAAGAAATGTTACCTAAAAGCACAATAAAATTACACTGCAAAAGAATATGGGATGAATATTTTGAAGAAAAGTCTATAGTTGGATCAAGAGCACATTTATTTACAAATTTGTTTAGGAGGAAAGAAATGACCCCTATTTTGGAGTTGTTAGGGGTTGATAATAAAATAAAGTCATCAGGATTAGTAAAGAACACAATAGTTGAAAACCTACAAGAAGCATTGAATTCTATTGAAAGCAAGAGTCAAGCTATTGATTTAAGTGTTACATGTAGAGCATTGAATAAGGTAATTTCTAGTAATAAATTATCACACAGAAGACAAGTTAAAGCAGTTTCTGAATTAATCAATGTTTCTAAGAGAACTGTTCAAAGATATATCAAAAAGAGAAATAGATTGGATGGAAATGTTGAGAATAATTGGGTAAATATTTGTAGGGTTCCCCGAAAAGATAAAATCTCAAAAGATGTAAAGGAATAGGTGATTGAATGTTGGACCAACCACTCTTGTGTTTCTTTCAATAGAAGGGACACTATAAAAATAAAAGGTGCAGATGGTAAAATAATTTTACATCTGAAACATTTTATAGATACAACTCAAAGTGAGTTTTTTTAAGCATTCAAGCAAGAATTTTCAAATGTAAAGATTTGTCAAAGGATGTTTGAGAGACTACGACCAAGTTTTGTATGTATAAATAAGATACGTGAGACTTGTTGTTGTTGAAATCATGTTGAATTTGATCTACACCTTTAGACATACAGAAAAGCTATGGCAGTTATCAATCCAAAAATAGTCATACCTAGAAGTACAACATAATTTTTGAAGTCTCTTCTATTTGAAAAATAGAAGATTCAAATGAATTTAAAGCACAATGTATAAAAAATATATGTAATGAATGTGGAAATTTGAAGAAACTTTTATAGGTTGGCAATATTGAGCATTCAATGCAAGTTATGTGGAAGAGATTTGAATATGAGAAATACTCAACAAAGTCAGGAGTTGAGACCAGAAAAATTGTTCTTAAAGAGAGTTAGTTGTCTTACAATGAGTTTATGAACAAATTTTGCAATATCATATATCCACATATTCAACATTTTCATGGTGCTAGATGGAAAGCTAAGCAATTTGTGACTCAAAGAATTGCTTTCTAGTGGGTTGTATTCTCCTTATTGTTGACTTCTCTAAGAACTATACATTTAGTCCTCAAAGTGAGATCCAAAACCAATATTATCATTTAGAGCAAGTTGCAATATTTGAACAAGTTTGTTATAGGCATGTCGAAGAACATGTGGATGGTCTACAAAGTAGCAAAGATGAATGAATTATCATCAAATAGGTTCACTTTTATATCTGTGATGATACAGGTCATGATAGAAGCTATGTAGCCCATTGTTTTGCAATGTTTTTTGAAGACCTGAGACGATGTCAAATAGATGCTTCACAACACTGGATATAGTTAGGATGTGCTGGTAAGTGTTGATTTTTTTTGAAATTATTTGTTTATTTTTTTACTTAACTTGTTCAAACTTAATTAGTTGTACACATATAGTTTATTTTTACTATCTTGGTTTTAAAATAAATTGGTTGTAATGTCATGGGACAATTTAAGTCTACAAAAGCTTTTAATTGGTTAAGCCAACAACATATTAGACATGACAAATTTTTTGTGAAATTTCTATGAGAGTGGACATGGAAAAGGAGAGCATGATGGAGTTGGAGCATGTGTGAAGCGTGCACTTCACCAACACAAACTTGTAGGTAACACCATATGGATTTTTTTAGAAAAAATCTAATTATGTTTTTTGAGATCCATATTTTCCTTTCAACTACAAAACCTCTTAACTTGAAATTTCACCAACATGAACTTGCAGGTAATGCCATAAGAATGCATATGAAATTGTTGAATGGCACAAAATTCATTTTGTTTTCCATGACTCAATATACAACACATGATATTTTTTGGGAAGTTAAAGGTACATAAATGATTTTTTTTTATGAATTTCAATGTTTACATGAATTGAATTTTAAATTTTATACAATTTTTAATTGGATACATTTGAAATTTATAGATATTGATCGATCAACTCTTACTAATTGTCAAACAATTAGTGGTATTAGAAGTTTTCATCAAATCATGACATTAGGACATAGTAGGCCTCTAGTAATTCAAGTGAGAAAAATCATGTTTTTCCATTGATTGCATTGAGAACAATGTAAATACTCTACAATGTGAGAATATTGGAGATGGTTATGTTTCACAATGGGAAACAAAATAATTAGTGGACACATCAAACCCTTTTGAAGATAATGACATTGTAGATATCTATGATCCTCTATATTCAGTTGATTACGAATGTGTATCAGATTTAGTTCTTACATGTAAATTTTAAATTTTTAAATTGAACTTTATTTCTAACAATTGATAATTTATATTCTACCTAAGTTGAGCATGGTTTACTACGTGGTGTGTACAGGAGATATTTTGTTGTTCCTGTAGATCCTGACAATATAGAAGGTGTAGATTACTATCTAGTAAGATGTACACAACCAAAATGCAAATCATCAGAATCAATGATAGATGGTGATGGACAAGATTATCCTACTGGATTAGTGGTTGTTGAAGGCACATACTATCAACAAACAAAGATAGATACAAATGGCATTACATTTATTGATTATATATCAGGCCAAAAGGTTTTACATTATATTCATTTAGTTATAGCAACAAGATTGAATCTTGAAACTCTACCAAAAAGAGGGCGTGCCAAACAAAGGTGGAGGTTTCCTATTGAAGACCATAAAAATATTTTAGAGATAATAAAAGATAGAGAGGATCCAGATTATATGTACCAAGAACTTTAAGATATTTTTGTACATATATATTTCCTATGACAATACATACATGTAACATTTGGGGATGAGGTCCCCCATTTGTGACCTCACCGGTTCATAGCTCCGGGTCAAAAGCGTTTAACTCTTGAATAAAAATAAAACATTTGGACCTAAATTTGAAAAAAAATAAAATGTTGAATTCAAATAATTCCAATCAATAGTATCCCATGAAGCTTTCTTTTTGTGATCTTATTTTCCTATAAATATTTATTAAAATTTATATTAAAGAGTCCATTTTATTTCTCCCACATTCTTACAAATCATATAGCCTTCAAGTTTTAGGAGAAATTTCATGATAGTCTATAGATTTTAATTGTGGTTGTACTTCTAGAATCCAACATTTTGGTGCTATAAGAATTTGACTAAATCTATGTATGTAGGACATAAAATGGTGGTGATTATTTGGGATCTTACATCATTTCTATCATAATCTATTGTATTTTAATCCTACATTTGTTTTTAAAATTTTAGGCATTTTGCAGTTAGCTTAGGATGGTAAGATTTAACAAATATTAAGTACATACATATTTTAAATTTCATTAATTTTTAAATTTCAACACATTATGCATATTCCAAAACTTCATTGAAAATTTCTATTAAATTACAATCCAATTATGTTTGCACAAAATTATTCAAAATTAACTCTAAAATCTATTTTTCTATGAGAATTTAACTTTATTTTGATTATAAAACACACAATCTCACCTATATATTTATTCTTCAATGTTGTCTATCCTTTCTCACCTAGATGTGATCTGATCTTTGATGTCAAAACATCAAGGCATATCAAGTAATTCATTTATATGATCAAAATTCATGGTATAATTAGATTAAGAAGTACCATGAATGTGTAACACATTAGATAGTGTCTTCATTGTGATATCACTAAAAATTAGTGTCTTAATTGTGGAAAATAACTATTTTGGATGAGAAAAATAACTTGTTCATTTTCCCTATTTCTCTCTTCCCTCTCCTCCATGGTGTACACTATTATTTTGCAAAATTATTGTTTACAAATTTCTTGTGGATTAGGATATTTAGGTTGGATCTAAAAGAGGGTTGCCAAAGGATTACGTACATTACTTTCAAGAAGGATAATCTTTGTTGTTAAGGGTTTTGATTTGTGAATGTACTATTCTATTTTGTTTTATACGAACATGCTTAGATAGTTTTCATATTAAATTTCATCCTTCACCTAAGGATATTGTATGTCTTTCCATTTCTAGTATGCTAAGTTTGAATCAAGAGATCTATGTGAAATTTATATTTGTAAGTTTTTAGAATTGGAAAATTACATTTTATGCTAGATATATGGAATTTTTTTGCTAAATCATTACCATTTGAAACTTGAGTAATCTCCTAATTTGAGTTCTCAAAAGGGTATATTCCATTTTATTTTTTATTTATTTTTAACATTGATTTTTTTTGAAAATTCATTAATGATGTTTTTTGGGAAGTTTCTATGGTTTTTTTTGTAAATATCAAAATTGAGTTGTAGACCATATTAAACCTTTTTTTTTGTAGGATGAGAATTCTCCTTATGGAAATGCATCTATCTTTTGCATGAGTTTCTTTGTTTTTTACCTCAATTTATGTGTCACAATATTTTAATCACTTTGGACATTTTGGTGTTAGGATTTAACTCTAGAGTTAGGAGTAGAGTAAAATTTTATTTCCATTCAAATTTGAATGGTAAACTAGAGGATATTGAGAATGGATAAAATATAAAAATATAATTTAAAATGAGATTAAATAAATCTAAGCATAATTAAGACTCAAGACATTATCATGATATATTCACATTTTTATATCCAATGTGTGTACATAAATATATTCACATGACTATTGGTTGTCCTTTCCATTCTAATTGTATGTTATTGATTTTTATTTTCATTTTCACTATTTGATTATTTGCGTTTATCACCATTTCAAATGTTTTAATTAGTAGTTATCATTATTTACTTTGGATGTTATTAGCAATTATCACCATTTACTTTGTGTTTTATTAGTGGTTAACACCAAATGTTTCTATTGGACTCCATTAAATTTGATATTATTTTTTCAATGTGTATTCTATTAGATGGCTCATGTATGATATGCAATTAGTATGTTTGATTATTCAACCACTTTATTTTGTGCAAGTGTTGTTCGACTACCTAATCAATATGCTCCTAGTACAAAGGGGTGGGCCTTATGGTCACACATTATTGGGTGATGTTGATCATTATTAGGTCCATATGGATTCTTTGATATGTTAATTGGACCGGATGTGGAATTATCTTGTTTTATCCGTTATTTGTATATTTATATTTCTATTTTCTCAAGGAAAAGTTGTAAAGATGGATCTTGTAATCCTTGATTAGTTTCAAGAATTTCTATTTCCATAATAAGATGAACCATATAGTGAAACAATAATGTAAAATGTATATATATTGTAAAATATAATAAGATGAACCATAATGTGAAACCATAATGTAAAATGTATATATATTGTAAAATATAATAAGATGAACCATAATGTGAAAACATAATGTAAAATGTATATACTATAAAACATAATAAGATGAACCATAATGTGAAACCATAATGTCAAATGTATATAATGTGAAGATCATCATCTAAGAACCACAATGTGACAAATCACAATAAAAAATGTATAGAAAATCATGTATCTGCATGTAAAATAAATCAAACTAGAGGATGCCTAATATGACTATGGATCGATCCCTCTCCTAATCCATGTCTGGATCCATGTCCTAATTCTCTAGATTTGTGGCCCAATTCCTCTCTCAATCCTCGTCTCAATCCATGTCCCAATCCATCTCCCTACAAAATAAAGTACATTAATTAATTTAATGTACAATGTCTAAATGTATTAAAGTCATCTTAAAGTTATGTACTTCAATGTTTGAATGTATTAAGTACTTTAAATATTATAAATGTGTACCTCAGATGTACCATGCATAGAATCATCTTCATGCTCCAAATCTCCAAAGCCTTCCAAACCCTCGTTTTGCTACAAATTTTAAAATATCATATTTCAATGAAGAGTGAGAACTACTTTAAAGTCAATTTTATTTTATATATGTATGTGAATTTTTAGAATGCAAAATATATCTGATTATTTGAAAGTACATGTGTCTCACCCTAGAGCACTCTACCAATGTCACTAATGCCACGAGAATGCATAGTCAAATCAAGGAAACTTGTATCAGGTAGAGGACCAATGCCAAAGATAAGTGAGCTACATGTGCCATTTACATCATGTGCAATAACCTCAGGGGATGTAGGCTAGGCTATAATATGTACATCTAGTGAAGTTGCCTCACCTTGACCCGACTGTCTACCAAAATGTCATCTTATATGAGCTGCTACACCATCTAAAGGAATCCCATACTCATCACTGATAATCTAGTATGATGATAGTAAATCAGCAATGGAAATTGTAGCAACATTATGTACAATGGATTCACTCATCTGGGCCACATCTAATGGTGATGGTATCTCTACTCAAATGTAAGGATCATAATTGGCAGATGTAGCCTCAATAGGAGGAAGGCTAATCCTTGGATGTAATAAGTATATGCCTACATGATCAAATGGCATCTAATTGACCTAAGTAGCAATCATGGAAATACTGTCAAAAAGGTCAGCTCAGATAGGCATTTTTGCTACACTTCTTACTACCAAAAGGTTTGTACCAACTAATTCCCTCTTGTTGATAGGTAGTGGAAAATTTGTACGTCTAAATTGAAGTTTTTCAGCAAACCTCCCTTTCCCTATCTAATGTTTTGGAAGAACCAAAAGGTTTGTACCAATTAATTCCCTCTTGTTGATAGGTAGTGGCAAATTTGTACGTCTAAATTGAAGTTTTTCAGCAAACCTCCCTTTCCCTGTCTAGCATGCAAAGGAATAGATGTGTAGTCCACTACTAACCCTAAATGAAGCTCAGCACATAGTTGTTTGGAAAAATAAAGTGGAAAATCATAATTACAAGGCCATATGTGATGGACTTCCAACCATCTAGGATATATAAAAGGAGCAACAATCTCATTTGTACATCTAGTAACAACATATCCTCTAACTTTCTTTTCTCCCATATAATGAGGGAACATCTTGTGCACATTGTGTTGAAACTCTACTAGTAATAGAATCAATTTTCTCTATGCCAACAACACTGCTGGCAAGGGACCTATAAACTCCTATGTGTTGACCTCATCATAAGGATTATAAGATTCGAATCATGTGAATCATATGATGGATCTCTTGTTGAATGCTAACTAATCTATCTCTATTAGTGAGATTAGGGGAGTTAAGTATTGTTTGGTCCAAACATATCAAAGCATTCTCTAATCTCCTAATGCTATCACTATATAAATTAGACTTGGCCTCAGCTTGTTGTTGAGACTGGGCAGAATGATGTGATCCCTGATCATCAACCATATCTATATAAATATGTAAATATTTGCAAATTTAATTAAAACAAGAAAATTACAAATATGTACTAATTCTATTTCTCTAATTTAGTAAAATAAATGCAATAAACATTTTTCTAGTAAGATGCTCCATTGGAAATTATAAAAAATAGGAAATACATGAGCAATGAGTGGTTTGAACATCAGGAAGTAATTTAATAAGAACAATTTTGAGTTCATTCAACTATCTATGAAAAAGAGGGAGAAAGGGAGAAAGTAGGATTATAAAAAATTTCCTATAAAAGAAGTGGTACTAAAATATCCTAATGAAACATTCACATGTAAAAGAAACAAATAAGCATATAAATACATAAATCTTGAATGAACTCCTACACTATAATTATGTGTGGTGCAATTCTACTTCATGTTAGAGAAGGAGATATTCTATTATGATTGAGGTCTTAAAATTGTTTGTCCTTTTGTCATTACACACATCTAGGCCTTTTTGGATGCCTCACTAAGTGAATGTATAATACCATTCTTGGTGATGGTGTACATGAACAATACAATAAATGATCAATCAAATACATAAGAATATTAAATAACAATAAATGATCAATCAAATACTTTATTGAAATAATCTTGGAAGGCTATTAATTGGATTTATGTGAATGGATAGTGTATCTAGTTATAACTTAGAAATTTTGGTGCCTACAATGTATTTTAGGATATGACTTAAACAACTCTATAATTTCTTTTAAATGCATGATTTTATAAATATATTTAAGTTGTGCATTTAAATGAAATTATATAGTCCAAAAACTTTCTTACATTAAGTTGTAAGTCATATATCCTAAAATACATTGTGCTAGGCACCAAAATTTCTACTATATCTAATTTCACTTATGTGAAAGGACAAGTGAAACTAGTTATATAGTAGAAATTTGGGTGCCTACAATGTATTTTAGGATATGACTTACAACTAGATCTCTAATTTCATTTAAATGCATGATTTTATGAATATATTTAAGTGTTGTGCATTTAAATGAAATTATAGTCATACTCTTATACTAAGTTGTAAGTCATATCCTAGTTTATACATTTCCCTAGGCACCAAAATCTCTAGTATAACTAGTTTCACTTATCCATTTACATAAACTCCAATTACTACCCTTCCAAGATTATTTCAATAAAGTATTTGACTGATCAATTATTGTAAATTGAATGTACACCATCACCAAGCATGACCTATTAAACATTCACTTAGTGTGAGGCATCCAAAAAGCCCAATTATTACCCTTCCAAATTATTTCAATAAATTGTTATTTAATATTCTTCTATATTTGATTGGAATTTTGCATGTTCAATTAATTGACTACATTTGAAGGCTGATATGTCAAAGAGTGAGTCTAGAAATACATTTTGAACCCAAGATTTCTCACATTCAATACATTAAATGATCAATCAAATACAAATGAATATTAAATAACCATTTATTAAAATAATTTGGAAGAGTAATAATTGGCCCTTTTCGCCATTCTCCATGATGGTATACATTGAGTACAATAAATGATCAATCAAATACTTTATATTGAAATAATCTTTGAAAGGTACTAATTGGAGTTATGTGAATGGATAAGTGAAAGAAATTTTGTTGCCTTTAAGACAATGTATTTTAGGATATGACTTACAACTTAAAGTACGAGTACATGACTATAGTTTCATTTAAATGCACCACTTAAATATATTCATAAAATCAATACATTTAAATGAAATCATATCTAGTTGTAAGTCATATCCTAAAATACATTGTAGGCACAAAAATTCCTACTATATAACTAGTTTCATTTATCCATTCACATAAACTCCAACTACTACCCTTCCAAGATTATTTCAATAAAACTTATTTATTTGATCAATTATTGTATTGAATGTACACCATCACCAAGCATGACCCATTAAACATTCATTTAGTGTGAAGCATCTAAAAGGGTCAATTATTAACCTTCCAAATTATTTCAATAAATTAATTATTTAATATTCTAAACTATATTTGATTGTCATTTTGCATGTTCAAGTGAATTGAATGAGTGAGTCTAAAAATAAATTTTGAACCCAATTTTTCCCACATTCAATACATTAAATGATCAATCAAATACAAAAGAATATTAAATAACCATTTATTAAAATAATTTGGAAGAGTAATTATTGGCCTTTTTCGCCATTCTCAATGATGGTATGTACATTGAATACAATAAATGATCAATCAAATGCTTTATTGAAATAATCTTTGAAGGGTACTAATTAGAGTTATGTGAATAGATAAGTGAAAGAAATTTTGTTGCCTAACACAATGTATTTTAGGATATGACTTACAACTTAATGTAAGAGTATGACTATACTTTCATTTAAATGCACCACTTAAATATATTCATAAAATAAATGCATTTAAATGAAATTATATCTAGTTGTAAGTCATATCCTAAAATACATTGTAGGCACCAAAATTTCTACTATATAACTAATTTCACTTATCCATTCACATAAACTCCAACCACTACACTTCCAAGATTATTTCAATAAAGTATTTAATTGATCAATTATTGTATTTAATGTACACCATCACCAAGCATGACCCATTAAGCATGCATTTAGTGTGAAGCATCTTAAAAGGTCAATTATTATCCTTCCAAATTATTTCAATAAATTAATTATTTAATATTCTTCTATATTTGATTGCTATTTTGCATGTTCAAGTGAATTGAACAAGTAAGTCTACAAATACATTTTGAACCCAAGTTTTCCCGCATTCAATACATTAAATTATCAATCAAATATAAAAGAATATTAAATAACCATTTATTAAAACAATTTGGAAGAGTAATAATTGGTCATTTTTGCCATTCTCCATGATGGTATACATTGAATACAATAAATGATCAATCAAATTCTTTATTGAAACAATCTTCAAAGGGTATTAATTGGATTTATGTGAATAGATAAGTGAAAGAAATTTTGTTGCCTAACATAATGTATTTTAGGATATGACTTACAACTTAATGTACGAGTATGACTATATTTTCATTTAAATGCACCACTTAAATATATTCATAAAATCAATGCATTTAAATGAAATTATGTCTAGTTGTAAGTCATATCCTAAAATACATTGTAGGCACCAAATTTTCTACTATAAGTTTCATTTATCCATTCACATAAACTCCAACTACTGCCCTTCCAAGATTATTTTAATAAAGTATTTAATTGATCAATTATTGTATTGAGTGTACACCATCACCAAGCACAACCTATTAAACATCCATTTAGTGTGATGCATCTAAAAAGGTCAATTATTACCCTTCCAAATTATTTCAATAAATTAATTATTTAATATTCTTCTATATTTGATTGGCATTTTGCATGTTCAAGTGAATTGACTAAGGCTGATATGTCAAAGAGTGAGTCTACAAATACATTTTGAACCCAAGTTTTCCCACATTCAATACATTAAATGATCAATCAAATACAAAAGAATATTAAATAACCATTTATTAAAATAATTTAGAAGAGTAATAATTGGTCATTTTCACCATTCTCAATGATGGTATACATTGAATACAATAAATGATCAATCAAATACGTTATTGAAATAATCTTCAAAGGGTATTAATTGGAGTTATGTGAATAGATAAGTGAAATAATTTTTTTTTCCTAACACAATGTATTTTAGGATATGACTTACAACTTAATGTACGAGTATGACTATAGTCTCATTTAAATGCACCACTTAAATATATTCATAAAATAAATGCATTTAAATGAAATTATATCTAGTTGTAAGTCATATCCTAAAATACATTGTAGGCACCGAAATTTCTACCATTAGATCCATTTATCCATTCACATAAACTCCAACTACTATCCTTTCAAGATTATTTTAATAAAGTATTTGATTGATCAATTATTATATTGAATGTACACCATCACCAAGCATGACCTATTAAACATTCATTTAGTGTGATGCATCTAAAATGGTCAATTATTACCTTTCCAAATTATTTCAATAAATTAATTATTTAATATTCTTTTATATTTAATTTGCATTTTCCATGTTTAAGTGAATTGACTAAGGCTGATATGTCAAAGAGTGAGTCTACAAATACATTTTGAACCCAAGTTTTCCCACATTCAATGTACATTAAATTATCAATCAAATACAAAATAATATTAAATAAAAAATTATTAAAATAATTTGGAAGAGTTATAATTGGCTCTTTTCCATTCTCCATGATGGTATACATTGAATACAATAAATGATCAATCACGAAATAATATTTAAAGGGTATTAATTGGAGTTATGTGAATAGATAAGTGAAAGAAATTTTGTTGCATAACACATTGTATTTTAGGATATGACTTACAACTTAATAAAAGTATGCCTAATTTCATTTAAATATTTAAATGCACCACTTAAATATATTCATAAAATCGTGCATTTAAATGAAATACATTGTAGGCACCAAAATTTTAACTTTAACTAATTTCACTTACCCATTTACATAACTTCAATTTAATAAATCCAATTACTAGTTACATTAAAGTAATTAGAGTTATAATAAAAAAATTGTTGCCTAACACAATGTAGTTTACGATGACTTACAACTCTATAATTTCATAATGCATAAAATTATAGAATTGTAAGTCATGTCTATAATTTCTACTAGGCCCACATACTAGAATACATTGAATAGACACCAAAATTTCTACTATAACTAGCTTCACTTAGGGTTGGTGTTTGTGAGCTTTTCATTTTTTCATCGATGTTTACTAACTCTTTTGCTTGATCTAAGTCTCTCATAGATTTTGAGTAACATAGGTTATGGTTTAAGTGGTGTAAAAAAAAAGGTTTCATTTTTAAAATCTAATATCTCATAGATTCTTCTATTTTTTTAAAATATAAAATTGGTTAATATTACCATATATTTCTACTTTTATTGGTATGGTCAACAAGAGAGAATTAGTTGGTCCAAAGGTTTTAGAAAAATCCAAACGTTTTGGATGAACCAAAAGGTTTGGACCAACTAATGCCCTCTTATAACCATGCCATATTTCTTATTTTTAGATTTCTCTCATTGCATTTATATTGTTGTAATAAATTTATTTGCAAATCATTGTGTGATGTTCAAAATTCTTTAATCGATGAATTTTTTCATAGTGTTCAATTGAAAGCATGCAAATCAAGTTAGTGACACATTGAGTTTTTTTCTAGTGGATGGTAAGAGGTAGAAACCCTCAATCAAAGTAGTTATGATACCTTGACCAGGAGAAGCCTAAGGGTGTTAGATTTAGTGAAGGTAAAAGATGGAAATGCTTAAAAATATTAGATCTAAATACCATGATCAATAAGCATTGATTCCAAATGGTACGATCTAGTGTAGGGTAAGATGTAGGAAGCCACAAGGATTCTAGATTGAATGCCTCAGCTAGGAGAGGCATGATAGTGCTAGATTTAGTAAGGATAAGAGATAAAATGCTTGAGGTGAATAGATCTAGAGGCTATGATTTTTTACCAATTGATATGGGCACAATTGCAAGTAAATAAAGAGCACAAAGGAATTAGCTACAACTCTACATATGCCATATAGTTTATTTTACTGGGTATCTATATAGTACTGATACACAAAAGTGCTTCTAAGAGAGAATGTGGAAAATGAATCTTATAGAAGTGCTTCTAGATGAAGGAAGCCTTGAAGAGAATAAATATCTACTTAAAGAATGTGACCATGTAGGACATTCGATAAAGTACACTAGCTTACATATTATCAATAATTGATATCATGGTAGAAGGCAATGACAAAGTGATTGAGTCAATTGGAATGCTAAAAAATCTTGAAAATGTTGTGACACATCAATTTAAACATGATTTGCATTCATGAGATTTGTTTAAAAGGGTGAAAACTAATTACAGATGCAAAGATATCAATTGCGTTTTTAGGATGGATATTTTTTATAAGAAATGTTTCATATATTACATCAGATTGATTGAGTCAATTGGAATGTCTTTCCCCATAAATTGCAATGTTTATGCAGCCTCCTAAATGCCGAAATGGAACTATTAGTGCACTATCACAGTAAGTAGAATTTGTTAATTATAATATGTCGTGTTATATGCAATATCCTAGATGTAATATTTTATATTATTTTATTTACATATAATGATAAGCACAAAATCATTGAGTATACAGCTCTGTTGGGGTTGAATTTATGTATTTGAGTGGCTAGATTCTAAAATAAATCTGCAGGAAGTTGTTAAAAAATCTCTTTCAAATATCATAAGACAATTGTTAGGTACACCATTAAACCTTCAAATTTCCTAGACCTTTAAATGTTTAATGAATTGTAGACTCAAATTATGGCATATGGGTATGTGCAGGATCATGATGGGCTGAAAAGTGGCAATATGATGGGTATGTGGCTGATGACTATTTTTTTACCTAAAATTGATGAAACAAAAAGGGTTTTTAAAGGATATTCTCAACTTTCCACTAATAAAAATTATGCTTTACTTTGAATTTAATAAATAATTATTATTCATTTTCTATTCAAATTATGACTAAAGTCCTGATTGATAGGATGATTGAAAAACATCTATAGCTTTCAAATGGTTTCACATTTTTTGAATCCAAAACATGTGTCACATTCTATGATTTTCATGCTATAGATTAAAAAAATAAAAATTTAATTTCATGAAATTTTGAAAAAGTTAAGGTGGTCAGACATACGAGTTTTTATATTTTTTTAAATTTGTAATAAAAAAATTCATAACTAATTATTTACTTGGAAAAAAATTACAAAAAATATGCATCACATCGGGGCATGAGTCCTATACTTATATCTTAAATATTATAAAATAATATTATCATTTTATTGTGGTTAGGGTGGTCAGACAAACACCTACTTCTTATTTTTTCCCTAAAATTTAAGTACCACTAAATTGAAATTTCAAATTGTCACCAAATAGATTTTTTTTTTAAACAAACCTAGTAGTTTAGAAACTACATTCAATTTTATACAGATTCTATTTTTACATATTTTTTAAATAATATAGATAACTTATTCAAATTTTTGCATCAAGTTGCCTAACTCTGAATTTTCTGATTTTTTACCACTTAAGGCATTGTTTTTTCCATGATGATCCTGCACATACCCATACACAATTGGAAATATTAGGAGAATATGAAATGTTGCACTTGAATACAAATATGTGATAGCATTAAGCCATCCAATGCTAAGGATTTTTGTCAAAGTGTATTTTTTTTATTTTTCTCTTGTGGGATATGTCATGCCCCTTGGCAAAGGTTGTGGCATCCCACAAGGCCTGCACCCTCTAAGGAGGGGAGGCTATGCCCTCCCCATCTGTAATGCCCTGCCACACAACCCTAGGGGAAGTTGCAAACTACTAAACAAATGCATAATTATTTTTTTGTTTAATTACAATTACATGTAAGATTACAACACAAAGCCAACAATCCCCTAAGGTTATGAGCCAAAGATTAATTAAATCACAAATTAAAACAACATGCATGAATGAAACATAACAACATTCACTTAAATAATTAAAGCACATACATTCCATAATGAGATTTTCATTTAATACCATGAGATCCTTCATGGTTACCAATAACAGAAGTTATACAATTACAATTACATCACTCATTCCCAGAATGAGGTAAATCAATAACATGACTGCTTATTACAACTTCCACCTCGATAACAATGAGGGGTAAAAATAATGCAAGAATGACTAACATAAAAGAACCAAGGTAGCAACTGGATCCCATGAGCTCTCCAACACGAAAGTCTTGTCCACATAAGCAAATGCCAAAAGAACAACAAAATAAGGTGCACATTCCACCCAACCAAGTGATACCCGAAGGCTCACCCCCCATGCTAGGAGATAGTAACAAGGATTTTAGGTCAAGACCAACAACCTCCAAACATAGGCAACATGGCTCAACTGAAAAAGATACGAACATGACATCACATGACACAAAGGTTACAATGCTTCCATATTTCAAGAAAATGATCACATCACAAATACAAACATATTGCTGACTTAGGAGAAGTGTCATCACAATGTCGTATGGGATATCCTGGCAAGTCTTCCTAAGTCCTGGCCCCCATCTCGGGATATCTTGGTAACCTCTAACGACTCCTGGCCCCACATGCAAACCAATGCAAAATCAGTTATCTTTCGAAGGGACAAGATAACGATCTTGCCATTCCAGGCCTTCTCGTCTCATCCCAAGTCTATACAAGCACTTGCATCCATGAGAGAGGAAAAATTAATCTTTTTAAATATTGGTACCACCTACACTAACCAATTGGTTTAAGTTTTCACTAAATTAACTTACATTGAGATCTCTTGGCACCACCTTGTGTGTCGGCCCTCAATGTAAGCCACTTCTCTAAAACAACACATGGAACTACACCACAACCAAAGGGTACTCAAGTGCAACCTAGGGATAATGAATCCCTAAACATGACATGAATTCAACATAGCCCATCTAAGATAACCAAGTACAACACTAGACACAATTACGCACTACCCAAGGCAAACAAGGTTGGCTGATATGACAACAACCCCAAAACATGGAAGACGGTTCTATCTAGAAGACTTACAAAATTTGACTCAAATACCAATAAGAATGAACACCCCACAATGAAAGGAAGCTTGCAAACAATATAAGGTAATCTACCTTCGGATTTCATAAATCCAATCATTCATCACATTAGTGCACTTAATCAAATTAAATAAACTATGTTCTTGCACAATCACATAAGGGTTTGATTATTCGTTTGATTCTTGTTGACGCAATACACACAATAAATTAAATCAATCTTTCCTTTGCTATACCATGATTTTCCATAAGCAAATTTCTGTCTATCCCTTTACAAATATCTCATTTATAAATTAAATACTTCTTCTCTTTTAAGAAAATAAATCACATTTAAATATACATACATATATATATATATTTAATTACATATATACTTTTAAAATATATATAATTAATATTTAAATACGAATGATAATTACTTAAGCAATTATTAAAATATAATATACACATATTATAATATATATTATATATAAATAATATTAAATTATTATATACAACATATATATTAAAATATATATATAAATTATACTTCAATTCATAAAATAAAACATTGATATCAATTTTCATATTATATGTATTGAATATAAAATATATAATATGAAATATATTATATATCTTATATTTAATAAATATAATAAAAAAAACAAATTTCATAAAACAAAAAGTGACATCATTTAGGGTTCGGCCGTGCCCTGCTATGAACAGGGGTTGCAGCCCCCATTGATGGGGGCGGCAACTTGTGTGGGCAGCGTTAGCGCTGCCTCCACAGGCCGCTAACACCCATCAATGGGGATGTGTGGGGTTGAAACTCCACCCCCATATACTTCACCCAGCCTAGAAATAAACAAATCTGCCATGTGCGGATTTAAATAAAATTTTCAACTAGTAAAAATAAAATGAATTTTCTGGTAAAACAAGAATGATAAAAACAACACGATTTTTCATTTCTTCAAATTTTTTGTTTAAAACGAAACTCACAAAATATATATATGTATATATATATACATATAACCAAGTGTATATATATATACATATACACAGTCATAATGAATGACTGTAAAAATACTTTTTTTTTCAATACCTAGATTGGACAAATGCTCAATCTGAGAAATAAAATAATTTTTCCATTTGAAATTACAAGATTTAACCCAGCAATGAAAGATTTCTCACAAATTAAATGAAGATTTTCCAAGCAAACACAATTTATTAAGAAAATCTATTTGAATCCCCATGCTTGTTTTCAAATTTTCTGTTGATAGTTTTAGGATGAATTTTGAATCTTTTCCTTGTTTCCACAATATGTTGAGAATTCTTTTGTTCAAGTTGAATGGAGATTTTGTCATGGGTTTTCCTCTAAATCAAAACTTGAACTCCATAATCCAATTTGAACCAATTCAAAAACAAGATTTTCAAATTAAAAAAAAATTGCACAACAATTAAAATAAATTGCACCTTATGTTTTCTCCAAGCTTCAAATCCTTCAATGGAGATCTTTTTTTTTTTTTTTCAATTTAGCTTCACCAAATTTCTCCAATCTTTTCTTCACAATTTCTTCCAAGAATTTCAATCCAAGTTTTCTCTCCCCAAATTGCAAATTAAAAATTCAAAATAAAACAACAATTACCTTATGCAATCACTTCTCCAAATTTGTCAAACACCTAATTTTGAACTCACCCACCAAAATTTATTGCTAAAACTAGATATTTTATTTTTGCAAACTAACAAAACAGTTTCTATTTCCCATTGTAATTTGCATAATATTAATTTGAAACAAAGATCTATTTGCAACCCAAATGCTAATTAAATTTTCTTTCTTCCACAAAATTGAATTTACCAATTTACATTTAAAATCATTTATTTTAATTTTATTTCAAAAAAAGAATGCAAGGCATAATTCTATTTTTTTGATTTGATCTCAATATTTACTAATTCTAGCACAACTATTTTAATTTAATTTATCAATAAATAAATCTAATCCATGATTAGATTATTTTATAGATTGAATTAAATTAACTAATTGATTAATAGTCACTCATTTATTTATTTTGACATTGCAATTAAATAAAACAAGCACCGATTTAAATTGCAAATTAAATACAAGGGAAAGGGGAGAAGAGACAAAAAAATAACTTATCCCAACTAACAACCTGACGACACACTATGGCTAGGGTGATGTCATGACACAAAAAACCTAGCTACTATCTCCCAATCATTTTCTGTTGGACAAGGGACACACTCAGACCTGCGGAACTAGGTGGAGTCAATGTCTTGTACCTGCATCCTGCACACAATAGGAGTGTCAAACATGCATATAATATATTAAGACACACCGTGAAGGGGAAATCACGGAATCATAGGGCACTCATATGCGAGTGATGTGATCCCATCCCCTTCACCAATACAATATCAGTAACTGATGCATCTAATCATCAATGATATAATCAAACCATAAAACATCAGTAATTCACATACATGCTAATTTAATCCATAACATGAAATAACAATAACATCTGAATTAAGTACCATCACATCAAAACATAATGTTTACATCGCTTAACAATTAGCGGTCAAAAGTAACCAAGTTCATAACCAAAATGCTAACAAGGTAAACGCATACATAATGAACATTTTTCGATCAAAAGAACAAAATGGAGGGTGTTACATCCTACCCCCCTTGGGTCAGGCTTACTCCTGGAAGCTTGCAAACAAATAGGGATAAAGTCCCTCATCCTAGTTGTATCTTCCTAGGTGGGTGATGTATCATCCCTAGGATCCCACTGGATCCTAACCTGATCAATATCTCACCCTCAAAGAGTGAGCATTCTATGCTCCACCATGGCCACAGGCTCCAAATCTAGCTGCCTGTCCTCTACCTGCAAAGCATTCCAATCAAGGACATGGGAAATATCTGGATGGTACGGCCAAAGAACTAATACATGAAATACGTCATGCACATGCAAGAGACTGGGCGGTAAAGCAAGACGGTAAGCAACTGGACCAATCTTCTCAAGAATCTCGAAGGGTCCAACAAAGCAAGGTGCCAAGTTAGAGCTTTTCCATAATGAATTGGACTCTTTTGTGGATGCACACGCAAGAAGACTCTATCGCCTACAAAAAATTGACGATCCACTCTATGCACATCCACATACTTCTTCTACCTATCCTGCACTGCCACCAAGTGCTCTCTAATCCTATCCACCTGCTTCTCCATATCTTGCAACATTTCAGGACCCAAAGTTACTCTGTCCTCTAGTTGATCCCAACTCAAGGGAGTGCAACATGGTCACCCATACAATGCTTGGAATGGAGCCATGTCGATAGAACTGTGAAAGCCATTATTATAGGAAAACTCTACCAAATAAAGATAGTCCTCCCATCGTGCCTGCTGGTCCATCACATACATACACAACATGTCTTTAAGTATCTAATTGACCCTCTCAGTCTGTCCATCTATCTCTGGGTGGTAAGCTGAACTGAAGTTCAACTATGTTCCCATCGCATGCTGTAATGACGTCCATAGAGCTGAGGTGAACACTAGATCCCTGTCAGAGATAATCAGACACAGAATACCATGTAACCTCACTATATCCTCCATGAACACTCTAGCTACAGATGGTGCAGTATAGGAAGAGCGCATAGGTGAGAAGTGTGCTACCTTCGTCAACCTATCCACTGTCACCATAATTGCATCATGCTGTCTTGAAGAGTTGGGTAAACCAACAATGAAATCCAATGAGATTATATCACATTTCCACTCTAGTACTAAATGCGACTACAAAAGCCCTACTGGATGTTGGTGTTTGGCCTTCACCCACTAACACTCAAGACATCTCGACATGAAATCTACAATATCTCACTTCATACCTGGCCAAAAATATAACTGACACAAATCTGCATACATCTTCTTCACCCCTGGATGGGCTAAATAAGGCACATGATGTGCTTCAGTCATGACCAAAGCACGAAGCTCACATGATGGGGGAATGTATATGCGTCCCATGTGTCTCAATATCTCATCAACATCTAGAGAGTATCCTGAATATCTACCTTCAAAGAGTCTTCCTGCCTCTATCACCGATCTAACATCCTAATACCAACTATCGACTGGGAGGGCAGAAAGAATCTGACTCCACAAATCAACAATAAAAGTCAACTCAGATATCTCATGCCTTCACCTACTGAGGGCATCTACAACCACATTCTCCTTCCCTTGGATATACTTCACCTCAAAGTCATATTCATAGAGAAACTCCATCTAATGCCTTTGCCTAGCATTAAGGTTGGGCTACGCGAAGATATATTGAAGGATCCTATGATCACTATGTAGCTCAAACCTATGCCCAAGAAGAAAGTGCCTCCATCTTGTCAATGCATGAACCACTACTGCTAACTCAAGATCATGGGTAGGATAGTTTAGCTCGGGTAGGATAGTTTAGCTCATGATCCTTAAGCTTTCGTGACCCATATGCAATGACACAACCCTCCTACATCAATACTACACCTAATCCCTCCAAGGACGCATCTGTACAAACTACAAAGTCCCCAATAGGATCTGGTATCGCAAGTATAGGTGCACTAGTCAACTTCCCCTTAAGACATTTAAAGGCTACCTCACACTTCTCAAACCACTCAAACCTCTTTCCTTTCCTCTGAAGGGAGGTGATAGGATGCCCTATCCTCGATAAGTCCTACACAAATCACTTGTAATAACCCACTAGCCCCATGAAGCTACGTATCTCTGCCACGTTCGTGGGTGTAGGCCAATCTAAGATTGCTTGGATCTTTGTAGGATCCACTAAAATACCCTCCCCTAAGATAACATGACCAAGGTATTGGACCTCAGTCCTGAAGAATTCACACTTCAACAAGTTAGCATAGAGCTGATTATCTCGCAAGCACTGTAATACCTATCATAAATGCTCCTCATGTTCCTCCATTGTCCTAGAGTATACCAAAATATCATCTAGGAACACAAGGAAAAATCTGCCTAGGTATGTACAAAATACCCCATTCATAAGACTCATGAACATTGAGGGTGCATTCGTCAAACCAAATGGTACAACTATGAAATCATAGTGACCATACCGCATTCAGAATGCGGTCTTATGAATATCTGACTTGAAGATTCGAAGATGATGATATCCTGACTTGAGATCAATCTTCGAAAAGATGGTAGCACCCTTGATCTGATCGAATAGATCATCAATCCTAGGAAGAGGATATTGATTTCTGATGGTAACTTTGTTCAACTGTCGGTAATCAATGCATAACTGAAGTGAACCATCCTTCTTCTTCACGAAGATGATAGGTGCTCCCCATGGAGAAACACTAGAGTGAATAAAACCCTTCTCTAGCAATTCCTCAAGTTGCAATGAAAGCTCTTTCAGCTCCTGGGTAGTCATGCAATAGGGAGCTTGTGAAATGGGCTCTGATCCAGGTACCAAGTCTATCTTGAAGTCAATGTCCCTCTGAGGAGGAATCCCCAGAATCTCATCTCGAAAGACATCAGAAAACTCCTTAAGGATGGCATGACTATCAAGAGAGACCTTCTCTTCTCCATCTCCTAGATCCAAATCATCCACTATAACAGCTAACAATTGGCAACCCTGCCACACACACCTTCTCAATTGCATAGCTGAGATGATCCTCAAGGAAATCGGCCTCTAGACCCCTACTACCTCTACCTCTTTACCAGATGCCCCAATGAATTTAATCGACTTACGTCGACAATCAATGACTGCACTATGAGCCTCTAGCCAATCCATTCCTATGACAATGTCATAAGAACCCAACGGAATAACACAAAGGTCCAAGGTAGTTTGGAGAGGTCCAACCTCTAACCTACACTCTGGCACAAGGGAAAGTGATGCAACTTTTGCACCTAAAGCTAACTCTACCTGCCACCTATCGACCTGCTTTACCACATCCAGTCTACATCGTGTCATGACAAATGAAGAGACAAAGGAATCAGATGCTCCAAAATGAAATAGACTAGAAACTGGGTTACCCCTCAACATACCATAGGCCTCAATGACTTTACCCTAGTGCTCTGCTTGGCAGTTGTCAACCGTTGTGAATACTCAATGCCCATGGCCTACATCTCCTATAGTCGGCTTTGACACCGCTAGTCCCTGAGAATAACCCGATGCACCCTTATTGGGACACATCCTCGCTATGTGACCCTGTTGGCCACATGCAAAACATCCAGTGCCTCTACCGAAGACCCTGCCTATAGGTGGTGCGCTAGACTACTGTGTACTACCCCTAAAAGATGAATGACAACTCTGTGTTGGCTACTTAGAGTTGAAGCATCTCATGCACCTCCAACTCCTGCCCCCTTGTCTCTGCTGGAAACCCTTCTATTTCCCCTAGGAACCATGCTGCTACTGTTGACCACTCTGAGACAGACCCTGCTAAGCTCTAGAAGGTGTACCTCCCTAAGGCTGACCTCCTCGAGCACTAGTCCTAGTTGCTGAACCACTGCCCACCTGCACTTCTACATGACCACCTAAGGCCATCGCCAGGTTCTCCTTAATGAGCCTGGCCTTGTCGATTGCCACCTCCATGGTCCTAGATTTGAAAACCCGCACTCCACCACTGATACGGGCATTTAAGCCCCTGAGAAAATGTTGTACCAACATACCCTCATCATCTCCTATGCCCGCATACTATTTGAGCTCGTAGAAATGACACTCATACATCTCTACTAACATTGGTCATCTGTTGAAGGGTGTGGAACTCATCCCCTCAACACTGCCTCTAATGCTCAGAAAGAAATCTAGCCTAAAACCACTCTAGGAACAACTCCCAAGAAACTATACCAATGTCCAGATGGAGCTTCTACTCCTCTAATCTCCACTAAGTGGAGGAAAATCCCCTCAAGTGCATAATAGCGCACCTAGCTCGAGTGTTGCTACCATATGGGTGCATAGCAAAACACCTAGTCAAGTCAATGAGCCATGTCTCTGCCTCCAAACCACTACCTGATCCATCAAAAATGGGTGGTTGTGCTCTAAGCAAATCCCTCATATGGGCTACTACCTCTGAATCGGACTGAACTGGTACCTCTCTCTCTAACCACCACTGGCTCTACCTCCTGCCTAGGCCCAAGGCGGGTAAGGATCTCCTCTAACAATTGACGCAACTGAGTGTCCTCGATCCTGAGTGGATCCAGATTCTAATTGCCATCTCCCTGAATATTCTGAGAAGCTTGTTTCTCCTCATGGTCAGAAACAAGTGGAACATGTGGCGGTGGGTCTTGTTGTTCCCCAATGTGACCGCCTAAATGGCCATGTCTACAACCCCCACCTCTTCCATGTCTGGGAGGCATAATCCTACATAGACACAATAAGGTATTAAGTACAACATACAATTAAAACCCACACAACTAAAAGATTAATGGACTCATCATAATCCCAGAGTACCTAGTGTTTAAACCTAGGCTCTAATACCATGTGTAATGCCCCGCCACACAACCCTAGGGGAAGTTGCAAACTACTAAACAAATGCACAATTTTTTTTTTTGTTTAATTACTATTACATGTAAGATTACAACACAAAGCCAACAATCCCCTAAGGTTACGAGCCAAAGATTAATTAAATCACAAATTAAAACAACATGCATGAATGAAACATAACAACATTCACTTAAATAATTAAAGCACATACATTCCATAATGAGATTTTCATTTAAGACCATGAGATCCTTCATGGTTACCAATAACAGAAGTTATACAATTACAATTACATCACTCATTCCCAGAATGAGGTAAATCAATAACATGATTGCTTATTACAATTTCCACCTCGATAACAATGAGGGGTAAAAATAATGCAAGAATGACTAACATAAAAGAACCAAGGTAGCAACTGGATCCCATGAGCTCTCCAACATGAAAGTCTCATCCACATAAGCAAATGCCAAAAGAACAACAAAATAAGGTGCACATTCCACCCAACCAAGTGATACCCGAAGGCTCACCCCCCATGCTAGGAGATAGTAACAAGGATTTCAGGTCAAGACCAACAACCTCCAAACATAGGCAACATGACTCAACTAAAAAAGATACAAACATGACATCACATGACACAAAGGTTACAATGCTTTTAGATTTTAAGTAAATGATCAAATCACAAATACAAACATATTGTTGACTTAGGAGAAGTTCCTCACAATGTTGCATGGGATATCCTTGCAAGTCTTCCTAGGTCCGGCCCCCACCTTGGGATATCTTGGTAAACTCTAATGACTCCCAGCCCCACATGCAAACCAATGCGGAATAGTTATCTTTCGAAGGGACAAGATAATGATCTTGGAATTCTAGGCCTTCTCATCTCATCCCAAGTCTATACAAGCACTTGCATCCATGAGAGAGGCAAAATTAATCTTTTTAAATGTTGGTACCACCTACACTAATCAATTGGTTTAAGTTTTCACTGAATTAACTAACTTACATTGAGATCTCCTGGCACCACTTTGTGTGTCGGCCCTCAATGTAAGCCACTTCTCTAAGACAACATGTGGAACTACACCACAACCAAGGGTACTCAAGTGCAACCTAGGGATAATGAATCCCTAAACACGACATGAAGTCAGCATAGCCCGTCCAAGATAACTGGGTACAACACTGGACACAATTATGCACTACCCAAGGCAAACAAGGTTGGCCGATATGACAACCCCAAAACATGGAAGACGGTTCTATCTGGAAGACTTACAAAATCTGACTCAAATCCCAACAAGAATGAACACCCCACAACGAAAGGAAGCTTGCAAACAATATAAGGTAATCTACCTTCGGATTTCATAAATCCAATCATTCATCGCATTAGTGCACTTAATCAAATTAAATAAACTATGTTCTTGCACAATCACATAAGGGTTTGATTATTCATTTGATTCTTGTTGACGCAATACACACAATAAATTAAATCAATCTTTCCTTTGCTATACCATGATTTTCCATAAACAAATTTTCGTCTATCCCATTAAAAATATCTCATTTATAAATTAAATACTTCTTCTCTTTTAAGAAAATAAATCACATTTAAATATACATATATATATATATATCTAATTACATATATATATTTTAAATATATATATATATAATTAATATTTAAATACGAATGATAATTACTTAAGCATTTATTAAAATATAATATACACATTATAATATATATATTATATATAAATAATATTAAATTATTATATAAATCATATATATTATTTAATATATATATAAATTATATTTTCATTCATAAAATAAAACATTGATATCAATTTTCATATTATATGTATTAAATATAAAATATATAATATGAAATATATTATATATCTTATATTTAATAAATATAATTAAAAAAATGAATTTCATAAAACAAAAAGTGACATCATTTAGGGTTCGGCCGCACCCTGCTATGAACAGGGGACGCAGCCCCCATTGATGGGGGCGCCGACCTGTGTGGGCAGTGTCGGTGTTGCCTCCACAGGCCGCCGACGCCCATCAATGGGGATGCGTGGGGTTGAAACCCCACCCCCATACACTTCACCCAGCCCAGAAATAAACAAATCCGCCATGCACATATTTAAATAAAAATTTTGACTGGTAAAAAGAAAACGGATTTTTTGGTAAAACTAGAATGATAAAAACAACACTATTTTTCATTTCTTCAAATTTTTCATTTAAAACGAAACTCACAAAATATATATGTATCTATTTATATATATATGTATATATATATACATATAACTAGGTGTATATATATATATAAATATACATATACACAGTCATAATGAATGACTGTAAAAATACTTTTTTTTTCAATACCCAGATTGGGAAAATGTTCAATTTGAGAAATAAAATAATTTTTCCATTTGAAATTACAAGATTTAACCCAGCAATAAAAGATTTCTCACAAATTAAATGAAGATTTTCCAAGCAAACACAATTTATTAAGAAAATCTATTTGAATCCCCATGCTTGTTTTCAAATTTTCTGTTGATAGTTTGAGGGTGAATTTTTGAATCTTTTCCTTGATTCCACAATATGTTGAGAATTCTTTTGTTCAAGTTGAATGGAGATTTGGTCATGGGTTTTCCTCTAAATCAAAACTTGAACTCCATAATCCAATTTGAACCAATTCAAAAACAAGATTTTCAAATTAAAAAAAATTGCACAACAATTAAAATAAATTGCACCTTATGTTTTCTCCAAGCTTCAAATCCTTCAATGGAGATCTTTCTTTTTTCTTTTTAATTTGGCTTCACCAAATTTCTCCAATCTTTTCTTCACAATTTCTTCCAAGAATTTCAATCCAAGTTTGCTCTCCCCAAATTACAAATTAAAAATTCAAAATAAAACAACAATTACCTTATGCAATCACTTCTCCAAATTTGTCAAACACCTAATTTTGAACTCACCCACCAAAATTTATTGCTAAAACTAGATATTTTATTTTTTCAAATTAATAAAACAATTTCTATTTCCCATTGTAATTTGCATAATATTAATTCAAAACAAAGATCTATTTGCAACCCAAATGCTAATTAAATTTTCTTTCTTCCACAAAATTGAATTTACCAATTTACATTTAAAATCATTTTTTTTAATTTTATTTCAAAAAAAGAATGCAAGGCATAATTCTATTTTTTTGATTTGATCTCAATATTTACTAATGCTAGCACAATTATTTTAATTTAATTTATCAATAAATAAATATAATCCATGATTAGATTATTTTATAGACTGAATTAAATTAACTAATTGATTAATAGTCACTCGTTTATTTATTTTGACAATGCAATTAAATAAAACAAGCACCGATTTAAATTGCAAATTAAATACAAGGGAAAGGGGAGAAGAGACAAAAAAATAACTTATCCCAACTAACAACCCGACGACACACTATGGCTAGGGTGATGTCACGACACAGAAAACCTAGCTACTATCTCCCAATTTTTTTTTGTTGGACAAGGGACACAATCTGACCTGTGGAACCAAGTGGAGTCAATGTCTTGTACCTGCATCCTGCACACAATAGGAGTGTCGAACATGCATATAATATATTAAGACACACCGTGAAGGGGAAATCATGGAATCACAGGGCGCTCGTATGCGAGTGATGTGATCCTGTCCCCTTCACCAATACAATATCGGTAACTGACACATCTAATCATCAATGATATAATCAAACCATAAAGCATCAGTAATTCACATACATGCTAATTTAATCCATAACATGAAATAACAATAACATCTGAATTAAGTACCATCACATCAAAACATAATGTTTACATTGCTTAACAATTAGTGGTTAAAAGTAACCAAGTTCATAACCAAAATGCTAACAAGGTAAACACTTACATAACGAACATTGTTTGATCAAAAGAACAAAATGGAGGGGTGTTACACCATCCCCAACCACCATGACTGGGGTTTGGTGAGGGTCGTATTCCCATTAATCTAATCACCATGATCGAGGATGCAGAGGTATTATTGTGCCTTTAAAATACTCATATGAGGGAAAATCCCAAAAAAATCTAAACCAATATTCACAACCTTTCTTTCAATATTCATGGAATACTTTAAATGGAAACAAAATAGAATGATACCCTAACTTTCTAGCCAATATTCACATCCTTTTCAAGCTATTTACAACAAATACTTAAAACATAAATAAAATTGAATGATACCCTAACAACTTCCAATGAATCACATTATTCCAAACAAAGAGCAAAAAAAAACATGAAAACAACTAAACTATCGGCTAACAAAACATCACTCATGAATTCAAATGATTGAATGCCAAGAAAACCTAGGGTTCATTTATTTTTGTAGAGATGCAATTCGTTCAACTAGTCTTTGCCTGCGATCTCTTTGGTCAAACATGAAAAATGAGGATGCTCGCCTTTTTTATTTATTTATATTGAACTCATTTGTTCAGAAGAGATTTAGCCGAAACCCACTTAGCCGAAATAGTGAAGACACATAGGCACCACGTTGTTGCCACGTGGGTTCAGCTGAAACCTACTTGGTCAAATCCCTTCCGATCAAAACTAGTAGGATAGAATCTATACAGTTGGCCAGAAGGGTGACACAGGTCTGTGCTTTTACCCTTCAATAACATAGGAAAACAACCACTTGGATTCGTCACATTACCTATTAAATTTGAAAAGGTTACCTTGCAAACTTTGGTCCATGTTATGCCTCATGATCTTTCATGCAATATTGTTTTAGGCAGGCCATGGGTTAATGAGATGAATGGGGTGCCTTCTATCCTTCACCGTAAAATGAAATGCATCTATGACAACAAATTTTATACACTCAAAGTTGATCCTATGCCAAAAAGTTTTTTGATTTCTGAGAAAGAAGGATGAAATCCTTTGGAAGGATTGTATGCAATCAAAAAAAGTGGAAGTCAAGAAAGAAGAACACATGAAGAACATTGATGAAGTCACTGAATCCTAATGAAATGAAAAAGCTTTATGGAAGAGGTTATGAACTTATGAAACAACTTGGGTATAGTGGAAAAGGATTTGGTGCTAGAGAACAAGGTATCATCCCTATAGAGACTAACACATAAGAAACAACTAGTGGTCTTGGTTATTATCTTTCAAAAGAAACAAAAACATCACAAAATCCTTCACTTAACATCAAAACTCTTACAAAAGATTCTTATAAGCCAACCTTAACTTTGGTGCATCCTAAATTGATAGATACTACATGTGAGAATATCTCATTAGATATGTGTACAATTGATACTTTTTCTACTCATTATAGTCTATACTACTCTTTGCCATGTAATAGTTGTAGGATCATCGCACAGTTACTATTTCATTTTTACATTAATTGAAAATTAGTTCCTTTTTAGAAGAAGTATCATACCATTATCCATCCTTGGCTCACCCTTTTCTTGCACTATGTCGGGGAAAGGAGTTAGATAATCTTGTCATCATATGTCACTTGTCATTGTCCCTTTTAGTGATTTGACCACCTTCTATGTATATATAAGAGCAAGCTTGGGATGCGGATGACATGCCTTAAGTTGGCTTCCATATGACATAATTTTCTTTCTAGGTTAAATAGCATTGCATTTTTGGGGACAACCCTTCCTTCCTATTTCATGGTGTAGCTTTATTTCAGAAACATATTACATGGCATAGGGTTTTCTAAGGAAATCTCTCATTTCTTAAGAGAAACCATTGGCTACTTTAAAGTAGTTTCTCACAATAATGGTGTTAGCAACGACTTTAAAGTGGGGGCATACATCAATGACATTTTTCCACATTTTGCATATTTCATGGTGTTATTTTTTGTTTTCTTGTGTTGTTTCCTTTTCTTGGTGGTTTCATTGGGTTTGATGTCCTCCAAGACTGTGATATTTATAAGCATACAATTTCCCTTAGTGGCATGATGTGAGTGAGGCATCCTATAAGTAGTGATCTGACACTCTTGAATTTTCCTCTCTTGAAGATATTAGGCACAATGTTCCCTAGGAAGAACTTACATGAACAAAAAAAATCCCCTTTCACAAAAACCTATAGATATAGCATTCAAAAGCATAGCATTGTGATTCCTTATCAATGTTTTCAAGATGATAACTTCAGTGTGATATGGGAGGATAATATGATTCTCTCATTTTCCTCCTCATTAGGATAACTCACCTAGTGGATGGCTTGAGGTTCCACTATCCTAGAGTGAGAATGCATATTATGGACAAACAACCTTGATATGTTCCACATCACATTGGACAGTTGGAGCTTGATCCTTGTTACGAAAAAATAGCCTAGACCTAGTCCACATAGTGTTGGACAGATTGTCAAAGATTGATCCTTTTTCTTAGACATACATGTTCCACATTGTGTTGGAACTGTTGTGCTTGATCCTTTTTTTCTTTGTTTTTCTTGGTCTTGGATAGGGTATGACTATGTATCTTTGTTACTATTGCATACTTAAGTCTCTTGAATTTCTACTTTAGTGTGATTTTTTCATGGGGGAAAACTCTCACTAAAGTGGGGGAAAAATGTAGCGTCAAAAAAGGTAACCCTCTTTCATGCTTAGTTTGTGAATTAACAATTAATGATAAAATGTACTTAATTGTGTCATATTTAGGGTGTTGTAAACTCTTTTCTTACATTTTCACACTAATCTAGGGATTTATTAATTAATTGAAGTTAATTAGAGCTTAATTGGACCCTTTAATTCAATTATAAACTTTATTAATTGCATTTTTTGAAGGATCTATCCTAACACCCATTAATGATATTGCATAACATTTAAATTGGAAAAGTTGGAGTCCTAGAAAAGTATGCTAGGACCCATTCACCACTTTGGCCGAATGGGTCCTCCTAACCTAGGACACCCCTTTTTTGGCATATTTGAGGTGGGTTTTAATGTTATTTCACCTCCCCAAAGCTTTGTTCTAGAAAATTGTGCTAGCACCCATTCACCACTTTGGGCAAATGGGTCCTCCTTACTTAGGACACCCCTTTTTGAATTTATTTGTGGTGGTATTTTAAGTATTTTCAATCTTAGATCTAATTTCAGCTTAGATTATTTAAATTTTGGGGTTAATCCTTAGATTTAGTATAAATATAAGGTTAATTCACATAGTTTCACCTAGGTGATCCCATAATACTGGTTTACAATTTTTGGCCAAACTGGACACTAAACTATTTTTTAACTAAATATTCACTTTTCGGTACGTATAGAAGCTAAAACATGAGGAATTTGAAGATGATGTCAGCTAGTAATTTGTGACATTTTGTCTGTAGATTCAATATATAATTTTTTTTTAAAAAGTGGAATCAGATTGCACTTCTTTTTCCATCTCCTTCGAAAACTAGTTTTTTTAGTAAACACCTTTTTTAAGGAGTGATGCTCACCATATACAACATATATTCTTTTCCATGAAGGATAAAATTCTAATTTTTGCAAATTTATATTTGCAACTATGATATCTAGCACTTTCATTTGGTTTCATAGTGTTTTATTGAATATTTTTTCCTTAATAAAGTTTAGAAGTCAAACCAATTACAATTCAGACATAGGCGAACTATATACAACATAAATATTTTTTTATGTATCAAAATTAAATTTTTTTTGTTGGATCAAGGACATCAATATCTAGTAAAATGATATTTTTCTTAAAAAGAACTTGATAATCTACTATTTTTTCATATGTGTAGAATAGAGATCTTGATTTTCAATGAAAAACCTACATTCATAAGAAATAAAAAAAATAAATTAAATAATAAAATTAAATTTATTTAAAATTATACTTTTTGGGAAGTTTATAATAAGTAATACATACTTACAAAAAATAAATTTTAAATGAATTCATTTGATCCCCCAAAAGGTAAATCAAAAGTGGTTTTTTATCAACATTTTGATAGGTGTAAAGGAGACTCCATTATAGGTATGGTTTAAAACTAGCAGGGTTCTATCCATGGGGTTTGATCTAATGTGGTTAGATCAAACCCTCTTCAATTGGAATCCTTTAAATGAAACGTTTCAAGGCTTAAATCATTATATTTTCTAAAAATCTATGATTTCAGCAAAAATCAAGATCTCCCAAAAATTGTAAACCAGTATTGTGGGATCACCCACCTAAAAATGATTATGCAAGAATCCTAAGATTTTACAAGAGAATTGTAGAGCACTTCAATAGAATTTCAAAGGAATTCAAGAGAAGATTATTGATGTTCTATTGCAGCAATTCAAGATCTTATCATCATGTCAAAGGAATAGTGCATCAAGCATGTGGTTGAGCTAATGTTGTTGATGTAATATTGAAGATCCATTTGCAAGAATTATTTCATATCTAATTCAAGATCAACATCTACATTATTCATTTCCACTTCATGTTATATTGTTTATTTACATTCCAAGACATCATCCAAAGTACCATTGTTGTAGGTTTCATGTTTCATGTCCTTATTTCATTGTTTCATCATAAGGTTTAATTACCTAAATGGGGTTTGACCAAGACAAACCCCTATCCTCTAATGATCAACAAGTTTTTTATCCTATTGAATGTGTGATTGCATGTTTTAGGTTGAAGAGTAAGATTTGGAGAAAAAAATTCAAAGTTAAAAAGTTGCAAAAGTTTTCATATCCACTTCAAGATCATGAAAAGTTTTCTACAGGATTTGTTTCACATGTTCAAGAGCTGAAAACCTGGGATCTAGGAATGAAGACATTGAAGAATATAACCCAAAATTTGATTTTCAAAACCCTAATAGGGATCCATTCACCACTAAAGGTGAATGAGTCCTTAGTGAGGCCTAAAGCAATAAACATTGTGAATCTGGAGTTGCATATTGAGAGAAACAATACCTAGAAAGCACTTTCTAGAAACCCTAACAAGGACCCATTCGCCACCTTGGGTGAATGAGTCCTTAGGGGGCCCCAAAGCAACAATTTTCAGCAAGGTACACATTATCTTGGCCTCTCAAAACCTCCCTTGTTGTTTCTATAATATTTAGGATTGATTTCTAAATACTATCATGTCATATACATAATTGTATGTTTCATAGAAAAAATTAGAGGTTCATCATCTTGATCAAGTCATTTTGATAACCCTATTTTTCTTTGAAATAAGACCAAAGGAGAGGAAAAAATAAAGACAAGAAATATAAGTCAAAGTATTCAGGGAGATCTAAGTCTCCTTGTAATAAGACCAAGGAAAAATGTTGGAACTATGGAAAATCCAATCAAATTCGGAAAGATTGCAAGAAGCAGAAGAAGAAGAAAAACAGTTATTTCTCTTATTCTAAAGCTAAGAAATCATCTCAAAATGATGGAGGAACATTTATGACAACCTTGGTAGTCCATGCATCAGAAGATTTGTGGTTGATAGATTTGTGTGCATCCTTTCACATGACCTCTCATAGAGATTGGTTCTCAAAGTATGAGTATGATGGTGGGGAGGTGTACCTAGGTGATGACTCTCACCTAAATATTTTTAGTCGTGGAAGATTAAAAATTATATTTCTTGATTGATGAGTGAAGGGGATTTATGGTGTCTTCCATATCTCAATTTTGGCACGAAACCTACTTTCTATAAGTAAACTAAATGATTTGGGAGTGCAAGTTGTTTTCTCTGGTGGATGATGCAAGATGACAAGAGGAGATATGGTGTTGGCTAATGGAGTTTCTATTGACACTCTTTTTAGCTCAATGCATGCATTGTACAGTGTAATAGTTCTTTTAATGTACCAAAGAAGATATCTTTGGGTTCTTCATCCTCACCATCAAATCATTTAGAGAAGAAGTATGTTGCAGATACATTCAATGGTCATGCATTTTTGGTACCTAAGGGTGTTCATTCCATGGAAATGAAGCTTCCTATAGAGAATACAATGTTATAACACCAATGACTTGGTCACATTAGTGAGAAGGGTCCCAGAACACTAAAAAATAAGAACCTTATGGAAGGCCTTGATGATTGTAATCTCGAGTTCAACTTTTTTGAAGATTGTGTTTATGGAAAATAGTGCAGTGTTTCTTTTTACTCTAGTTCTCATAAATATTCTAGGGTTTTGGACTATGTCTATTTAGATGTCTTTGGTCTTGTGAGTGTTTCTTCATTATCAAAATCTATATATTTTGTTTATTTTATAGATGATTATAGTAAATGGACATTTTTTTATTTTCTTAGAAGTAAAGTTGAAGTCTTTAGTTGGTTTCAGGAGTTTAAGGCTTTGGTATAAAATCAAACTAGGATAAATATTAAGCGTTTGAGGACTACAATGGTGGTGATTTTTTTCTGCAACTTTTGACAAGTTCTATAAATAGCATGGGATTGAGAGGCATAAGACAACTCCCTACACTCCACAATAAAATGGAGTTGTAGAGAGGATGAATAGAACGTTGGTGGAGAGGGCTAGGAGTATGTTGAGTGGTACTAGCCTTGAAAAAAAAAATTTAGGTTGAAGCGGTAGCCACTACATGTTATTTGATCAATAGATTTCCTACTTCACTGCTTGTTGGAAAGACACCTGATGGAGGAATGTTCTAGTAAAAATCCTTCGAAGAGATATCTTAAAGTATTTGGTTTCAAATTTTATTCTCATGCTCTGATTGAGAAGAGATCAAAGTTGGAGAACAAGGCTATTAAGTGTATTTTTATCAACTATGGTATCAGTGTGAAAGGGTACAAGCTTTGGGATCCAGAAGCTTAGGTGGTTCTCTATAATAGAAGTGTGATTTTTAGAGAGATGAAACCTTCCATTGTTGAGTTACAACCAGAGAAAGAGGAGAAAAAAATAAGGAGGTAGTTAAAATTCCACCTACTACTAGAAAAGATGAACTATGCACTCCTGTTGGACCTAATGATGAGGAGAGCTCAAGCAACTCTAAAAGTTACAAAGAAGAAGAAGATCCTCAACCTCAGCCTTTGAGGAGGTCTACATGAGATAGGAAAAAACCAAAAAGGTTTGGTTATTCATTATTGGATTCTTGTTACATTTTTGGTTTGATTCCTAACACTAATGATGAGCCTAGAACTATTAGAGAGGCTATGGGTATGAATGGTGTAGATTATTGGAGGAAAGCTATGGATGAGGAGATGGCTGCATTAGAGAAAAATAAGACTTGGGATCTAATACCTTTTCCTAGTGGATGTAAACCTGTTGGTTGTAAATGGGTTTTTCAAGAATAAGTGTGGTCCTAATGGTAGTGTTGAGAATTATAAGCCATGGTTGGTCACTAAGGGGTTTTTATAGATGGATGGAATTGACTATGGGAAAATATTCTCTCATGTAGCAAAGATGACATCTATCTGGCTTATGTTGTCACTTGTAGCTACATATGACTTAGAAGTGGAATAGATGGATTTAAAGAATCATTTGTTTAGGGTGACTTCGTGGAAGAGATTTGCATGTCATAGCTTGAGCATTTCATTGAAAAAGGTAACAAAAATTTGGTTTGCAAATTGAAGAAGTCTCTTTATGGTTTAAAATAGTCTCCTAGAATGTGGTACCGGAAGTTTGATACCTATGTGTTGTCATTGGGATTTTAGAGATTTAAATTTGACCAATGTCTATACTTTGAATCTAATAATGGTCACATTCTCATTATTGTCTTATATGTAGTTTCAATCTATTATTTATTCAAAATGGTAAAAGTATGATTTCAAATTTGAAGTTTTAGTTGTCAGCATAGTTTGAGATGAAAGACCTAGGTGCAGCTAAGTACATTTTGGGAATGGAGATCATAAAGCTAACACAAAGATTTGGCTAATCTAGAGCAAGTATGTGAGCTCAGTGTTGGAGAGATTCAGCATGGTAGATTGCAAAAAAATAGTTATTCCTATGATGCAAGGGATGAAGCCTTTTGTGAATGATTGTCTAAAATCTCCTACTAAGATGGAGGACATGACTGGAGAGTACCATATGCGAATGCAGCTTGTAATCAGATGTATGTGATGGTGTGTATGAGACGATACATTTCCCAATAAGTGGAATTCCTAAGCCATTTTATGGCTAATCCTAGATGGGTGCATTGGGATGTAGTTAAGAGAGTGTTCAAATATTTATGGGGTACTTTCAAGTATGACTTATTTTTTCATGGTTATCCTACTAGACCTCAGCATTCTATGAGTATTCATGGATATGTGGATTCATATTGGGCAAGTGGCATTGACAATAGAAGATCCACCAATGGTTATGTGTTTATGATGTTTGGTGGTGTTGTCAGTTGGATGAGTAAGCGGCGAGCTATAGTCACTTTTTCCGTGATATAGGAAGAGCACATGGAAACCACTCATTCCTATAAGAAAGCTATTTGGATTAAGATATTGTGTTCTAATATTGGTTTAGATGTAGAACATATTACTATTTCTTGTGACAGTAAAAGTGTGATTTTTCTAGCAAAGAATCCTATCTCCCATGCTAGAACAAAGAACATCGATGTTTAATATCATTTTTTTCATGATATGGTAGAGAATGTAAAGGTGAACCTACAAAAGGTTGACACTTTGGTGAATTTTGTAGATACACTAACAAAACCAATAAGCATAGAAAGGTTTAGATGGTTTGTCAATTCCATGGGTGTTGTGGCTCTAAGGAGATGATTTTGTATGACTCTCGACAAGTCTTCAACAAGTGGGAGAATGTTGGGATTAAGGTGTCTCAACCTTAGAGTTCTAATATTGATTTAGTTAATGTATTATTGTATTTCCTATGGTGTCATGTCACAAATTGGGAACCATTAGTTGGGTGGCATCCCTGTTGGAGGTGACTGGATGACACATAATCATCCCAAGTGGACATAGGCATCCCACTATGGAATATTTTACCTATGATAGATTTTATGACATTTCATAAGGCATCTTTATGCATGGAGAAAGTTGGCACCCAAGTTGGGTTATGACAAGTTGTAAGAGAATTGAGTATTCATGGTCAGTTATGATAGATATTCTTACAATTGTAAGTGTTGTCAGTTATGATAGATTCTATGAAAATTGCAAGATGTGTAAGGCATCTGCCATAACCTATTTTTAGCATATTATAGATGCCCATGCTTGGATAAAGAATATTGTATGTAATGACACTTGTCTTAAGGGGTGTAAGGGAATGTTTAACATGTGTCCAAATGCATGTTTATGGCATGGTATATTGTTCCATGTGGATTTGGATGCCCCTCTCCTTCTAGATGCATATTGAAGCTTGTATCTCTCTATATATTGAATTCCTTTCATTGTAGAATGCATAGCTTATTTGTAGGTAATGAATTTTTGTCAGTATCACTCAAAAATAGGTGTTTGGTTTGAAGTAATTGTTGAAGAAAGATTTGTACTTGGGGCTATATTGTAACTCTTGTTTAAAAAAATACAATAGTATTATTCTTTTTGAGGGTGGGGTTTTTTACCCAAAATGGTTTTCCACACATATATATGGTGTATGTTGTATTTGTCTACTTGTTCTATTCCATTATTCCTATGTGTTTCTCTTATTGTAACTATATAAGATGTTAAAAGGAATTTTTTTGTAACTCTCGCTTATATTATTGTAGGAATCTATTTCCACTCATTTGGCTTCCTTTCAAATATGGTGCATCCTCTATATATTTTTCTACACATTTCAATGATTTTCATCCATGTTTTCCTTATGTGCTAGCACCGCCTATCTCTCCTTTAATGTAGTTTAATGCCTCATGACTCCTTTCCCACTGTCTTATGATCATTACAATATGTTTCCTTCCTCCTACAACTTATTTTTCTTTCCAAACTCCAGTCTACATTCAATTTAAACTTTAGCTTCTTTCTATAATTCAAGATTCCTCTTTCCTAGCCCCTCAACATCTATCTTTGTTTTAAAATTTTAAAATGTCTCTTATCATGGTGCAATAGCCCCTTCAGATTTTTTGCACACACTTACCCCTCTCCTTGTGGTGTGACATAAAAATTTATTTCTTTGCATATAATTCATTTTAACAAATTATTTCATTTCCACTTTGGCCCATGACACATGCTCTTCCCTATTCATTCAATTTTCATTGTGGTAGCTAATTCATTCTTTTATTTAATTTTGGTTTTAATTTCTTCACTTGAATTTCTTTCTACCACTTCAATTTCCATATTCTCATATTGAGAGAAAATATGAAAATATTTTTGAAGTTAATGTTGCCAAACAAATCAAATTGTTATTTAAACATATGGCTTGTAGTCATCCAATAAACAAAATATGATATGTATATGTTTGACGCTATTTCATATTCAACCTCTAGAAACAAAAATGAGAGTTATTTTAACAAGCATAAAACTTTAAATGCAAACAAAAACATGTATTTCAATACGACATTTTGTCAATCAATGACATTAGTGTCAATAAAAATCCATCAAATTGACCACTAAAATCAAAATTGATTTGAACTCTAAAATTGCCCGCACTCCAAAAATATGAAATCAAAACCAAACTATCTTTTTGGCTAAAGAAAATTGTGTATGTACTTAAATACTCCTACATCAAACATGCTGAGTAGGATATTTGTGGGAATAGTATCACAAAGGTGGAGTTGAGTACAATTGAACTACTCTTCTAAGTTGTAGTCAACCTACATTGAACTCCATCATTGAAACTTGTGCTCAAAGTTAATTATTCTTCCTCTTTTTCTAGCATCATGTCATACCATGCACTATATTCCTCCAAAAATGTTGCGCTCTCTTCTTCCTTCCCCTCATGGACTCATGTCCAACATTTTGGAGTAAATAAATTCTTGTACCTAGTTAATTCAATACTAGGGGAAATAGAGGACTTATTTACATGTTAAGCTTACTTAGGTCCTAAAGAAGAAATCTTTCTAGAAGATGTTATTCGTCATAATATTTTATATTATCTTTTGAATTCTAACACTTGTCCTAAGTAGTTGTGACAATTTTTCACATGACATAGGATTAAGACACTTGTCATCATCTTATTTAGTTATGTGTCTCACCTTGGCTATATAACCTAGTGGTCTCATGTGTAAATCATATTTTCATAACATATTATTGGATAATAAATTCCATTGAAATATTGAGAATTACATATTGATCTCTCTTGTGCTTTCATGAAGTTCTTAGATCTTAGGTGGCTATAATCTTTAGCCAAATCTTGCATAGTGTAGAGTTATTCTATACCAAATATTACATGGTATTAGAGCTTGTGGGATTGCTTATTTCTAGACTTATTATGAGATCTGAGTTGCAAATATTGATGGATCTTGAAATTTTGAGTATACTCTTCTCTTGCATCAAGTGATAATCTAGAGAATAAAAAAGCTTGAAACAAATACCATATTTGGGGATTTCCTCTTTGTGGCTTTCTATTTAAAATTCAAAATAAAGCTTCTTGTTGCAAATATGATCTCACCTTTAAGATTAGAGGGTTTGAGAAAGTTAGTTTTTCCTTTTGTTTCATCTGAATTAGACATATAAGACCAGATCTATGAGGGTTTGAAGTTGAAGAGTGGTTTCTAGATCTAGAAGGTAGCTACAATTTTGGAGCATTATGGAACAAAATCAACCCCACTATTGTATTTAGAAGGCCCAAAAACCCTAAGATCAACTATCAAATCATTGAATTTGGAGAAAGTTGTATGTCAAGGCAAAAAATTTCCCAAGGAGCCATACGGCCTCCTAGGTCACCATTAATGCCAGGGTACAATAAAAAAAATTATATATATATATGGTTTTTAATTTTTTCTAATTTTTTTTATATAAAAACACATATTTATTGTATCGATTTTAAGGTTTCAAAAAAATAAATAAAAATAAAAGTTCAATTTCTCTACAAAGGTACTATGACGTACAATCACTCTGAAAGTACCACGGCAACCATAGGCTTCCACATGGAAAATTCTGGGAGGCCAACATAATCCTATAGAAACGGCCAACTCCCACACCAAATGACCAGAAAATACCATCAACGGTATAATATAGTGGTTGTAGATTCTGGTACGTGAATATGCTTTGATATCACCATAAATTCTTTCACCATCTAAAGAATATTCCTTGTATATTTCATTGAATAGAATATTCTATTTATTGAAGAATATTCATTTTTGACTAGCCACATGCCATTAAATTTAATCATGTTGAGTGTTGATGTTAGCATTATGTCAGCAGTGACATTAACATTTAAAAAAAAAAATTCCCCCCTCTCTAATGTACTTTTTTGATTTTGTAGTCAAACTTCGTAGGCCGATATCTCAATCATATGAGCTCCTTTTCTCAAGATTCTTTTCAATTTGGGGTAGAATTTCATGCTTGTCATAGTGGTGCAATTAGTTTGTGATTTTGGTGCATCATAAGGGTGAATTTTTTTGAAATTATGTAATTTTTCATGTACTTTCTAGTGGTGTGATCAAATTAATCTCATTTGATGTAAAATTTTTACTTTGAGCTTGTGGAAAAATTTGGCAATCTATAAGCACTAAGATCAAGTCCACTTCATTATTGTTGTCAAGTGGCACATGTAATCACACTAATTATAAAGTGTCACAAATCATATTTGCTTGTGGGGATTCTTGATTAAGTAATTTGAAGGGGTAATCTTGTAGTGGTTGATTGCTTTCTTTTTCTTGGTTTTTCTTCTTCCAACGGGAAAACCTCAAATTGAATTCATAACTTCACATATTTATACTACATGAATAAAATCAGTATGGAACTATCTCATGATGAAAGGTCTCATAGGATATCTAAAGGAAACCATTCCTCAACCTACTAGTGCTAAATACTTGATATGAGAAAACACTTGGATACATGTATTCATTAGTCTCATTTGATTTAAAATTTTATGGTGAATCATGCAAAACACCTAAAGAGGCTTGGGAGGCTTTTGAAAATTTTTATGTAAAACAAATAAGATTAGGGGATATTAGATTGATAATGATTTGATGAATCTTGATCCTAAAATATTTTACCACATCCAAGACTACATATCCAAGGTAAAGTAACCAAGAACATAACTAAAAGATTACAACATTGATAAGGAAGATTTATAATTGATTCTGAATGTGTTATCCTAGCTTGGTCTTGAGTATTAAGTGTGTTTTTCTAGCTTTTATACCCATCAAATTTCTATGGGAGAATCATATGTTTATCCTAAGTTTCATGACATTGTAAATCTCCTAATCCAAGAGGAAGCTAGGCCAACTAATATGGGTCTAATCAAGTCTTCCAAGCCACAAGAATTTTTGGCTAGTGAGTCTAAGGTGTAGAAAGAATTAGGGAATTTTGATCAAAAGTAAAAGAAGAAACAGAACAAGCCACATAAATAATTTTGATCCTCACCCTAAAAATGGGAATCATCTAAGAAGGAGAAACATACATGTGTATATTTTCAAGAAATCAGGGCATGATGTACACCAATATTATTCAAAAAAAATATGAGTTAAAGAATCTTCTTAAGAAGCATCAAATCAATGAGTCTTCATCATCAAAAGGCCCATCTTCCTCTTCATCAAAGTCTAATTGATGTAAGGGGCAAGTGCTTGTTGCAACTACATATTCTAAGTTAAAGAGGTGTATACCTGATTTAGGAGCCTCACAACACATGGTTTCATCAGAGAGTATGTTCTCTTCATTTGACACTTGTTCATTACCGCACATCTTGATGGTGAACAACACGTATATGTGTGTCTATGAAAAGGGATCCATTGACATGGATGATGAAGCATTCAATGATGTTCTTTGTCTGCCTTCATTTTCAAGCAATATCCTTTCTATCTATTAGATCACACATAGTGGAATAAGAAAGAGTGTTGAGTTCACACCAGATCCTAACATAATTGAATATTTGCATAGTAGAGATATAGTTACAGTTGAGGAGGTTGATCACCAATCTCAAGTCTACACCTTCTTATATTTTTCTCTTGATTATTTGATAGATGTTCACATTAAGGCATCTTGTGTGGACATATTTGAGGAGATTCAGTATGGTCATTTGAATCTTGGTATTATTTCATCTATTAAGGATACAATGACGTGTTTATATTCCATATCCTTCATCTATTGTTGTACTTGATGATGCTTGTTCTTCAATGGTTTTGATTTCATGTGATTCAGTGCAACAAGACATGCATTGTCTTCTAGAGATGGCTACTTGGGATGAGATCTTAACATAATCTAAATTGTTATTTTGTTTTGTGAGTCCCACATTTCAAATTTGGGAGGCATCATTGATTACATTCATCTCTTTGATAGAGATGGCCCTTCTTCATTTGTTGCAAGGGAATACTTAGGCCCTCTTGTTCATTCTCTACTTGATCATTCTTTGCAGTTTGACATGAGTGTGGATTCTTTTGAAAAATATTTGGAGGAGGCTTCATTATCTCCAGAGAGGTATATTTGTCTTTAGGTATGTGTAGGATCATCATGGAAAAAATAGGCCCTTAAGTGACAAAAAATTCAGAAAAAATCAAAGTTAGGCAACTTGACATAAAAATTTGAATAATTTATCTATATTATTTCAAAAATATGTAAGAATAGAATCTATAGAAAATTGAATGTAGTTTCTAAACTACTAGTTTTATTTATATATATATATATATTTGGTGAAAGTTTGAAATTTCAATGCAGTGGTACTTAAATTTCAGGGGAAAAATAAGAAGAAGGTGTTTGTTTGACCACCCTAACCACAATAAAATGATAATATTTTCTTATAATATTTTAGATATACGTAGAGGACTCATGTCTCGATGTGATGCATATTTTTTTGTAATTTTTCCCCAAGTAAATAATTAATTATGAATTTTTTATTACAACTTTTAAAAAATATAAAAACTCATATGTTTGACCACCTTAACTTGCTAAAACTTCATGAAATTCATTTTTTATTTTTTGAATCCTATAGCATGCAAAGCATAGAATGGTCGCATGTTTCAAATTCAAAAAATGTGATAGCATTTGAAAGCTATAGATGTTTTTCAATCATCCTATCAATCAGGACTTAAGTCATAATTCAAATAGAAAATGAATGATAATTATTTATTAAATTCAAAGTAAAGCATAATTTATATTGGTGGAAAGTTGAGAATCTTGTTTAAAAACCCTTTTTGTTTCATCAATTTTGGGTAAAAAAAGGCCATTAGCCACATACCCTACACATACCCATCATATCACCACTTTTTGGCCCATCATGATCCTGCACATACCCCTTTGGATTTTGTTCTACAATTTTTTCTAGGAGATTCTAAATTGTATTCCTTGGCAATGTGGCCTAGAAAACTTGTTTGGAGTGTAAAAAATTTTGGCACCGAAATGGAGACACTAGAGCATTTTCAAAGACATCACACATCCAACATACCATCTTGGTTTTGTTTCTTCCCAAGGGGAGGAATGTTGTTTGATGCTTTTGGATCATCTTCTACATTCAATGTCAAGTTTCTACCATCATCATGAGAGACTCAAAATTGAGGGGGATTTCATGGTCTCTTCTCTTCTATCTTATGGGGGATCTTTTTCCTGAAATGGGATTTTATCCTTCTTATGCATATCATTGATACCATTTTTTATCTCTCTTTTGGGGAGGATTTTTGTCCCACTAATTTTTATACTTTACTCTATTTGTGAGAGATTGTATTTTCATTTGTACATAGGTACCTAACATTACCTCATAGTCGATACCCATCTTTGTGTCATTTGCAAAATAATCAGCTACTCCCTAAGTTGCACTTAAGGAGGGATGTTGGTGTAAATAAAGTCTTGTACCTAGCTAATTCATTACTAGGGGACTTAGGGAACTTATTTACATGTTAAATTTTCTTAGGTCCTAGGAATGAAACTTTCTAGAAGGTGTTAGTTATCATTAGATCTTATCTTATCTTTTAAATTGTAAAACATGCTTCCTAGGTATTTGTGATAAGTTGTCACATGACATAGGATTAAGACACTTTCTATAATATTTTTATGTCTTGTGTCTCACCTTAGCTATATAACCAAGTGGTCTCATATGTAAATCATATTGTCATAACATATTCTTGGATAATCAATTCCATTGCAATATTGAGCATTGCTTATTGATCTCACTTGTGTTTTTTCATGAAGTTCCTAGATATTAGGTGGCTATAATCTTTAGCCAAATCCTATATAATGCCTAGAGCTATTCTATACCAAATCTTACACACCTTGACACATCCTCCTTCACCAAATACTCTTTACTCTCCTCTCCTTCCTCATGGGATCCAACCCACCACAAACCAACCACCAACACCAATCTCCACCTACATCATCCTCTACAACCTCTACAAGAAAATATGCAACATCTACATAAAAATATGAAACTACAACAATTTAACATATATTTCCATCTACCTGAACTAACTCTTTATTCAACTCAACAACATGTGAATTTATAACAAATTTATCATCACAAAATTCAAAAAAAATACACTTTACATCTTCAATTTTTGTTGTTGCAACTTGTGTTTCCTCTTATTTCATTGTTACATGTACCTTATCATCTTCATCGATAATATTCTCAAGCCACTCCTCTTCTATCACCATTACATTTCATTGTTACATGTCGATAATATTCTCAAGCCACTCCTCTTCTATCACCATTACATCATTGTGTCATCTTCACTGTTGGCCTTTCATCTTCTTTACCATTATTTTCTTATTCTTTAGATGCATGCCTTCCTCATGGAATGTCTTCACTGAAACTTCTTTATTTACATTGATAGGTGTTGCTCTCACATATTCCTCCTTCCATTGTAGGCTACAACACTCATTTCTTCCACTCTTCTTTCTATTACCCTCATTCTTCTTATTTATCCTCTTTACCAATCTCCTCACTCCTTTTCCCACATTATTCTCCAATACCTTTATCCTAGCCTAGACCTTCCTCACTTCCTCACACACTATCTTTTCCATTTCCTCAAACTGTTCATCCTTCGCTTCTTCCCAATATCACTCCAAAAACAACTCTCACTAGTCTCCTCACGAACTGTCCCATCTTTGTCTATTTTAATCTCACCTCAATCCATAATCCACATAACACTCTTAATCATTTCACGGCTTCAAGCTCTCTCACTCTTCTAGACTCCTCTTTCCTACAATATCCCTCACACAAGCTCTCATCTATCACCTTCTTTCCTCCACTCTACCCACTAGTCCTTACATAGGATACCTCATGTTTGGTTCTTTTCCTATGTGCTTAGAAACTATAGCTATTATACCTTTTGACACAAAACTACAAACTACCAACTCCTCTTACTATCACAAACCAAAATCTTGAACAATTTTACAATTTCACAACTGACAAAACTTAATTTGATAATTTCATTTATCAATTAAGTTCCAATTAAGAACTTCACAAGACATAATAATGAAGGAAAATTATTTATTTTAATTCACCAATTAAATTATGATATGTATATTCTTGACATTATTTCATATTCAACCTCCAAAAATAAAAAATGAGAGTTATTTTAATAAACACCAAACTTTAAATAGGAACCAAAACATATATCACGATACAAAAAAAAAATAGTAAATGACATTAATTTCAATCAAACTCTGTTAAATTGACTACTAGAATCAAAATCCATTTGAACTCCAAAATCATCCACACTCCAAAAATATGAAAAAAAAACTATCTTTTCGGTAGATGCAGATTGCACTTGTACTTAGATGCTCCTGAATCAACAATATACTTTATAGGGTAAAAGAACACACTTATGTCACACTTTCATCCAACTAAATAGTTTTGAGAGAAGTTGTTTTAACCTAAACAATTTCAGTCAAAATAGTTTTGCTTGAAACTACATGCCCTATACATGGCACTTAGAGTTTTGGGTGAAAACATTTTTGGTTAAATCTCAAAAATTTGAATTTTCTACTTTGTGGCTTTGAAATGTGACTCATTTTATGTGTAAGGTTTTGTTAAAATGGTTCCAGTCGAAACCCTTTCTACCAAAATTGTCTATGTGGCATCCTTATTAGCAACCAACTCAACCTTTTTTAGAAATTTTTGAAACTTTCAACTTCAACTAAATATTTCTTCAGTCAAAATGAGTTTAAAAAATAAAAAATAAAAATACCCTTTTGTAGACCTCAGAGTGGTGAATCCAAATATGTACTTATTTTGATATTTTGATTAGTTTTAATTATATATTTTTAAAAATAAATGCAAGTAGGTTGTTAAAAAAAATTATATAAGGTAAGAAGGGTTTTGAAAGAGCCTAAAACCTTGTACAAAGTGAAGAAATGGAACATATCCAAACACCAAAGTATCAAAATTTTCCAAATAAATAGAGTAGCATAAACAGGTTTTGAAGGGAACTTGAAATCCTCACTAAAATCAAAAAAAAAATAGAATCATTGTAGAACAACATAAAACTATCAACCAACACCTGGATAGTAAATAACTGAGAGAAAGATAGGCTTGAATATGAGAGAGGCCACACCAAAAGAAAGAGCCTCACCAATCAAGGAGGTTTGAAGTTTTTTCTAACTAAAGATCTCATAAGGAGAGCTTGATCTAAATGGTACAATCTAAGATTCTTAGAAGAATCATTCTTGTCCACAAGAATAGTAAAAGAATTATCCTTGAGGGGGTTCACCCTTAGGACATCAATAGGATCTTCCACATCCAACTCCCTAGCCAAGGGGTTCACCAAGTCAACATTTTCAATGGGATTAATAGTAGAGGAACCTAAAGCCTTCCCAATAGAGCAAGTCTTCAAGGGATTGAAGACCTGACTAGAGTGGGAAAAGTGACCAACCCTAAGGTAATGAGAGCACACCAAGGAGGAAGAATCAAAGAGATAATCTAATCCCAAACACCTAGCTTAGAATGAATCTAAAATTTACTTGGTAGAAGCTTACGAAATCAATACACATACAAAATCTTACATATAAATGAAGCATTTCTTATCTTTCATGATCCTGTCTTTGAAGCTAAGAAAGAACCAAGACTATTACCAATACCAAAAAACATTTCTTGATCGCAAAATTCCAAAAGAAATGCTAGGAGTCTTACCCAAATAGGGGCCTAACCAAAGCTTTCCTTTGAAGCAACAAACCCAACAGACCAACTTTTTAGGAGGATATATTTTTCTAAGAACCAAGCCCCACAAAGTAAGGCACCCTTACTTAGCTCAAGAAGCTAGAAGGAGAAAAAGAAAAAAACTTTAGGCATTGAACCCACTCATAACAAGCCAAAATCCTTCAAGTTAACTAGAGCCCAGTTGCAAACAAAATCAATATTTGGACAAAGGCCTAAGAACCTCCCAATAAGAGAATTTCACATTGTAGCAATAAATTTTTCCACCACACCATTAGGAATCCAAAGCGAGAGGTAGGAAACCACAAGGGTCCATGTACTCAACACATGGACAAGGGTAGCAACATCCATCAACCCATCATAGGGTTTTTCTCTAGGGGTAAGAATAGGAGCAACAACCAAAGGAATAGAAGACACAACCAATAGAGGGGCAGCAACTAGAGAAGAAGCAACAACTTCTTCAACTAACAGCTGAGATCTGTACACCTCCATAGAAGGACCATCCATATCCATTATGGTGTTGTAATCCTCATTAGAACAACCAAATTCTACTCCTTAGTGGGTAAGAATAGGAGCAATACCCATAAGAACAACAAACTCTGAAAAGATAGGTGATAGAGGGGAAATAACTTGAGAAGAAACAACCAGTGACTAAGATCTAAACTCCTCCAGAGTAGGAGAGGTGGGAAATGAAAGGAAAAGATCCAATCTATCTTTTGTGTAAGGTAGGGCCCACTTAGAAGGAAAAAGGAAACCTTTCCTCAAACCTAGAAACTTCCCACCATCAGTGGCCAGCCATTGACACTTCAACAAGATTATTCACCTTCTAATGAGCCTCTAGAAAGAGATCCATGAGAAACTCATCCTCTTCATCTAGGGAATCCCCATCATAAGACACTATAGGAGGGGAAACAGGGTTTACCAATTCCCACCAAACATTTGTCTCATCGCAATCTAGATAAGAAGCATAGAAAAGCTTAGGACCCATAGAATTAGAAAGAGTAGCATCCCCATGAGAGAAATGATTCCATAGCCTTCACCATTTTTTTCTTTATCTTCATCTAAGGAGAAAATAATATAAGTTGGGGGTTTTTTCCTTTGTTGTGCACCTCCATTTGTGTCATTCTTCACTCTGCCTAGCCCATTCTCCATAAAAAAAAAAAATCCACAACCACCAGAAATTCCTTTCGCATCCTTCATATCTCCATTCTCATCATCTTTATCATCCTCCTATGCCTCAATAAATTCAAACTTACCTCTACTCCCTTTCCCGCTCACAAATTAAAAGAGGTTGAATAGAAATTAAAAAATAGTAAAATATATTAATAAATTTTGAAAAATATATGGTACACTAGAGGAGAGAATCCTCTTTCAAAGGGTATAATTTTTTTAAATGACTAAAAAAAGTAGGCAATCATTGACATCAAATGAAAACTATCAAATTCTAGTAAGTTTCACTTTAAAACGTTATTACACAAAAAATAAACATCAAAATTTATTTATTTTTCCATGCACTAGATATTGATGTTACATATTTGGAGAAAAAAATGAAGCTTTTTCTATTTTTTCTTGATGTCAACTAAACGTCACTCTTTCCTAAATTTGCAGCATTTCAAAATCTTCTCTTAAATTGATTAAAAAGTAATCAAAACAAGTTTTAAAAATTCTGAAAAATTATAGGAATAAACTTGATCAAGAGTTCTACATTTCATTGGTTTACATCATTTTTTAATTCAAAACATAAAGACCACTTTTGTGTGGTCAAACTTGAAATTTTTTTTTGCGTTGATCAATTCCTTTATAAAGTGTGACACAAGTTTGTACTTTTACCCTTTAACTAGCTATATTTTTATATAATCATATATATGAAACTTTATATTATTAGTAAACCATACAAATATTCTAATTTATAATATATATAATATCTTTAACAATATTATCTTAAATATTATTTGAATATGAAGTTGAAAACTTGGTATTAATAATGCAATAAATTTAATATTATATATATATAGAATATCTTTAACAATATTATCTTAAATATTATTTAAATATGAAATTGAAAACATGGTATTAATAATGCAATAAATTTAATTTGTCTTTCATGTGAAAATTTTAAAAGAATCTATTGTTATCATTTTTTATAATTTCTATATATGTACATTTTATTATCAGTGCAAGTTAACAATTGGAGAGATTATGAATGGTTGTTTCCATTACATATAGATTAAGAAAGTTGCTAGATCATGCTCTTAATTTTTATTTTAAATGATACTATTTAGAAAGAAAAAAAATCCATTAATGTTATATATTATAAATAAATTATTTATATTTGAATTTATGCTTCTTAAATTACCTAAAAACATATAGTTTTGCATCCTTTGTTAGTGCATTTTATACAATTTCTCAAAAAATCAAGTTTGAGATGTATTCCTATTATTAAAATATGAGATAGTTATTAAAATTGGTTTTTCAATTGGATTTTCCTCAGAATAAAATAAATGCATGTCTTTGTAGATCCATTTATGCTTTGTATCCATCCAATTTTATAGAGAAACAAATTTATGATAGATCCATTTACTTAATTTTCTTTCAAATAGCTTCAAAAATTGCATTATAGGCTCTTCAAAAAATTCTCAAATTTCTAAAATTTAGAAAGTTAAATGTATTGTAGGCTCTTTGAAAAATTCTCAAACTTCCAATTTTTAGAAAGTGAATACATTGTAAGCTCTTTGAAAACTGTCTTTGACCATTTATGCTTTCCTTAAAATTTCAAGTGAAAGGAACTTAAATGACCAAACTATTAGTGATAAATTCTCCCATTAAATTGATGAAAGTAAGAATAGTTGTACCAAACCCTCTTGAAAATTTAAACGCATTTACTTGCTCCTCTCATTCAGGTACATGCTTATGTTTAGACTTCTCTTCTTCTCAAGCAAAGGCTTCAAGTTGAACCTTCCAATGATCATATGATTTCTACATTAAAAATTTCATGTTCAATTGAATTTAGATTATAAATTTTAATTTCTATAGTATACATACCATTTTCTTGAAGTACTCAAACATATCATGCCTTAGGAATCTATATGCTTTCTCAACTCACTCATTAACTATAATGTATAATCCAAGGATACATATATTTAATATGATCTAGCATGAGATATATTATATTCAAATTTGGCCTAAGAAAAATATAATAATGATATTGTGATGTAGGAAAAGTGGTCCTAGAGCCAACAAAGATTATCTTTTTTCAACTTGAAACCATATTAGGACAAAAATTAAAGTAGGGTTGATTATTAACTTACTTCCACAAGGGAGAGTCAATCTCCTAGGGTTTTGCATCTTTTTTGTGTTGTGAACGATGATAAGTTTGATGTGTATTTTACTAAGCCTATTTGGCATATAACCTTAGACCTGAAAATGTAATTTATCACATAGAGGAAAATGGAAAGTAATAGAACAAAGAAAGATATGAGAATAAGATATGGAGAGAAACCTGTGACTAAAATATAAGATTGAATTGTAAGTATGAGGGAACTGGGCACCTTAGGCTAAGATGCTTCTTTATCAAATCTTAAAATTCTAGACTATAGGTTGTATTCTACTCTTTCTTTCCTATGACTTTCCTCTACTAAAACTTTAGGATTTGACCTACACACATGAAAAGGGGGGAAAGGTTACAGTGTTGTATTAGGGCTTTCCTAATTCAACATCCATTTTGTTATTTCTACCTCCACATATAGCAAACGATGATGATCAAGAGAGTATACCCTAGGTTGGGTAGAGACCAAAATAATAATAATTGACTAAAATGATCAATGATAATTAAAAATATTACCTCGATGTGAAATCCTTGATGAAGTGATTCCATGCCACAAGTAGCAACAATTGTTGATTTATGGATTTCTTGATTGCTTGATGGACCTCCAAAAGGTTAGTTCACAAAACATAATAGATTGTTGTACAACTAGCATGTAGAGGATAACTCAATACATCCTCATAAAATGGAATGATTGATCATAATAGCTTTTTGCACATAATCACTACTTTCTTCTTGAAACCTTGTAATTTGGAAATTTATTGATAAAAGTGTTATATTGATGTGGTTATTTTTTACCTTGAATCTATATTGACTAATTTTAGAATCTTCAATTTGCTCAATAATAATGGTAGGATCTTAAATGGTGAAAAATACTTGAACTTATATGCATTTCTTTAATTTCCTACAAATCAATTACCAATAGCCAACAAATAATTTCATATTTTTAAATGTTAAAATACCGAAACCAACATATTTTAAATTGAACCAAAATAGACTAGACAAGAGCTCTAGGCACCTTAGTCTAGAGATTAAGTGATAATTCTTAATTTAGTTTTAATTTTATGAAAATGATAATAAAGTGGGAAAATTATAAGCACAATTAGGTCTAAGCACATAGGAGGGAGCTAAACTTAGTGAGAACTTTTCTAGTGATGGTAATTTTTTATGCTACAGATACTTTGTTTGAAGATAAACTACAACTATCTTTGTAATTATAATAAAATATGTGTTTTATTAGATAATCCAAATATTGAATTTAAACCTCTACCATTTAAATATCTAAATTTATTAGCATAAATATTGTATAAATTATTAATATTTATTTTAATCACATATAACAATTAAATTGAATATTTAATTAAACAATACAAATAAATGTGAAAGTTAAAACTAACATTTTATTTTTCTCCTTCATATAAGTTGTAAATGAATAACATAAACCCTTTCTAAGTTTAACTTGGTAATTGCTTTATTATCGAACAAATCATTGTGCTAAGGCACAGGCTATGTTTATAAGCATAAAATATGTTGTGGACAGAGGTTACCCCAAAATATGGGTCGAAGATGATTCTTTAAATATCATCAATTATCTATGTGGAACTCATCATCCTAGCTATAATGTGAAGCAATTAATTAAAGATACTATAATCATGTTAAGTTCTTGTGAAGAGACCCATGTATCTCACATTTTCTGAGAAGGAAACTCATTGGGTGACTTTTTCTCCAAGGAGGCTATCAGGTTAAATGAGTATCATCCATGGGATAAGGGCTCTATTCTTCTCGAGAAAGTGAAGATATTAATGAGAAATGATGGCATGGGCTAAGTTGATGTAGTGGTAGAATTTAATCTTTAATACCATCTCTAGACTTACATGCTTTATGGGTTTCGTTTGGATTACTGGCATTTAGTTGAGCGATTATTGCAATGGCTTTCTTCTTCTGGTGTTTGAAGAGATGGGTGGTGACAGAAGCATAATAGATTCACACTCTTTTGTGGGCCTAAGGAAGAAAACTAAGCTATGGAGATTCTTTATCACAAGAATTTCATGCCTTTTTTAGAAAGGTTGCTTGGGCATGACCCAAATGCCTGGGCATAATTTTTTTCTTGCTAGCATAACTGCAAGATTTAGATAAAGGGCCTAGAAGTGGATGTAAATGAGGAGATGATTGCTACTATGATTGGGATGTCGATGGTTGGCCATAAGCTTTATAAGGATAAGAAGAGCATTGAGGAAGCAATGGCCCAATTCTTCAAAGATGATGAGTGGAAAAAATTGATCAAGATGGAAAGTTAGGGCTATGAACACAAGTCCCTCAAGAAGATATGGGAGGATGTTGTGGAGGTGATAATGCACTATGTGACCCTAAAAGGAAGGTTTACTACTATCCTAGGTCATCATTTCATGCTTTTAAACCATTTAAAGCATGGTTTGTTTATCTCTTTTCAATTTTCTCTGTTATCTTACATGGAGGTTTTTTTTTATGCTCATTTAAAAAATAGAAGGGCTCTAATCCTTCATGAAGGTCTCACTCTTTTAATCATGGAGCATGTTAAGGCTCATCTCCCTACCCCTACTATTAAGGGAAAGGAGAATATTCTAAGTGAAGTTTCTAGTTCATTAGGCTCGAATACCAGCATTGTAAATGAAGAGGAATGGAATGAAGAGGAAGACGATGGTTCCCCATCCCTTGTGATTACTTCCTCAAAAAAGAGGAAGAAGGGCATCCTTAAAAGCAATTGGGAAGCTAAGTGCCTTGTTCTTTCTGACAATGAGGATACAGAGGTGGGCTCAGATGATTCCTCTCCTAGGAATGTGGATTTGGTTGTTGATTAGGGAGAAGCCTAAGCTAGAGGTAATGAGGAGGGTTTGCAAAAAAATGTTTTGGTTATGAAGGCCAAGGATAAGCCAAGGAGGGTGTCCAAATGCATTTCCAAGCATATCCCTAAAATTTTTAAATGGGACATCACTCTATATATAGTAATTTTTTCTCTAATTATTATTATTTATTTATGACTTAAAACCTTAGTGCATTGATTAATTTTTTTCCTATTTAATTTTATAAAAATATATCTTAAAATTTGTACATGCTTCAAAAACAATTGTTTCAATGAGACATTACATTTTTTTCTTAACCATTTATCTAAAATAGATAAAAAAAAAATATCATCTTGACATAAAACACCTTCTCTATTGCATCACAAGTTTTTTATAAATTAAATATTTTTTAGTATTCTTCTTTAATAAGAAAATCATCTTAATATTTTGGTGTTGATGATCCAGTTTTAATAAAACTAAGAAAAATAAACAAAAAAGGTAACTATTAAAACAAATAGATCTACACAAGGATATTTTAAAAATAAATTTAAAAGCACTATTTACATGAGTAAGAGTTGTGAAAACATCAAATTTAATATTATTTTATTTGTAAATTGAACCCAAATTTATGCTACATATGTATTTAGTGGACACTTCTAGTTCAAAAATTTGTAGCCTTTATCTAATTTAAACATATTTTTTGATCAAAATTGAAATTCATTTAATTGTGCTCAAGTTGTCTTATAGTGATAATTTGACTTGAATTTGATAGAACTTTAAACTTTCACCCCATGGTAATTCCTTTTGAAATTTGTATGTCCATCCTTGAGTCTTAATTTGAGTGAAAATTTTAATTGTAGGGTTATGATATTAGATTTTCTCCATAGGAGAAAGAAATTGGTCTTCATATTAAGGGTTTTCGTCATGCATAACAATGTATTTTCTCTTGTATCTATGCTTCTATTCTTCTCTCATTCTTGATTTCTAAATATTATTTTTTATTTTTTATGTCACCTATCTTTTTTAGACTTGATAATTTTCTCTTCCCATCAAATTTTATTAAGAAATAAATGTGTCTTATTTATATTTTATGATCATAGTTTGCTTACACTTATATCAAAAATTTATATTAGTTAAACTTATGATACTAGACATACATAAATGATACTTTCCTAAAAAGATTGTAGATATTAAATTAGAATCAAAATAGATGAAAATGAAACAAAATCAAATAGTAAAATTAAATTCCTAAAAGAGTGCCAAAAATAAGTTTAAAATATATGAAAAATAACTGTATATATAGTCTATAATAAGAAACTCTTTCAAGTAATAATAAAGTTTATTGATAAAATGGTATTCATTTATATAATCATCAATATATAATCTCACATAATTTGAAATTAATGCAGTTTATTTTTAAATGAAATATCACTATAAAATGTATTAATAGGATATAATATTCTTAATATAAATTATAACATGTTCTGAAATTCATGTTAATCTTAGAGTTAGATGTGAAGAAAGACATGATTTTATGTTTATTTTTTAGAGGTCAATAATGTATAATTTTAAATTATTTTAAAATGTAGACATTGTTTAAATTTACTAAGAAAAATTCATTTATAATATTGTAGAATTTAGCAATAGTGTTATCAAATGGTTTATGATTTTTTAGTAGCTAAAATAATTAACACATAAATATAATTAGTAATATAGAGAATAATTTAAATAGAAATATGATTCAAGTGAAAACTAAATATTATATATTGAAATTTTATTACATTATTAAAATTTAATTACATTACACATCTTTAATCAAGTATAAGAAACTTTTATAGTCATAGAATTAAATACAATGGTAAGGAAATTTTTTTATATACAATTGTCTAATTGGAAGACCCCTAGGAATTCTACTTGTAGCATTTATTCAACTTTTCAAATTGTTGCAAACATTCTAACACATGTGGATGTTGCATGTGTAGCTATCTCAAAAATAGCTATTTTCATTTGATCCTTTGGAATAGACATTTGTCGACCATATCCTTCTTATCTTGGATAGAGCTATTAAAGGCATCTATTTGCATATAAAGAAGTTGAGACAATCTCGCTGAATTGAGTAGTAAATTTTGAAAGCAAGTTGGAAATTGAGTATACTTGAACAATTCTCGGTTCAATTCAATAAGTCCATCTTCAATGACAACATAAACATGATCTAAAGCCGCATCTTCTGAGATATCAGGATTGTCCTTCATATAGCATTCTATTCCAGAAGCCAACTCACCACATTCTCTTTCAGCCTTATATTAACATTCATCAAAATACAATTTGTCAATACTAGTGTTAACCATACTTTATCCATTGTAATAAAATTGCTATGTACTTTATTGAATATTAAAAATAAATGATTTTTCTTATGTAGCATAAGAGATTACTGCATTTACCTTGAATGTTTTGGTATCATTGACTAGCCTTGTAGTTAGGCACACAAGATGGAGAGCTTTTGATCTCTCATCAATTTGGCACAAAATGTTATCAGTGATAACTTCTCCCATTAAATGGATGGAAGTGAGAATAGTTATACCAAAGCCTCCTGAAACTTTGGACACATTTATGTACTCCTCCCATCCAGGCACATACTTATGTTTAGACCACTCTGCTTCTTTGGTGAAGGCTTCAAGTTGAACCTTCCACTAATCATATGATTTTCACCTTAGAAATTTGATTTTTGATTGAATTTAAATGTTATTAATTTCAATTTTTATACTATACATACCTTTTTCTTGAAGTAGTCAAGCATATCATGCCCTTGTACTTTATCTGCTTTCTCAGCTAATTCATTGATAGTATTGTATAATCCAAGGAAGCAAATTTTTATATGCTCTGGCATGTTGTCTAATATGTTTAGATCCCACCTACAAGGAAAAAAAATCATAATAATGATACTTTTTTCAAAGCTCAACTATAATTATCTTTGTAAGTTCAATAAAATGCAACTTTGATTAGAAAATCAAAATATTGAATTTGAATGTCTAAATGTTTTAACTTAAATAATATGTGAATTAATAATATTTCATTATAATCACATCTATTATTTAAATTGAATATATAAATTAACAATCCAATTATTTAGCTCCTTCGTATAAGTTCTATATGTATCACAAAACCATTTTGAATATTTACCTATTAAATGCTTCATTGAATAACATAATCTCTTCAGAAGAGCTATATTTATCATATAGGTCATCTAAAACAACAAGGAGGCAACCAACTTTTGTAAATGCAATTCTATAGTCACCATATTCAGGTTCAAACATGCCAGCTGCTACCACGAAATATATCTCTATATGTCTCTCTCGAGTGAATCTCAACTTTCTAAAGCCAGAATCTATCCACCACCTGTACTAAAATTGATCTTATCAAATTAAAATTACTATTGAAATTTGCAAACTATTTATATTAAAACAACTGTTTTATCGAAATTAAGAAAACAATACCTATGGACTTGTTGAAGTTCTTTCTGATGTATAGACTGCACTATATTGAAGTCCAATTTAGCCAGTTCAAAATACTTGTCATTGTTCATATAAGGCAACCTGTACATGAAAATGAATTGTTTTCCATAAGTATATGGAAGAGAAAACCTAATTACTTGTAATATGCAAGTAAATAATAAAAATACAAAGTTAACCCTTGTTAAGGATAAGTTGGACAATGAAGAGTTTTCTAATCATTCAAATCATATAACAATCATATGTTATATGGAAATTCATATAAATGGAAGAGCTTAAATATTATTACCTCTTTCTTCAACTCATATATCAAAGGAAACTTCATATATGGATGAGGTTAATGAAGAACTGAAATAGTGGGCATATTATGATTAAGCATCTTCTATCTACTTGGGTAGAGGGCAATCTTACCTATAAAGGGTATTCGCTAACCAAGAATTGTCTCCTTGCCAGAAGCCTTCTATATAAGATCTTGCCTCTAGTCTGGGTAAACTCCGATGGAATCCATATTTCAATTCGTAGTCCACCTGAAAGTGGATTTGATTTACTTGAAAACTTCTAGAAATATACATTTTCAACAAATGAAGCAAACTGTAATCAATATATGCAAAGGAAGGGCTCATCAGTTATTACATCCTTTCTATATTTTAAAAATAAACAATATTGAAGCGAACTCTAGTCTTAATCAATATATGCCCAGTTCATTGCTGACCAGTTTTTATTATAAAACTTACAGAAGAAGATCCAGTGACATCTCTTGCAAGAGCACAAGAATTCTTTGTTTCACGAAGATTTCGCAGGTAACTTGCTGTGAAGTTTTTTGCTTCCTTCATTATCGTTTCTCCGGGAAAAGCTACTTGGGAGCATTTGTAGAGACTTAACATGTCTTCAACCCCTCTGTGTGTTTTGTCAGCAAAACTGAAGAACTCTCCTCTCTCATTTTCAAAAATTTTCAGAACTTCTGCAAAAAAACATGAGCAACTACTAAATATTTATTTGCATGCAGTCAAACCGAAGTTAAGCCATTCAAGTTCAGCAGTTAAGTCTGTGTTTATGGTTCAGTTAAAACAGTACATTTTCGTAAAATTGATTCATCTCAAATAACACTAACAGATCGATCTTACTGAAAACGCTAGTATAATTTCTGATAAAAACAAAACTTTGAGTGTACTGTCTTGATAAGATGCTTAGATAGAAATGTTTCCTAAATTTACTCAGACGCTGCTAATAAACATGAAAAGAAAATATAATTTTTTGACAATTTGGAACTTAAATCCAAAAACTGTTTCCTCTTAGGGTTTAAGAAAGTTTTTATACATTCAATTGCCGTGTAGTAAGCCAACAAAATATAACACCTTTACCTGAAGATACATCATAGCCATGTAGTCTGAGGATTCTAAAACCCATACTTGTATCATTGACATTTGCAATGGTATCATATCTTCCCCTTCCGATACCTCCATTAGTCCAAAATCTATACGAGAAATATAACTTCTGAGACTGGTGAAACCAATTATTTTTCTGTCATCTAAGATTTTTCTCTTCAAATTTCCTTTAAAACAAAGGACGGAAAAGATTATAAGGTGAGACCTGTATACATAATCCAATGCATGCTTGATCTCCTTTTTGAAATAGCGACCAATTCCCAGACGTTCAACAGTATCAATGGTAACAAGGCGTTCATGGAGATCAGAAGGATAAAAAGAAGGTACTGTTAACAACCAAAAAACAAAAAAACACTTAAGATAAGATTACGTTTGAAGTCTACTGGTAAACCATTGCAAAACAAATAAGCATTCAAAAATAAACTTAACATACTACTGCATTTACAAAGCCTTTGGAGAAGTGTAACATGAAAAACATTTTGTTCTAGTTTTTACTTAAATTTTTTATTTCCTAGTCTTGATTTAATATTTCATGTGGCCAATATCTCAAGCAATATTGTCACAGAAAATGAAGCAGATTAGAAAAGATAGGCCATCTTACCGTAGTCTCCACAAACTGTGACAACAGAATTTATGAATTCCAGACATTTTTGGTCTCCTGTATGCATAAAAACACAGGCAGTGGATGTCATTGAGCCTAACATGTACCCATCCTTGTAACAGCGGTCCAATATTTTTCTCCAATCTATAATTTCTTGCAATCCCTCCAATGAAAACAAAAGAGATGTCGGAAGGCTATAAATAACGCCCACATCAATCCTGATTTTGGAGGAAAAAAAAATCATTAGGTTTCAAACTTTAGAGGTAAACAATATAATTGCCAATGCTTCTGGGTTTACTTCACTTACTCTTTAAGTTGAGCTTCCCTGGTTGCAATCATTTTTTTAATGAATGGTAATTCATAAGAAATACCCAGACTTAGAGCATGAGCTTCCTTCAACAAAGAAGAAAAGAGGATCACAAATCCACTTGGCAGATTACTATACACCCTTTCATTCAAATAGAGTGATATTTGATTGTTAACAAAATCAACACCTGCAAATGACCACAAGGAACAGACTTTGTCAATTTAGAATTAGATTTGAGCAAAAATTTATAATGGTGCCTAAAGACTTCGGGATTAGTAGGACATAATCTAATATTTGATAAAAATAGATTTGAGAAGCGTATGATATATCTCACCCTTCTGTACTTGCGTTTCCTCCACCTTCCATATTCTAAGTGCAATGACACATGAAAGAGTAATAAGAAGTCTATCATGTGGTAAGTAAAATGATTCTCCTCCCCAAGATCCATCACTTAATTGATTGCAGACAATCCACTTCAGTGTTTGTGGAAACTGAGGTTGGGAAGGGTTGTCAATAGATGGTATTCTGGCTATCCATGCAGTGTCATATTCAGATGGGCTTATTTTCCCATTCTCCATTGAGTGGAACATGTTGCTGATCTCTTCTATCAATGCCTCCATGTGTTTCTGGTCTTCAAGGGACTGAAATAAAAAAGCATAATTTATAAGGAAGATAAATAATTTGAAGAAATTTTGTGAAACACTATTCATGAAATATGGATCAACGAATTTCAATAAAAGTTATATTGTTGAATCTTAATAAAAGAAGATACATCAACGCCTTCAACTTTTCACAATCATTCAATAAAACTACTTTGATGTACAACAGAAAATACTTCCTGCTTTTCACAATCACTCAATAGAACACCATACTTTGTTACACTGTGAAAAATACTTCCTACTTATCACAATCACACAATATTTTATTTTCCCAATTTTAAAGAAAATTAATATATCTGAAACAGTTAGTTGACTTTGAATAGAATCTCAGTATCTTAACATAATCCATAAAAATGAACACTATATACCTGATCCTCTGTAAATGAATGAATTGCATCATCAGTCCACATACTGGGAGGGTACACAGTGGCAGACATTTTCGTATCTGAACAAAGAGAAGTGACTATATTATCTAATGAAAAATAAATTTGCATCAAGAAAATCCATAACAAAAGCATAATTCTATACAATACTAGAACAAATCTATAAAGAAAAACCAGATATGTGAATAACAGTTACGTTGAGTTCTGCAATGGCAATCGGATGGAAAGCTTGGCTATCGTTGATGTCTGAATCATAAAATTGCTCCTCTTATAAAGCGTGAAAATCCATGGAGTCTGTGGTCAAAACAATTTTCTGTCAAACATATCAACGTCATAATATTTTCTGCGAATTGTCTGTGATTCAATTGTGTGTCGTGTTAATAAATCTTTCCACACCGATGTCAAGCTATTACATAACTTTCTGAGAAGGATGCGTTTACTTTCCTAATTTTGTAGGAAGAATAATTAAATGTTATTATTTCTTTAATCTCTTTCTAATAAGAATGTTTCCTACTAGTATTGTATTTAGTATATTTTTTATGTTTGAGTCCTAATTGTTCGCTAATATTCAGCAACAATTTCCTCCTAAAAATTAGCTTCCTTTGGCACATTATATGTTGACCTCTTTTGTTTTGTGGACGAATGCCGAAACAATCGGCCCTAAAACGAAAGGGACAGTACCCTTAGAGAATGGGTATGTACAATCCATATATGTCTTTGTAAGACAAAAGTATATTTGTCTTTTTTCCCAATAAACCGTAAGCGCTCTATTCACGCACTCAAAAGTGTGGACCCAAAAAGGTTAAAAAATAAAAAGGAATATTGGTTGTGGTCGGTGCATTTTTGCAACTATTCAAATTTTGTTATTTTGTATAGATATTTTGGGTGTGCTTAGGGGAGAGGACCCACTATCTACCTGAGCATGTTTCAATAATTGTGATAGTAGTTGTTTATATAATGTTCAATAGTTTTATCAATATTGGACCAATAGTTGTGACTTTAAAGTTGTTAGTGTTGACAATGATTACCCATAATTAAACAAAATGTATTCTTTTGATCTAAAAAGCAACCAATCATGTGATTCCACATTAGCGCTCAATAAAACATGTTGTGAATGCACAAGTAGTGGTCTCACTTTTTTTTTGGGCCTTTTTGGACACCTTGACAAAAAGCATGCCGATGTGGTATCATATTTGATGATGTGGCCCTGAAACCTTAGTTATAATGAGGGGACTTGTCAAGTAAGCTGCTGTAAAAAATTGGGAGTGATTTGAAATTTCCACATAGGATAATTAGAAGCACGAAGTTAGGTTGCACAACTACTGGGTCCTCTCCCCTAGTATTATTCTCTTTTTTATTTGTGTTATATTTTATTTTTATAAAGTCAGTATAATTACTATTAATTTAAGAAATTTTATTAAGAAAAGACTTTTGAAAATGAATATAGAATGAAAAATAAAACAATCAAAGTTTTGTAGTGATTAATGTTTTCTAATATTTATTTTTATTATGTGTTAGTAATTTTGTTTGAGTTTTAAATATAGTCAATAAATTGATTTAACTAATTGCTTTGTTTGATTTATATGATAGTACTGTGATTAAGTTATGTATGTGGGTGAATAATTCAAAATTATAAACTGTTGAATATCATATGAGCTCATATCTAATAGATATTTATAGAGTTGTGTTTTTTGGAGTTCTACCATCCTGTATAGCCTAGTAAAATAACTTATAGATCTCCTAAGAACTTATGATTGTTTTACTTTTAGAGGGATTATAACTTTATAAGTTGTATACATAATGGTGCATAGTCTAGTATTATAAACTATTGAATTGTTTGTGAGCTTATATCCAATGCATAATTATAGAGTTGTGTTTATTGGAGATCTACAATCTTATATAGCCTAGAAAAATATCTTATAAATTTTTTGAGAGCTTGGGATTATTTTATAATCAAGGCGTTATTTAGATTCTAGATTGTAGATGTAGTAAGAAAAGTTAAATGGATTTATTTCATAGAATACAAATCTACTTCATATCATTAATTGCATGTGCATTAATATCGCATGCTTTAACAAAATATTAAGTGTTTTTTATGGTGCAACTTATATATTTCAAAAGATTAAGAATTAGTATATATTAGCATTTTTCTTTAATTGTCATGTGTAGACCTCTCGCATCACCCTCCATATTTTTGTAGAGATAGAGTTGTATAGGAGCAACATCACTCTTATTAGTTATCACCTAATTTCTTGTAGGATAGTGATGAATCTTATTATGACCCTTTAGACTATTCAAAATTTCAATTGGAACATGGCCATTTGATTTGGACAAATAAATTTATTTATATGTATTTTTTTTTTTTTTATCAATATCAACAATGGTTATGTATTTGATCTTCTTTTGGTTTCTTATTTCATCGTACATGTTTTCCTTTCTACCTTACTATAAATTCTTTAAAAATATCCATGTAAACATTATACATTTAAAATTGAGTGTTTTAAAATATTTCAACCACTTCCTCCTTGCAATCACTTCTTCAAGGTCCTTTGTATAAATGCAGTGGTAATCATCAACGTGATACTGTCTTCCATGAATTGTCTGTGATTTAATTTTATCTCGTGATAATAATATTTCCACGCCAATATTCAGAGTGTACTGAAATTACTGATAATGATGCGTTATTTTAATATTTTGGTTTGAAAAACAATTTCAAAATGTATTATTTTAATTTCTTTCTAATAAGAATGTTTCCTAATATAGTATTTAGTAAATTTTTATTTTTGAATCCTTAAATTGAAGTTCCCTAAAATTTAGGAATACTTCGGTTCTTAAAACTCGATTGTCGTTAAAACTTTCTGTTTATAGCATGTCTTTTAGATTTTATGTTGACCTGTTCCTTTGTGGATGGAAGCCGAAAAAAATGGACCTACAACGAAAGGGACAATTGCGGCGCGGCCCGCCTTTGACAAGAAAATGCTCTTCTATTCATGCATTCAAAAGTGTGGACCCAAAAAGTTAACAAACTCAGCGAAAATTTGTTGAAGTCGGTGCTCGTGTACTTCTCACTATGAAAGATTTCTTGAGGTCTGTCACCTATTCAAATTTTCTTATTTTGTATAGGTATATAGGGTATGGTTGTTATTATTATTATATTTTTTTCTTAAGAATGTTTATTTTGTTTTTATATCGTTGGAAAGTTAGTATAATTATTATTAATTTTGGGGGAAATTTTATGGTTAACTGCATTTGAGCTCGCATAGTACTAGGACGGGTGAACTCTTGGAAGGCCCGGTGCTTCACCTCTATGACCATCACTTATATGCAATGAGTGCTAAGTGGACCATTCACTATCATAAGAGATGGGTCCTTGTGAACCACTACTCATGAATCATGGGTCAATGTGTTTGACTCGTAAAACTACACAATTGAATCTTGATAGCAATATCACATTTTTCTATGTAATGTAATTGGTTCGGTATAATCTTGGCTTCGGTCTTGGTTTTGTTGTTAATTTCGCTTAGTTTCCTCTTGTTTTCTAGGTCTGGTGGTTGTAATTTGTGTTGTTGTTGCAGTTTTCTATCCTTCTTGGTGTCCTTTGTATTTTTTTTTCTATTTGTAATTATTCTTTGTTTTGATTCAATAAAAAAAAACTTCAAAAAGTTATGTTTTGGAAAAAGATTTGAAATCTAAGTATAGAATGAAAAATGAAACAATAAAAGTTATGTAGTGATTTTTTTCTTATTTTAATGTATTTAAAAATTAATATTTATTTATATATTAGGTGTTAGTAGTTTCTTTAAGTTATAAATATAGTTAATACATTGATTTAACTAATTGTTTTGTTTGATTTATATGATAGTAGCATGATTAAGTTATACACGTACAAAATATTAGAATTAATTGGTGACTAGTTCAATATTATAAACTTTTGAATCTCTTGTGAGATCATATCTAAAACATGTTTATAGCTCAACATGTTTGTTGGAGTTCTACCATCTTTTATAGGGCCTAGTAAAATAACTAATAAAGAGTACACAAGTCCTATATGAAAATAAGAAAATGTAACTCACATGGTATACACTAACTACTCATTCCATTCATATTAATATCAATCTATTAGCCTAAGAAAGAATGGATAGAAATTTAGAAAAATATATACTATGACAATAAAAACCTATAATAATTAGAAGATGCATTGTGTGAAAGGCTTGATTAAAATATTAGAAACTCACTCAATATTTTGGATATAGAAAAGATCAACAAAATTTCCATAGATAATCTCTCAAATATAGTGCATGTGAACATATCTATTCTTAATTTTTCATGATACATTGAGTTCTTTGAAATCAATATGACACTCTTTTTATCATAAAATATGACCAAAAGCCATGTAAAATAGATAGCAAGTTCAATTTGATAATACGTGAAAACCAAATAGTCATAATGATGATATTAGAAAACCTCAAATACTCAACATAGGAGTATAGAGTACAATAAAAAATTATTTCTTTGTTAACCAAAAAAGTGGACCTAAAATAAGAGAAAATTTGTGTCCTGAATTGTACTTTAAATCCTAAAAATGTATTGTCTAATTTTACTTTGTATAAATTTCCAAGTTTATATCAATGCCCACATTATAACAAATCCCAAAAATTTGAGTAACATGAGTGCAATGGAGAATCTAGTTTACTACCATCTTACATGTAGACTAATATACTCAATCCCAAAAAATATTACGAAAAGCCGAATCTAATCATAAAAATTATCGTGAAATGCAATTTTCATTAATATGAGTGAGGAGAGGAGCAACAAATGATTAATTTATGATCAACATAGAGAACTAGAAAGAGAAAAGAATCATCCTACTATGGAATGTAGGCATTCATACTCAAATAAAATTGAGAGAATCCAAATGTGAGAAATAAGTAATCCATATTGGCATATTGAGCATGTGGGAATTGATTTAGGACATAGATGGATTTCTTATGTTTTAAAATGTCTGAAATGACAATGAGATACAATGGATTCCACAATTTCCAAACTATGTCAATCTTGCAACACCAATCTACAAGCAATCATAAGCAAAATTCAAAATCTCTGAAAAACATCTACAAGTAAGGAAAAGTCTAATCATGACTCTCTTTGAATAGAGAAAATACTTACAAGACACTTTAAATTCCATAAAATAATTCTCCCTTTCATACAATCACTAATTTTCACATATTCTTCTCATTCTTTTCCCGTCAAAAGCTTCCTAGGAAACTTTATGTGGGATTTCCTTTCCCCTAGAGTCAAGATTCCTAAATTCTCATTACTCTTTCCTAGGTGTGGTTTTTTCTCTTCTAGGTATGTGCCTTCAATTTTCAATTCAAAATTTCCTTCTCATTTCTCAACCCACTCTCTCCACTCCCCAATGCCCAACATTCCAATTTCAACAAAAATGTAATTTCAAATTTTTGAATGGATTTACAATTCACATTTGTTGGGGATGGCCACCAAACCAAGGAGCACCATTTGCAAATAACACCTTCACAAATATGAGAGAAGTTCAAGGCTCTTTCACCAAGAGAATGGAAAATGTATTGAGATTTAATGATTTACATATTGTAGAATGTGCCTTATAAAGGCAAGAAAAACATGTATTGAGTAAACAACCACCCAATAGGAAAACAAACTAATCAAAGTAATTTACCCTAAGATAAAACTTAAATACACTAGCACCCCCCCCTTAAGTGCAAACTTAGGGAGAATGAAGATGCAAAAATGCAAAAATGCAAAAAAAAGCAATATGGGTCTTGGCTACACAACCATGTTAGGTACCCATTTACAATGCAATCTCTCACAAGTAGAGTTAAGGAGAAAAACCATGTGGGAAAAAACCCCTCTCCAAAAGAGAGAAAAGAAAACAAAACAAGATGCATGTTTGGAGGACTCAATCACACCCCCCAAGTACTACATACATCATGTATATACAATCAATGTTCCCCCCATAGGAAGGAAAAAAGGAGATAACATATCACCCCCATAATGAAGAAGCTCCAATGTCGATCAAGTATGCCTGAAGACAAAAGATGATCCAATACCTACAAGAAAATCATCTTCCCTTAGGAAGAAACAAGTCCACCAGATGATGAAGAAGCCACTCCATATAAAACTAAAGACATAAAGGAAATCTCCAAATAGAATAATCCACCACATAATCATGATAAAAAACAACCAAGAAATGTGCTAAATCCAAATGTATCAATTGCCATGCTACAACTGTCATCAAAGAGGAGAGAAATCCCCTCAAGTGTATCTCCCAAATCTACAAGATGAGACTCAACAAAAAAAATATGAGATGCCTGCTACATACTCATCCAATAAAAGAAGATCTAAGGGATCAAAAATATCCTACTATGTTGGAAATCCAACCTCTCAATCAACAAGAGATGTATGAACAAGAGTCTAAAGAACTCCAAAATTTAGATGACCTATCTCCCTTGAGGAATTTTTTCAACAATGGCAAGTGGGGTGCAAGGAACATCTATTCATCATCATCAACAAAGTGAGAGAATGTTTACAAATGAGATTGATGATCATCATTACCAACTGCAATGATTTTTCCAATATAAGCCTCTTTGATGAAAAAAAAAATCGCAGTGAATTCCACAATCTTTGGTACCTCTCCATGGGTAATTTGATAGAAGGAAAAAATATTTGTATGCAACTAAGGTATACACAATACATCCTTGAAATAGCCATCACCTATCTCAACATTTCCTACCCCCACAACATCCAAAAGATTATTGTCTCCCAACAAAATTTTGGAAGTGTTAGCAAGACGGAGTCCCAAAAAAGGATAGGGACTAGAACTCTTGTGGTGAGATGCTCTGGAATCTAAAAACCGTATGTCATGACCAAAATGTGTTGTAGAAGTCACCAATGCATGTCCTTTACCCATGTAGTGTTTATCTCCTTTACCACTTGCAAACCCTACATTTCCTAATTGTGTAGGATTTAATGATGGTGCAGATGAAGATGCAGAGATTGTAGAAGGAGTTACAAATGAGGGAAATGGAATGTTGTTTTTCTGAAGAAGATGTGAGAGCTCATCGATCTTCTTCATATAACAATGATGCTCATCATGCCCTTTCTTTTTTCAATATACACAACTGAGTTTCTCCATCTTGTGCTTGTCCTCTTTTGAAGAGGTGGGAGTCTCATTTGACTCTGTCTTAGGTTTGGATTTCTTCTTCCCTTTGCTCTTAGATTCTTGGGCAACCAATGCATGATCTATAGGGATCCCCTCTAGCTAGACAAGTTTTTCTTGCCCCCTTGTCAACCTATCATAGAAAGTATTTAATGAGGGCCACACTGCCCAAACCCCACAAAAAACACAACATATACCAACATAAAATATGCAAGATAGAAAAATGACCCACTTTCAATTATTTTTAGAAAATGAAATTACAGATTCAAAGCTTACATGCTACAGCCTCATGGGCTTGATTCATTACAACAAAATCAACTCTAAAAAGAAAATCTACTATTCAAAACCATAATTTTTACTATCAAGGCTACCTTCTACAACCCCCACTTAACCCTTTTTATTTTCTACAATAATTGCCCTAGAATGTTCTAAAAAGTTCAAATTTCCCCAAGTTTTTTTTTGGCGCCAAATGTCCCATCGTTTGATTTCTGGTCTAGGAAGAATTTTTTATGAATTTCACTTTTTTGAGGACCAACTTCGAGGGGCCATAACTTTTGATTTGGGTGTATGATTTACTATTAGTGCATATCATTGGAAAGCTCTCAATGAGCTCTACGTGTGAACTAACCATAGGTTGGTTCGACCACTTTTTGAGTTGTTTCAGGGCCTCTAAATTTTTATATCTAAATTTGAAGTTGCATTGGAGAAATGTCTCAAGACATAAACTTTAATTTCTCTCAAACCATGCAAGGTATTGAGGTTATTTTTTCACGACCAGAAATGTTTTTCAGCTTTGCTCCTTGGGGTAAATTTTCACATCCATATGAGCTCGTTTAGGTTGACTTACTAAAAATAGTAAGTGCCTTTTTTTTATTTTTGATGTCTGACAGTATTATACCCCTTAAGTGCCATCATGGAACTCAAAACAACTAAAGAAAATAAAGAAAACATTTTTTTTTTGGGTGATACAAGATTTCCCTACACCGCTAGATGCTCCTACATCAATATCAAATGAAGGAATTTGGAATGCACTACCCAAGGTATCCATTGTGGAATACAAGGTAGAAGAAAACACAATAAATGGGCCTCTCAACTTAGACAGTATCAAAAATATGGACTCCTTGTCATTTTTTCTCTTCCCACATCCTAGGAATTGTGACCTTAAAAATTTGAATTTCATTAGAAATTCATCAATAGAAGGAAATGCTTCAAGGAAAGAATGATTAATTAAGTATCCAGTTGTAGGAAATAGAACTCACTAACCTGACCAAATAGGTTATGTAACTTATTCCATATTTCCTTGGGTGTATCAAACTCATCAATATCAAAGAGGAGACTATTAGAAATATTCAATTTCATCAAACCCATAGCTTGGTCACACTTATTTTTATAGGAAAATATTTCAAGTTCGTTAGTAAGAGTGGGTTGGATTACTCGGTGTGGACCACAGACCTTGAAACTGAAGCAAGCTACACATTTTCATCTTCCACGTATGGTATTTATGGGGAGTTAACAATTATATAGATTCAAGAGTGACAATTGCAACAAAAGTTTGCACCAAAAGAAAATTACACCAAACTAACTAAAACCTATAAAATAAATCAACCAATTGTAGCCTCTTGAAATTAAATTTCACCACCTGTCCAAAAATACTTCCAAAAAAATTGATTTTCTCAAAAGATATTTGAGCAAAATATTAATGCACCTTACTGTTTGAAGTAAATCATGGCACTGAATAAATTTGAAAACCCTCCACAAAGTACACAATCATGAGCCTTTGTGAGTCGTACACACACCAAGCAACCACACTATAGAGGTATTTAAGGAGAAAAAAAATTCTCTCACAACCAATGTGGGATTAAAATCCAAAGAGCACTTCAAAAAATCTTGGGGCCCACCTCCACTTGATTGCACAATAGAAAATCCAAAATATAAATATTTTAGGAAAATTTAATAGTTTATAAAGTTTGAAAAAAATTATTTTGCATGCAAGTGAATCACCTTCCAAAAATTGTAGAAGATTAGATTCAAAAAAAAAATTGTCTCCTCTCACAAGGAAATTGTTCCTTCCCTTGAGGAATATAGATCGCACCTTCAAAAAAGATTCAAATAGCTCTTGTGAAAATTGTCCCCTCCATATAGGAATTACACCCCCAACAACTTCAAAAACATGCCTCCAAAGGGAAAATCATAGTAGGAAGAAGAAGGCTTGGTAGTAGAAAGAAGAAATGTGGCCTCCTTCAACACCTCAACCACAACAGAGAAATGGTGTCTTCACAAATGAATTAGCCAGCCAAGCACAAGGAAATCGAGCCTCTTCAAGAAAGGAAAATCACTTCCAAAGGAAATCACCCTCTCCAAAGTGAAAATTGATGCCTTCTTAGCAACAGGAATCAGCCCAAGAAAAGGATTGCACCCAACACAAAAGGAAATACATAGCCTCTTTGCACAAGTCACGGGTGTAAATATAAAAACAATGCCTGAGAAACAATTGTGAAGTTATTGTTTGCTATTAATAGATAGGGTAAATGTGAATTCTGGAGATGACTTAATAATACTTAAACCTTGTTATCAATATGAATTTTATCTCATTTCGTGTTGTTCATTTGATGTTATCTCAGTTGATGTTATTCATAGTGATATACTACATAAATGAGAATAGATGGTTATTGAATTATTGTTATTCTAACTTTTGAGATGTTTATATATACTGCTTATGTTATGAACATATGACTTTCAAAAATGTGTGTCAGTGGATGCAGGTATATGAAACATTCCTCCAGGTGAAGGGGAAATATCAGCCAAGAGAGGAGCTTGGTTGTTTAATCGGTAAAGTGAACTATCTGAGCATACACACATGCCATTGTAGTTTGGGTGAACTAAGTCCATTATGTTGGTTCTAGATAAGTCATTTGTTGCTTGTATATTGGTATTAGGAGTCTTGTCTACTTCTTTATGCTTTTGTGAGTTATTCTTATCTATATATCTGTCTTGAGGTATTACAATTATTATGATGGTAATGTGAATGAATGTAAGTGAATAGGGAGTGGACATATATACATATATATAGTATGTACATGTATCCATTTGTATATACATATCAACACAGGCATATGATTAGCAGATGGATATGCTCATACAGATGTATCAATATGGTATACCTACACATATGTGTAAATTGAGGTATATACATGTATATATGCACACAAACTATAATATGTGTATATTAATAATATTATATTATTATTGTCTGACTATTTACATATACATGTATATATATCTATACATATCGGATATGCTGACTAGCATACAATATGTTTATAGAAGGATATATAAATTATATACACACACATATATATATTATAGTAAAATTATATAATGGGTGATCCCACAATAGTGCTTTACAATTTTTGGCCAAACTGGACATTGACTTCTTCTTTTTTAACTAAATCTTCACATTCGAGCACCTATAGCGGTTAAACTGTGAGGAATTTGAAGATGATGCAAACTAGAGTCTTGTCAATTTTTTTCTATAGATTCTAAAAATATTTTTTTCAAAATTTTTGGAATCAAATTGCACTTCTTTTTCCATCTCCCACAAAAATTGGTTTTCTTCAAAAAACAACATTTTTAAAAAGTGACGCACACCATATAACGCATAACTTTTTTCCATGAAAGATAAAATTCTAATTCTTTTGAATTTAGATTTGTAACTCGATATCTAGTGCTTCCACTTGGTTAGATAGTTTTATATTGAATTATTTTTCTTTAATCAAGTTTCAAAGTCAAATCAATTACAATTCAGACATAATGCAGCCGTATAATGCATAACTTTTACTGTATATGTATCGAAATTCTTTTTGTTTTCTATTGTTGGATCAAGGACTCCAATATCTAGTACACTCATATTTTTTATTTTTTATTTTAATAATCTTCTATTTTTCCACGTGTGCTGAACAAAGATTTTTGTTTTCGATGCAAAACCTATATTTAATAAAACTTTAAAAACAAATAGATAATATAATCAAAACATATTAAAATTATATTCATTGGATAGCTCATTTTGAGGGAAACCTGATACTAGTTGGGTTTTTGAGATCTCCTCCATTTTCATGTTCTCAAATCGAGCTTCGAAGTGCAAAATTCTGAGCAATTTTGGTGCCTGAGAGGATGTGGGTGAAAATAAGTGGGTTCGGTCAAACAAAAAAATCATATTTGGTTGAATGGGAGTTCGACTAAACCCATTTAAAATACAATAAAAAAATAGATTTGAATGGGGTTCAGTCAAACATTCTAAACATGTTCGGTCGAAACCCCTCTATTAAAAATTAATTTTTAATATTAATATAAATATAAATGATATTCATTTTAAATTATGACTTGAGAGAAAGATATGGAGG
>VDFB02193867.1:489084494-489295530 GCA_007258455.2 Sequoia sempervirens | reverse complement strand
CCTCTTAGGTCCCCTTAATCCAGCCTATGGCTAACATCATTTGAATTTGTATGGAATTTACTATATGCAATTCTTTTCTTGCATGAATTTTTTACTTAAATGACTCGTAAAAATTGTAGTTACTTACATTAATTATTTTTGCAAGTTCTCATCAAGTCGGTCTACAATGTGATTGTTGAATTGAAAAACTATTTTATCTGGAGACTATGTAAATATCAATTTTTGGTATTCACCTAAAAGTTGATAAGCTTTAATTGTATCTACATGCAAATATATGTTTCATCATGTTATATAGTTGTACATTAAACTTCTTGATGTACATTATATATGTTTGTTCGATGTCACTTTTTCAATATCTTATTCAAATTGTATAGATTATACATATTTCATGTGTCTTCTATTTACCACATTTTATATAATTATTCAATTGTATAGATTATACATTAAATATACATACAAGGAGATGGTTTTTTGTTTATTGATTCAGATATTTGCTATGTAATTGGAAAATAGTTATAATTACTTGCCCTTAATTTATTATGAATATGATTTAAGAAACTATTTAAGGAATGTTTTAATTTGTCACCTAACCATCTGATAAGTTATATATATATATATATATAAAATTTGATTCTAGATAAGAATTATTATATAGTGCATGTATTACTTGAAAATTTGATAAAATATAAATATATAGATATGTATATAAATGCATATAATTATGAAAATGAACATAACATGATCTCATAATTGACTGCATATATAATCATCATATTAAAGTCAACTGATATAAATAAACATGCATATATGATAATAACATGTTCAAAATAAAACTAGAGATCTACATAGTCCATAAAATTTATATGTCAAGTCCAACACATATATTGAAATGAAACTAGAGGTTTGTAGTCCATAAAATATAAAACTATCTAACTATCAGGCTGATCGGTCAAATCAAGTCTCCTCTTTGTTCCACGTTGACTAGATGTACCTGCATCATGCTGTAAAAGAGTTCAAGAAACTCAAAATTAGATTTAAATTTATTTAGAAATTTTGATATAATTAAACATATTTAAAATTGAAAATATAAACTTTTAGATTAAAAAACTAATTAAATATCGACTAAATATATTAAAAATGATTTCTAGTATGCATAAATTACCATATGGTCATGTGAATCAACTGGCACATTTTCTTCAATAGGTAACATAACTGTCTATTGAGAAGATGCAAATGCCTGATCCACTATATCCCGCATATTCATATAAAGCAAACAATATGTGAAAACCTTGAATATATATATATATATATATATATATATATATATATAATGTTCGTAAAAATTGTATAGGAGATTTAAAGTAAAGTTTACAACCTCGAATGATATGACCTCATGATCACGCACTTGAGATTTCCCATGAATAGATGTCAATGATGTCTCAGGTGCGCGGCCCGCCATGGTTATCTCATCAAATCCCTACATATAGATGTACAACAGTTCATATAGATCATTCACACATGTGTATGTAAATGTAAAAATTAAATTAGATCTATGATGTGTATTTAATTTAAACTTAACAAACTTTTGAAAGCACGCACCTGAGCTGATGATGTCTCAGGAGCGCTCACCACTGTAACTTGTGGCTCGTCAATACTAGGAATAGTATGACTTCCCTGCATCTAGATATAATATATCAATTCACACATGTGTACAAATTCAAATTAAATTATATATATATATATGGACACACAAATTATTTAATACATTTTGGTTCAAGTACCTATTGAAAAGGTGAGCCCAAATCTACAGCACTCGACATATACACACGATGATGATATTGAGTTCCGGGCATCACGTCATCATGCATCTATACACCAAACACAAAATTATTGAATTAATATTATATTATATATATAGTTTGATGTTATTATTTACATGAATTTTTTACATTTCAAACTTGAATTAAATTTAAGTTCAAAAGTTGAACATACCTGTGTGGGACGATCCTCAGAATATAGTAAATTTAGGTATGATCCCGCCCCAGATGCATGTGCCTCACCTGAAGTGGATGTCTGAGTATCCCTATAGCCCGAGCATCCATGCTCTATATTGGCCACTTCAGTGGCCGCGTGTGTAGTCTGCTGAGTGAGATGTCCTGAAAGTGAACTCAATGCTCCTAGTGTAGATAACACGGTTTGCTGCTGAAATGCAGCAGGAATACCAGGAGAAGGAGGAGGAACAAGAGGCGTAACTGGAGCACGTCATTGAGGATCGACACGTGCTCCTAGTCTATGTTGGGGCATGCCACGCCTAGCTCCCTGAAATGACCTCATATCAAAATAGTTGGGTTTTTTACCCAACTCAAACTCAGCCCATAACTTTCTCAAAAAATATAAGGACACCTCACTGTTGCCATGTGGTGGAGTATCAAACACCATCCACCATCTCTCCCAAAAATTTTCAGCTGTATGCGGGTGCCTACACCATAAAATTGAAATTCTTTTTTTTGTGGGTGGTATTGGTTCGCTTGTTTGGGGGTTCACAAAATATTGGCACATAGCTTGTTTAGTGATTTTTAGGTCATTGATTTCTTTATATGATAGCCCATCTGCATAGAATTGTCTCCTCTCTTCTCTCCATTGATGGAACCTATCTAAGTCCGCATCGATAGATCGAATAGAATCGATAATAGTTTGCATCGTAGATGCAAACCGTGCGAGATGTGGAGGGATTCTAGTCTCATTTTTTATGAGATCTATGTTCCCTTGAATCACAACTAAGTTGGATCTAATATTCTCTCTTAGTTGATTTTGGTCAAATGGAGGAGGGGGTGGGGGGTCAGGTGGTGTAGAATGCGGAGGTGAGTGAGGCATATCCTCATGTGGTGGGGTGGGGTGTGCACCAGGATCTATAGGAATTTATGGATTAGGCATGAAATCCTCTAAAGTGAAAAGTGGATCCATGGACGAGAAATGATATGGCAACTGCATGTTAAACAATTAAAAAATATATATCAACAAACTAATTAAATAATGCACACAATTTCAAAGTTATTTAAAAATCACATTGAACATGCACAAATTCAAAATATATTTCATTTGAAGACCATTCAATTTATAACATTAAAAAATCATAGCATTAAAAATTCATATTATAAATGAGAGTTGAATAGAAACCAATAGTCACTTAAGAACTATAAATGAGAGTTGAATAAAAACAGAAGGTTAGTAGAACAAGTGATGAAAAATATTGAAAATCATTGAAGACCTCTCTTGCACCTTCTAAATGTAAAGAGGCAGATTTTATTGCATATTTTTTCTTTATGGGGTTGAGGGTGAAGTAAGTCTCTAATTTCTCCAACTGGGCCTGAGAAAAATCTTGTCACTACAATCAAACTTAGGTGCATAAAGTTTTTTAGCTTACTTTTTATCTCCCTGTTCTTCACTTTCTATATTCCTTCCTCATTTCTTGTAGATGGAACTTCTTACCATATTGAAACATTTTTCAAAAGATAAGGCTTCTCTCATATATTTTCATTGATTCAAATATTTTTCTATTAATCTATATTGTTTCTCCTTAAGTATGTTATGAGTGCCCTAGTTATGGGGCCACGAGTGTTAAATAATAAAGAATGTAATTTTAAAGTGGCATTGATAAAAAGGTTTGTACATGTAGGTTTATTTTGGAGCTTGTAAAAAGGAAAGAAATTAAAATATAGCTATTTAATTAAATCCTAAGATTGAGAGTTGTATTCTTGTTTATCCATTAATTTTACTTGAATAGATTGGACACCATATTTTCCTATCACTAGAGATTAGAGGAGGGAACCCCATTTATTTCCATATATAGTTAATGGATGAAAATTCATAAATCAATCATGAGAAATTCCATATAGGGATAGTAATTAAGATACATTGAATTATTATCCAAGTGACTCCTACAATACCTATTTTTTATAAGTTTTAAGTGTCTCTCTTGGAACCTATGGTTTGTAATTCGTGTACAAATTAGAGTTAGGGTTGGGGTTAGGGTTAGGGATAAGTTTAGGGTTAGGCTTAAGATTGGAGTTAGGGTTAGGGTTAGGGTTAGGGATAAGGTGAGGGTTAGGCTTAATATTGGGGTTAGGGTTAGGGTTAGAGTTAGAATTAGGGTTAGGTTTGGGTTAAAATTAGAGTTATTTTTTGGGCATAGGTTTAGGGTTATGGTTAGGAAAAGGGTAAAAATTAGAGTTACGATTGGGGTTAAGGTTAAAACATGAGTTAGGGTTGAGGATAGGGTTCAGGTTAGGGTAAGAGTAAGAACTAGAGTTAGTTTTGGGGTTAGGGTTATGGTTAAGGTTAGAGCTAGGGTTAAAATTATGGTTAGGGTTAAGGTTAGAGATAAAATTATGGTTAAGGTTAGGGTTATGATTAGAGATTGAGTTAGGGTTAGGGTTAGTGTTTGGGTTAAAATTAGATTAAGGGTTATGGATAGGGTAACAATAAGAATTGGAGTTATGGTGGGGATTAGGGTTATGGTGAAGGTTAGTGTTAGGGTTAAGATTAGGGTTTGGGTTAAGCTTAGAGATAGAATTAGGGTTAGGGTTAGGGTTATGGGGTTGAGGGTGAAGTAAGTCTCTAATTTCTCCAACTGGGCCTGAGAAAAATCTTGTCATTACAATCAAACTTAGGTGCATAAAGTTTTTTAGCTTACTTTTTATCTCCCTATTCTTCACTTTCTATATTCCTTGCTCATTTATTGTAGATGGAACTTCTTCCCATATTGAAACATTTTTCAAAAGATAAGGCTTCTCTCATATATTTTCATTGATTCAAATATTTTTCTATTAATCTATATTGTTTCTCCTTAATAGATTATTCCTAAGGGATGAGGGGAATGGTTTCAAATTATTCTTCATCTTCCTATAAAACATGGGGTTTTAGGAATTCAAAAGGGTGTCACATGTTGCTCTACTATTTTTTTTGTTGATTTTTCCCTCCTTTTGGGATTTTTTATGATTAAATATTCAACCAACTTCCTAGAATTAGCCCATTTGACTCCTTTAGCCTTGATTTAGAATTTGAAAATTCTTTTAGAAGAATTCCTCTTTTTCTCCTTACCCTTTTTTCAATAAAATTTTATGATATCCTAAAATATTTCTTATTTCTCATTGGACTTACGAAAATAAAATAGGGAAATGACTATAATATTTAAGTATGTTATGAGTGCCCTAGTTATGGGGCCACTAGTGTTATATAATAAAGAATGTAATTTTAAAGTGGCATTGATAAAAAGGTTTGTACATGTAGGTTTATTTTGGAGCTTGTAAAAAGGAAAGAAATTAAAAGATAGCTATTTAATTAAATCCTAAGATTGAGAGTGGTATTCTTGTTTATCCATTAATTTTACTTGAATAGATTGGACACCATATTTTCCTATCACTAGAGATTAGAGGAGGGAACCCCATTTATTTCCATATATAGTTAATGGATGAAAATTCATAAATCAATCATGAGAAATTCCATATAGGGATAGTAATTAAGATACATTGAATTATTATCCAAGTGACTCCTACAATACCTATTTTTTATAAGTTTTAAGTGTCTCTCTTGGAACCTATGGTTTGTAATTCGTGTACAAATTAGAGTTAGGGTTGGGGTTAGGGTTAGGGATAAGTTTAGGGTTAGGCTTAAGATTGGAGTTAGGGTTAGGGTTATAGATAATTAGGGTTAGGGTTAGGGTTAGGGATAAGGTGAGGGTTAGGCTTAATATTGGGGTTAGGGTTAGGGTTAGAGTTAGAATTAGGGTTAGGTTTGGGTTAAAATTAGAGTTATTTTTTGGGCATAGGTTTAGGGTTATGGTTAGGAAAAGGGTAAAAATTAGAGTTACGATTGGGGTTAAGGTTAAAACATGAGTTAGGGTTGAGGATAGGGTTCAGGTTAGGGTAAGAGTAAGAACTAGAGTTAGTTTTGGGGTTAGGGTTATGGTTAAGGTTAGAGCTAGGGTTAAAATTATGGTTAGGGTTAAGGTTAGAGATAAAATTATGGTTAAGGTTAGGGTTATGATTAGAGATTGAGTTAGGGTTAGGGTTAGTGTTTGGGTTAAAATTAGATTAAGGGTTATGGATAGGGTAACAATAAGAATTGGAGTTATGGTGGGGATTAGGGTTATGGTGAAGGTTAGTGTTAGGGTTAAGATTAGGGTTTGGGTTAAGCTTAGAGATAGAATTAGGGTTAGGGTTAGGGTTATGATTAGAGATAGAATTGAACTATGAATCTAACTCTAACCCTAATCAAACCTAACCCTAACCTAACCTTAAACCTAACCCTAAAAGAAATAAAATCTTAAATATAACCCTAATTGAACCTTAACCCTAATTCAATCCTAACTATAATTGAATTATAACCCTAATTAAACCCTAGCCCTAATTGAAACCTTAGCCTAACTCTAACCCTAACCAATAATCTAACCCCAACCCTAGCCATAAACCTAACCTTAATTTAATCTTAACCCTTATCCTAATTCTAAACCTAACCCTAACTCTAACCCTAATTCTAATTTTAACCCTAATCATAATTCTAACTATATTTGTTATCCTAATTCCAATATTAACCCTAATTATAATGAAAAAACTAATTCTAAATGTAACCTATTAAATTATAATTGTAATTAAACCCTGACTCTAACCTATTCTTAAATGTGATCTAGTTGATAGAAAGAATTTAGAGGAAGATGTTATGGATTGTCTAGTTACTAATGATGTAATTGGATAGGCTAATAGAATATCAAAATGACACACAAGAACTATTAAAATTGTATTAGGGTTTCTAGTTTTAGCTCACCTAAGGGGAGAGAGGTCTCTAAGAGGTTTCTAGTTTTACGTTTTAGGGTTTAGATTTCTAAGTTATGTCCAATTTGGGTTTAGATTTTATGGTTTTCAATTTACAATTTAACGTTATTTATTTTTTAAATGCAATTAAAAATTATTAAAAATTGAAATAAAACGCATTAAACAAAAAAAAACTTAAATACTAATTAAAAAACAAAAAAACAAGATACAAAGCAAAAAAGGGCAGAAATCAACCAACCTGGAGGTCTCAAAGGTTAGGTGTGTTGATGGGAGGAGGTGACAGTCGAAACGTACTTGAAGCAACAGCCTCCAAACGCGTACGCGCTCTTGAGTGACTTCTCTCAATTCGCCAAAAACAGTGGATAAAATGAAAAGCCAGCAGTTTATTTAAAAAATAAATACTTTTCGAAAATGCATACGCGTTTCGAAACGCGTATGCATTTTGAACGCGTACGCGTTAGTAACACGTACGCATTATTAAACGTGTATGCATTTGTAACGCATACGTGTTACATAACGCGTACACGTCTTAGGTTCGCGTACTCGTTGCTGAGCACATACGCGTTCGGATTTAGGTTCGGGTACCCGTTCCGTAACGCGTATGCGTTTTATGCAAAAAAGAATTTGTTGCCCGAAATTTCCCCTCTTTGTGTACTCAACTTCTTTCTTTTACCCGTACACCAAATTTACACAAAAAATTTCTAAAAAAATTAGAAATGTCTCTAAATATCATTGACTGTTCAAAATTTTAGACTATTCAAAATTTCAATTGGGACATGGCCATTCGATTTGGACAAATAAATTTATTTATATGTATTTTTCTTTTAATCAATATCAACAATGGTTATGTATTTGATCTTCTTTTGGTTTTTTATTTCGTCTTACATGTTTTCCTTTCTACCTTACTATAAATTCTTTAAAAATATCCATGTAAACATTATACATTTAAAATTGAGTGTTTTAAAATATTTCAAACACTTCCTCCTTGCAATCACTTCCTCAAGGTCCTTTGTATAAATGCAGGGGTAATCATCAACGTGATATTGTCTTCCATGAATTGTCTGTGATTTAATTTTATCTCGTGATAATAATATTTCCACGCCAATATTCAGAGTGTACTGAAATTACTGATAATGATGTGTTATTTTAATATTTTGGTTTGAAAAACAATTTCAAAATGTATTATTTTAATTTATTTCTAATAAGAATGTTTCCTAATATAGTATTTAGTATTTTTTTTACGTTTGAATCCTTAAATTGATGTTCCCTAAAATTTAGGAATACTTCGGTTCTTAAAACTCGATTGTCGTTAAAACTTTCTGTTTATAGCATGTCTTTTAGATTTTATGTTGACCTGTTCCTTTGTGGATGGAAGCCGAAAAAATGGGCCTACAACGAAAGGGACAATTGCGGCGCGGCCCGCCTTCGACAAGAAAATGCTCTTATATTCATGCATTCAAAAGTGTGGACCCAAAAAGTTAACAAACTCAGGGAAAATTTGTTGAAGTCGGTGCTCGTGTACTTCTCACTATGAAAGATTTCTTGAGGTCTGTCACCTATTCAAATTTTCTTATTTTGTATAGGTATATAGGGTATGGTTGTTATTATTATTATATTTTTTTCTTAAGAATGTTTATTTTGTTTTTATATCGTTGAAAAGTTAGTATAATTATTATTAATTTTGGGGGTTGAGCTCACATAGTATTAGGATGGGTGACCTCTTGGAAGGCCCGGTTCTTCACCTCTATGACCATCACCTATATGCAATGAGTGCTAAGTGGACCATTCACTATCATGAGAGATGGGTTCTTGTGAACCACTACTCATGAATCATGGGTCAATGTGTTTGACTCGTAAAACTACACAATTGAATCTTGATAGCAATATCACATTTTGCTATGTAATGTAATTGGTTTGGTATAATCTTGGCTTCGGTCTTGGTTTTGTTGTTAATTTCTCTTAGTTTCCTCTTGTTTTCTAGGTCTGGTGGTTGTAATTTGTGTTGTTGTTGCAGTTTTCTATCCTTCTTGATGGCCTTTGTATTTTTTTTCTATTTGTAATTACTCTTTGTTTTGATTCAATAAAAAAACTTCAAAAAGTTATGTTTTGGAAAAAGATTTGAAATCTAAGTATAGAATGAAAAACGAAACAATAAAAGTTATGTAGTGATTTTTTTCCTATTTTAATGTATTTAAAAAATTAATATTTATTTATATATTAGGTGTTAGTAGTTTCTTTAAGTTATAAATATAGTTAATAGATTGATTTAACTAATTGTTTTGTTTGATTTATATGATAGTAGCATGATTAAGTTATACACGTACAGAATATTAGAATTAATTGGTGACTGGTTCAATATTATAAACTTTTGAATCTCTTGTGAGTTCATATCTAACACATATTTATAGCTCAACATGTTTGTTGGAGTTCTACCATCTTTTATAGGGCCTAGTAAAATAACTAATAAAGAGTACACAAGTCCTATATGAAAATAAGAAAATGTAACTCACATGGTATACACTAACTACTCATTCCATTCATATTAATATCAATCTATTAGCCTAAGAAAGAATAGATAAAAATTTAGCAAAATATATACTATGAGAATAAAAACCTATAATAATTGGAAGATGCATTGTGTGAAAGGCTTGATTAAAATATTAGAAACTCACTCAATATTTTGGATATAGAAAAGATCAACAAAATTTCCATAGATAATCTCTCAAATATAGTGCATGTGAACATATCTATTCTTAATTTTTAATGATACATTGAGTTCTTTGAAATCAATATGACACTCTTTTTATTCTTTGTTAACCAAAAAAGTGGACCTAAAATAAGAGAAAATTTTGTCCTGAATTGTAATTTAAATACTAAAAATGTATTGTCTAATTTTACTTCATATAAATTTCCAAGTTTATATCAATACCCACATTATAACAAATCCCAAAAATTTGAGTAACATGAGTGTAATGGAGAATCTAGTTTACTACCATCTTACATGTAGACTAATATATCTCAATCCCAAAAAATATTACGAAAAGCCGAATCTAATCATAAAACTTATCATGAAATGCAATTTTCATTAATATGAGTGAGGAGAGGAGCAACAAATGATTAATTTATGATCAACATAGAGAACTAGAAAGAGAAAAGAATCATCCTACTATGGAGTGGAGGCATTCATACTCAAATAAAATTGAGAGAATCCAAGTGTGAGAAATAAGTAATCCATATTGGCGTATTGAGCATGCGGGAATTGATTTAGGACATAGATGGATTTCTTATGTTTTAAAATGTCTGAAATGACAATGAGATACAATGGATTCCACAATTTTGAAACTATGTCACTCTTGCAACACCAATCTACAAGCAATCATAAGCAAAATTCAAAATCTCTGAAAAACATCTACAGGTAAAGAAAAGTCTGATCATGACTCTCTTTGAATAGAAAAAACACTTACAAGACACTTTAAATGCCATAAAATAATTCTCCCCTTCATACAATCACTATTTTTCACATATTCTTCTCATTCTTTTCCCATCAAAAGCTTCCTAGGAAACTTTATGTGGGATTTCCTTTCCCCTAGAGTCAAGATTCCTAAATTCTCATTACTCTTTCCTAGGTGTGGTTTTTTCTCTTCGAGGTATGTGCCTTCAATTTTCAATTCAAAATTTCCTTCTCATTTCTCAACCCACTCTCTCCACTCCCCCAATGCCCAACATTCCAATTTCAACAAAAATGTAATTTCAAATTTTTGAATGGATTTACAATTCACATTTGTTGGGGATGGCCACCAAACCTAGGAGCACCATTTGCAAATAACACCTTCACAAATATGAGAGAAGTTCAAGGTTCTTTCACCAAGAGAATGGAAAATGTATTGAGATCTAATGATTTACATATTGTACAATGTGCCTTATAAAGGCAAGAAAAACATGTATTGAGTAAACAACCACCCAATAGGAGAAAAAACTAATAAAAGTAATTTACCCTAAGATAAAACTTAAATACAGTAGCACCCCCCCCCTTAAGTGCAAACTTAGGGAGAATGAAGATATAAAAATGCAAAAGAAAAGAAATATGGGTCTTGGCTACACAACCATGTTAGGTACCCATTTACAACGCAATCTCTCACAAGCAGAGTTAAGGAGAAAAACCATGTGGGAAAAAACCCCTCTCCAAAAGAGAGAAGAAAAACAAAACAAGATGCATGGATGGAGGACTCAATCACACCCCCCAAGTACTACATACATCATGTATATACAATCAATGTTCCCCCCATAGGAAGGAAAACAGGAGATAACATATCCCCCCCATAATGAAGAAGCTCCAATGTCGATGAAGTACGCCTGAAGACAAAACATGATCCAATACCTACAAGAAAATCCTCTTCCCTTAGGAAGAAACAAGTCCACCAGATGATGAAGAAGCCACTCCATATAAAACTGAAGAGAGAAAGGAAATCTCCAAATAGAATAATCCACCACATAATCATGATAAAAAACAACCAATAAATGTGCTAAATCAAATGAAAGTGAAGGCTCAAAAAAGTCAACCTCCAAAGACAATCCAAATGTATCAATTGCCATGCTACAACTATCATCAAAGAGGAGAGAAATCCCCTCAAGTGTATCTCCCAAATCTACAAGATGAGACTCAACAAAAAAATATGAGATGCCTACTAGATACTCATCCAATAAAAGAAGATCTAAGGGATCAAAAATATCCTACTGTGTTTGAAATCCAACCTCTCAAACAACAAGAGATGTATGAACAAGAGTCTAAAGAACTCCAAAATTTAGATGACCTATCTCCCTTGAGGAATTTTTTTTCAAAAAATGGCAAGTGGGGTGCAAGGAACATCTAGTCATCATCATCAACAAAGTGAGAGAATGTTTATAGATGAGATTGATGATCATCATTACCAACTACAATGATTTTTCCAATATGAGCCTCTTTGATGAAAAAAAAATTGCAGTGAATTCCACAATCTTTGGTACCTCTCCATGGGTAATTTGATAGAAGGAAAAAATATTTGTATGTAACTCAGGTATACACAATACATCCTTGAAATAGCCATCACCTATCTCAACATTTCCTACCCCAACAACATCCAAAAGCTTATTATCTCCCAACAGAATTTTGGAAGTGTTAGCAAGATGAAGTCCCAAAAAAGGATAGGGACTAGAACTCATGTGGTGAGATGCTCCGGAATCTAAAAACCATATGTTATGACCAAAATGTGCTGCAGAAGTCACCAATGCATGTCCTTTACCCATTTAGTGTTTATCTCCTTTACCACTTGCAAACCCTACATTTCCTAATTGTGTAGGGTTTAATGATGGTGCAGATGAAGATGCAGAGATTGTAGAAGGAGGAGTTACAAATGAGGGAAATTGAATGTTGTTTTTTCTAAAGAAGATGTGAGAGCTCATCAATCTTCTTCATATAACAATGATGCTCATCATGCCCTTTCTTTTTGCAATATACACAACTGAGTTTCTCCATCTTGTGCTTGTCCTCTTTTGAAGAGGTGGAACTCTCATTGACTCTGTCTTAGGTTTGGATTTCTTCTTCCCTTTGCTCTTGGATTCTTGGGCAACCAATGCATGATCTATAGGGATCCCTTCTAGCTAGACAAGTTTTTCTTGCCCCCTTGTCAACCTGTCATAGAAAGTATTTAATGAGGGCCACACTACCCAAACCCCACAAAAAAACACAACAAATACCAACACAAAATATGCAAGATAGAAAAATGACCCACTTTCAGTTATTTTCAGAAAATGAAATTACAAATTCAAAGCTTACATGCTACAGCCTCATGGGCTTGATTCATTACAACAAAATCAACTCTGAAAAGAAAATCTACTTTTCAAAACCACAATTTTTACTATCAGGGCCACCTTCTACAACCCCCACTTAACCCTTTCTATTTTCCACAATAACTGCCCTAGAATGTTCTAAAAAGTTCAAATTTCCCCAAGTTTTTTTTTGGCGCCAAATGTCCCATCGTTTGATTTCTTGTCTAGGAAGATTTTTTTATGAAATTTTGTGGACCAACTTCGAGGGGCCATAACTTTTGATTTGGGTGTCTGATTTGCTATTAGTGCATATCATTGGAAAGCTCTCAATGAGCTCTATGTGTGAACTAATCATAGGTTGGTTCGACCACTTTTTGAGTTGTTTCGGGGCCTCTAAAGTTTTATATCTGAATTTGAAGTTGCATTGGAGAAATGTCTCGAGACAAACTTTAATTTCTCTCAAACCGTGCAAGGTATTGAGGTTATTTTTTCGTGACCAGAAATGTTTTTTAGCTCTGCTCCTTGGGGTAAATTTTCACATCCATATGAGCTCGTTTAGGTTGACTTACTAAAAATAGTAAGTGCCTTTTATTTTTGATGTCTGACAATATTATACCCCTTAAGTGCCATCATGGCACTCAAAGCAACTAAATAAAATAAAGAAAACATTTTTTTTTTGGGTGATGCAAGATTGCCCTACACCGCTAGATGCTCCTACATCAGTATCAAACGAAGGAATTTGGAATGCACTACCCAAGGCATCCATTGTGGAATACAAGGTAGAAGAAAACACAATAAATGGGCCTCTCAACTTAGACAGTATCAAAAATATGGACTCCTTGTCAGCTTTTCTCTTCCCACATCCTGGTAATTGTGACCTTAAAAATTTGAATTTCACTAGAAATCCATCAATAGAAGGAAATGCTTCAAGGAAAGAACGATTAATTAAGTATCCAATTGTAGGACATAGAACTCACTAACCTAACCAAATAGGTTATGTAACTTATCCCATATTTCCTTGGGTGTATCCAACTCATCAATATGAAAGAGGAGACTATTAGAAATATTCAATTTCATCAAACCCATAGCTTGGTCACACTTATTTTTATAGGAAAATATTTCAAGTTCGTTAGTAAGAGTGGGTTGGATTACTCAGTGTGGACCACAGACCTTGAAACTGAAGCAACCTACACATTTTCATCTTCCACGTATGGTATTTATGGGGAGTTAACAATTAAATAGATTCAAGAGTGACCATTGCAACAAAAGTTTGCACCAAAGGAAAAATTACACCAAACTAACTAAAACCTCCAAAATAAATCAACCAATTGTAGCCTCTTGAAATTAAATTTCACCACCTTTCCAAAAATACTTCAAAACATTTGATTTTCTCAAAAGAAATTTGAGAAAAATATTAATGCACCTTACTGTCTAAAGTAAATCATGGCACCGAATAAATTTGACAACCCTCCACAAAGTACACAATCATGAGCCTTTGTGAGTCTTACACACACCAAGCAACCACACTGTAGAGGTATTTAAGGAGAAAAAAATTCTCTCACAACCAATGTGGGATTAAAATCCAAAGAGCACTTCAAAAAATCTTGGGGCCCACCTCCACTTGATTGCACAATAGAAAATCCTAAATTGAAATATTTCAGGAAAATTTTATATTTTATAAAGTTTGAAAAAAAATATTTTGCATTCAAGTGAATCGCCTTCCAAAAATTGTAGAAGATTATATTCAAAAAAAAATGTCTCCTCTCACAAGGAAATTGTTCCTTCCCTTGAGGAATATAGATCTCACCTTCAAAATAGATTCAAACAGCTCTTGTGAAATTTGTCCCCTCCATATAGGAATTACACCCCCAACAACTTCAAAAACATGCTTCCAAAGGGAAAATCACAGTAGGAAGAAGAAGGCGTGGTAGTAGAAAGAAGAAATGTGGCCTCCTTCAACACCTCAACCACAACAGAGAAATGGTGTCTTCAAAAATGAATTAGCCAGCCAAGCACAAGGAAATCGAGCCTCTTCAAGAAAGGAAAATCACTTCCAAAGGAAATCACCCTCTCCAAAGTGAAAATCGATGCCTTCTTAGCAACAGGAATCAGCCCAAGCAAAGGATTGCACCCAACACAAAAGGAAATACATAGCCTCTTTGCACAAGTCACGGGTGTAAATAGAAAAACAATGTCTGAGAAACAATTGTGAAGTTATTGTTTGCCATTACTAGATAGGGTAAATGTGAATTCTAGAGATGAATTAATGATACTTAAACCTTGTTATCAATATGAATGTTATCTCATTTCGTGTTGTTCATTTGATGTTATCTCAGTTGATGTTATTCATAGTGATATACTACATAAATGAGAATAGATGGTTATTGAATTATTGTTATTCTAACTTTTGAGATGTTTTATATATACTGCTTATGTTATGAACATATGACTTTCAAAAATGTGTGTTAGTGGATGCAGGTATATGAAACATTCCTCCAGGTGAAGGGGAAATATCAGTCAAGAGAGGAGCTTGGTTGTTTAATCGGTAAAGTGAACTATCTGAGCATACACACATGTCATTGCAGTTTGGGTGAACTAAGTCCATTATGTTGGTTCTAGATAAGTCATTTGTAGCTTGTATATTGGTATTAGGAGTCTTGCCTACTTCTTCATGCTTTTGTGAGTTATTCTTATCTATATATCTGTCTTGAGGTATTACGATTATTATGATGGTAATGTGAATGAATGTAAGTGAATAGGGAGTGGACATATATACATATATATAGTATGTACATGTATCCATTTGTATATACATATCAATACAGGCATATGATTAGCAGATGGATATGCTCATACAGATGTATCAATATGGTATACCTACACATATGTGTACATTGAGGTATATACATGTATATATGCACACAAACTATAATATGTGTATATTAATAATATTATATTATTATTGTCTGACTATTTACATATACATGTATATATCTATACATATCGGATATGCTAACTAGCTTACAATATGTTTATAGAAGGATATATATATATTATCTACACACACATATATATATATATTATAGTAAAATTATATAATGGGTGATCCCACAATAGTGCTTTACAATTTTTAGCCAAACTGGACACTGATTTCTTTTTTTTTAACTAAATCTTCACATTCAAGCACCTATAGCGGTTAAACCGTGAGGAATTTGAAGATGATGCAAACTAGAGTCTTGTCAATTTTTTTCTATAGATTCTAAAAATATTTTTTTCAAAATTTTTGGAATCAAATTGCACTTCTTTTTCCATCTCCCACGAAAATTGGTTTTTTTCAAAAAACAACATTTTGAAAAAGTGATGCACACCATATAATGCACAACATTTTTTCCTTGAAAGATAAAATTCTAATTCTTTCGAATTTAGATTTGTAACTCTAATATCTAGTTCTTCCACTTGGTTAGATAGTTTTTTATTGACTAATTTTTTGTTTAATCAAGTTTCAAAGTCAAATCAATTACAATTCAAACATAATGCGGCTGTATAACGCATAACTTTTACTGTATGTATTGATATTCTTTTTGTTTTTTTTGTTGGATCAAGGACTCCAATATCTAGTGCACTCATATTTTTTTAATTTTTTATTTTGATAATCTTCTATTTTTTCACGTGTGTAGAACAAAGAGTTTTGTTTTCAGTAAAAAATCTATATTTAATAAATCTTTAAAAACAAATAGATAATATAATCAAAATATATTAAAATTATATTCATTGGATAACTTGTTTTGAGGGAAACCTGATACTAGTTGGGTTTTTGAGATCTCCATTTTCATTCTCAAATCGAGCTTCGAAGTGCAAAATTCTGAGCAATTTTGGTGCCTGAGAGGATGTGGGTGAAAATAAGTGGGTTCGGTTCGAACAAAAAAATCATATTTGATCGAATGGGGGTTTGACCAACCCATTTAAAATACAATAAAAAAATAGATTTGAATGGGGTTCGGTCAAACATTCTAAACATGTTCGGTCGAAACCCCTCTATTAAAAATTAATTTTTAATATTAATATAAATATAAATTATATTCATTTTAGAATTATGACTTGAGAGAGAATATGGAGAGTGGGAGGAGAGAGAGAGTGGGGGTGGGAGGGAGATGCTTGAAGAGGAAAGATCAAAGTGGGAGAAAGGGGAGGTACGGGGGAATCATCAGAAGGCAAGAGAGGGGAGATCGAAGTGAAAGGTAAAGGTTTAAGTCAGGAGAGAAAGGGAGGGGGGGAAAGAAGGGGGAAGGGGGAAAAGATTATGATAAGTCTCAGGAGGAGGCTTCAGGGGGGTCGGAGAAGATAGTTGACCAAATCAATTTAGTTCTCAATCAAATTGGTTTTTTTTTTATCAATATCAACAATGGTTATGTATTTGATCTTCTTTTGGTTTCTTATTTCATCGTACATGTTTTCCTTTCTACCTTACTATAAATTCTTTAAAAATATCCATGTAAACATTATACATTTAAAATTGAGTGTTTTAAAATATTTCAATCACTTCCTCCTTGCAATCATTTCCTCAAGGTCTTTTGTATAAATGCAGTGGTAATCATCAACGTGATACTGTCTTCCATGAATTGTCTATGATTAATTTTATCTCGTGATAATAATATTTCCACGCCAATATTCAGAGTGTATTGAAATTATTGATAATGATGCGTTATTTTAATATTTTGGTTTGAAAATCAATTTCAAAATGTATTATTTTAAGTTCTTTCATGTCTTTTAGATTTTATGTTGACCTGTTCCTTTGTGGATGGAAGCCAAAAAAAATGGACCTACGATGAAAGGGACAATTGCGGCGCGGCCCGCCTTTGACAAGAAAATGCTCTTCTATTCATGCATTCAAAAGTGTGGACCAAAAAAGTTAAACAAATTCAGGGAAAATTTGTTGAAGTCGGTGCTCGTGTACTTCTCACTATGAAAGATTTCTTGAGGTCTGTCACCTATTCAAATTTTTTTTATTTTGTATGGGTATATAGGGTATGGTTGTTATTATTATTATATTTTTTTCCTAAGAATGTTTATTTTATTTTTGTATCGTTGAAAAGTTCGTATAATTATTATTAATTTTGGGGGAAATTTTATGGCTAAGTGTATTTGAGCTCGCATAGTACTAGAATGGGTGACCTTTTGGAAGGCCTAGTGCTTCACCTTTATGAGCATCACCTAGATGGAATGAGCGCTAAGTGCACCATTCACTATCATGAGAGATGGGTTCTTGTGAACCACTACTCATGAATCATGGGTCAATGTGTTTGACTCGTAAAACTACATGATTGTATCTTGAAAGCAATATCACATTTTTCTATGTAATGTAATTGGTTCGGTATAATCTTGGCTTCGGTCTTGGTTTTTTTGTTAATTTTGCTTAGTTTCCTCTTGTTTTCTAGGTCTAATGGTTGTAATTTGTGGTGTTGTTGTATTTTTCTATCCTTCTCAGTGGCCTTTGTGTTTTTTTTCTATTTGTAATTATTATTTGTTTTGATTCAATAAAAAAAAACTTCAAAAAGTTATGTTTTGGAAAAAGATTTGAAATTTGAGTATAGAATGAAAAATGAAACAATAAAAGTCATGTAGTGATTTTTTTTCTATTTTAATGTATTTAAAAATTAATATTTATTTATATATTAGGTGTTAGTAGTTTCTTTAAGTTATAAATATAGTTAATAGATTGATTTAATTAATTGGTTTGTTTGATTTATATGATAGTAGCATGATTAAGTTATACACGTACAAAATATTAGAATTAATTGGTGACTAGTTCAATATTATAAACTTTTGAATCTCTTGTGAGTTTATATCTAACACATATTTATAGCTCAACCTGTTTGTTGGAGTTCTACCATCTTTTATACCCTAGTAAAATAACTAATAAAGAGTACACAAGTCCTATATGAAAATAAGAAATTGTAACTCACATGGTATATGCTAACTACTCATTATATTCATAATAATATCAATCTATTAGCCTAAGAAAGAATGGATAAAAATTTAGAAAAATATATACTATGAGAATAAAAACCTATAATAATTAGAAGACGTATTGTGTGAAAGGCTTGATTAAAATATTAGAAACTCACTCAATATTTTGGATATAGAAAAGATAAACAACATTTCCATAGATAATCTCTCAAATATAGTGCATGTGAACATATCTATCCTTAATTTTTGATGATTCATTGAGTTTCAATATGACACTCTTTTTATCATAAAATATGGCCAATAGCCATGTAAAATAGATAGCAAGTTCAATTTGACAATATGTGAAAACCAAATAGTCATAATGATGGTATTAGAAAACCTCAAATACTCAACCTAGGAGTATAGATTAATAAAAAATTATTTCTTTGTTAACCAAAAAAGTGGACCTAAAATAAGAGAAAATTTGTGTCCTGAATTATACTTTAAATACCAAAAATGTATTGTCTAATTTTAGTTTGTATAAATTTCCAAGTTTATATCAATGCCCACATCATAACTGTTATCACTTGGATTTTGCACCCTGTTGAATGTAGAATTCAACAATCCAGTGTAACATGGGAAGACCTCTAAAGCTGTAGGTTTCTTGTAAACAAAGGTTAACCTCCGAAGAAGGTCAGCTTCCTTTATGTTATCACCTAACTACTGATCTTTGTAAGGAAAAGGGAGAAGGAGTGCATGAAAATGAAAACTAAATCCTATGGTGATACACCAAACTGACAGGAATCATGAAATAAAAGATGAACATACACTAGAAAAAGGATGATAGTTATTTCATTTACCCAACATAAATCTTATGAAACTTATACATAATTTATGAAAAATCGGGCTTAATTTTCATATGTATGTTCAGAAGGAAAGACGAATTTCACAACTCTTGAAACTCAAATGAAAATATAATAAGCACAGTTCAGAAAATTGCATAATCTGAAAGAAGAATGAAGATAGCATGAAAAAACTAACACTGATCTTCAAGGTAATCTTTTTATTCCAAATTCCAAAAAAGAGTTACACAACATACATCAGCTGAGAAAGGATTGTTAATAATCACTAACTCTCCCAAATGCATAATCTGAACTCCTCTACAAAGAGGCAAAAATGCCCTATATACAAAAGTTCCAGCCCCTAGGGCTTACAAAAATATCTGCCTCCAGAAATATCTGCCCCTAGATCTTTTTAATGAAGTTAATGCTGCATTAAACGTGTATCCTCATTGTCCATGTCGGTGAAGGGTCGCTCCAAGAATGGACTCCAGATCTTTTGGGAATAATCGCATTAACTTTTGGCCTCTATGTCCACCTTGAAACTTCATCAGAGCTGCTTTGAATGATTCTGAGTGCTATCATAAATGTCGATCCACTCCTTCCAGTCGGCATCCCAGCTATCACTGAGACTAGCAGCTTCTTCCCCCTCGACCTTCCTCCTATTTCAGATCTTTCCTCAAGTTGACCAACTTTGAGAAGCAACATCCACCCTTTTTGTTAGATTTGAGCACCGTTGTTTCACCAAGCTGAGCCATGCCTTTGATCACAGCGCAAATCCATAATGCTTGCATTCTGTTGATCTTACATAGGGGCGGTCACAATAGTCCAGCAGTCAGTGGTTCACCCTTAGTTCTCCCTAATTGGATGAACACACTCCACGTAAGATTTACAAGCAGTCAAAGGTCCCTTAGAAAAAATTGCATGTTGGTGAGACACTAATCGTGTCTCCCCGATGTGAGTACACATCATAGCAACTATCGACATAACACGCGACGGTCGGCAAGAGTTCATAGCGAGCTACTAGAATCCTATTAATATCCAACATTGTCGCTTAGAAATCCGCATTCGGCAAGAGTTCTTGCTAAGGTATGCAACGGGCCTATCACTATCAGTAAGACACCACCAGGTCGACAAGACTTCATAGTGAACACTTCCATTCTCCCTGAGCTCACCTCATTTCGGCAAGATCCTATCAGGTCGGCAAGACCTCTCATCGAAGCTACCTTGTTTCGATGAGAGTTTATTTTAGTTGGGGAGACTTTTCTTGGTTGGTGAGACCTTTCGCCGAGCTCCCTTCCTTCGCCGAGACCTCCTTTCTTGTCAGGGAGACATCACTAGGTCGGTGAGACCTTTCACCGGGCTCAAATCTTTCCCCGACACTATTTCACTTCAGCAAGAGTTCATCCTGTTGGTGAGACTTTACCCCCTTGCTAGCCCCTTGTCATCGAGACCTCAGTAATCAGCAACATGTTAAGTTGAACCATGAACCCTTGGCGAGACTTTTTCTCTTCGGCCAGGCCTTTTGCTGAAGGCAATATTTCTTCCTCCCCGCCGACAGCCTTGCAAACAACTATCGACGAGATTTTTGTCTGTCGATAGGACCTTTCATCAAAGCCACCACATTACACTGAAACCTTACCCTTTCGGTGAGACCTCACCGATTCAGCAAGACATCATGCCGGAAGCTCCAACCTTCACCGAGACCCTACCCTGTCGGCATGACTTCTCCCCAACGTCGGCTGCTTCGGCGAGACCACCAACGGTTGTCGGGACTTCATGTCAAAGTTTTCATCTCTCGGTGAGCTCGAACCTTCTTTCTGGAAGACCACCACTTGTCGGTGATCCCAAAAACTTTTGGCGAGAGCTCCATTCTTTCGGCAGGACCTCCCACCAACGCCAATATTATGCCGAGAGTTCCATTCCTTTGGTGAGACTATGGTTAATCGGAAAGACTTCACACTGAACCTAGATGTCTTGAAGACCTGAGGCAAAAGTCAATTCATCTAGCCCTCTAGAATACTTGAAAAATAGATCCCTACCTGATTTAGCTCATAGGTGAAAATTGGGCAACAATAACAAATCCCAAAAAATTGAGTAACATGAGTGTAATGGAGAATCTAGTTTACTACCATCTTACATGTAGACTAATATATCTCAATCCCAAAAAAATATTACGAAAAGTCTAATCTAATCATAAAAATTATCATGAAACACAATTTTCATTAATATGAGTGAGGAGAGGAGCAACAAATGATTAATTTATGATCAACATAGAGAACTAGAGAGAGAAAAGAATCATCCTACTATGGAATGTAGGCATTCATACTCAAATAAAATTGAGAGAATCCAAGTGTCAGAAATAAGTAATCCATATTGGCATACTGAGCATGTGGGAATTGATTTAGGACATTGATGGATTTCTTATGTTTTAAAAATGTCTATAACGATAATGAGATACAATGGATTCCACGATTTCTAAACTATGTCACTCTTGCAACACCAATCTACAAGCAATCATAAGCAAAATTCAAAAACTCTTAAAAACATCTATAGGTAAGGAAAAGTCTGATCATAACTCTCTTTGAATAGAAAAAACACTAGAAACACACTTTAAATGCCATAAAATCCTTCTTCCCTTCATACAATCACTATTTTTCACATATTTTTCTCATTCTTTTCTCGTCAAAAGCTTCCTAGGAAACTTTATGTGGGATTTCATTTCCCCTAGAGTCAAGATTCCTAAATTCTCATTACTCTTTCCTAGGTGTGATTTTTTCTCTTCTAGGTACGTGCCTTCAATTTTCAATTCAAAATTTCCTTCTCATTTCTCAACCCATTCTCTCCACTCCCCCGATGCCCAACATTCCAATTTCAACAAAAATGTAATTTCAAATTTTTGAATGGATTTACAATTCACATTTGTTGGGGATGGCCACCAAACCTAGGAGCACCATTTGCAAATAAGACCTTCACAAATATGAGAGAATCTCAAGGCTCTTTCACCAAGAGAATGGAAAATGTATTGAGATCTAATGATTTACATATTGTACAATGTGACTTATAAAGGCAAGAAAAACATGTATCAAGTAAACAACCACCCAGTATAAGAAAAAACTAATCAAAGTAATTTACCCTAAGATAAAACTTAAATACATTAACACCCCCCGTTAAGTGCAAACTTAGGGAGAATGAAGATGCAAAAATGCAAAAAAAAAGCAATATGGGTCTTGGCTACACAACCATGTTAGGTACCCATTTACAATGCAATCTCTCACAAGAAGAGTTAAGGAGAAAAAACATGTGGGAAAAAACCCCTCTCCAAAAGAAAGAAAGCAAAAAAAACAAGATGCATGGATGGAGGACTCAATCACACCCCCAAGTACTACATACATCATTGATATACAATCAATGATCGCCCCATAGCAAGGAAAACAGGAGATAACATATCCCCCCCATAATGAAGAAGCTCCAATGTTGATGAAGTATGCCTAAAGACAAAAGATGGTCCAATACCTACAAGAAACTCCTCTTCCCTTGGGAAGAAATAATTCTACCAAATGATGAAGAAGCCACTCCATATAAAACTGAAGAGAGAAAGGAAATCTCCAAATAGAATAATCCACCACATAATCATGATAAAAAACAACCAAGAAATGTGCTAAATCAAATGAAAGTGAAGGCTCAAAAAAGTCAACCTCCAAAGACAATCCAAATGTATCAATTGCCATGCTACAACTGTCATCAAAGAGGAGAGAAATCCCCTCAAGTGTATCTCCCAAATCTACAAGATGAGACTAAACAAACAAATCTAAGATGCCTGCTAGATACTCATCCAATAAAAGAAGATCTGAGGGGTCAAAAATATCCTACTATGCTAGAAATTCAACCTCTAAAACAACAAGAGATGTATCAACAGGAGTTTGAAGAACTCCAAAATTCAGATGACCTTTCTCCCTTGAGGATTTATTGTCAACAATGGCAAGCGGGGTGCAAGGAACATCTAGCCATCATCATCAACAAAGTGAGAGAATGTGTATAGATGGGACTAATGATCATCATTACCAACTATAATGATTTTTCCAGTATGAGCCTCTTTAATGAAAAAAGAATTCACAGTGAATTCCACAATCTTCAGTACCTCTCCATGGGTAATCTAATAGATGGACAAAAGATTTGTATGCAACTCAGGTATACACAATACATCCCTCAAACAACCATCGCCTATCTCGACATTTCCTACCCCCACAACATCCAAAAGCTTATTATCTCCCAATAAAATTTTGGAAGTTTCAAAAAGATGAAGTCCCATAAAAGGATAGGGACTAGAAGTCATGTGGTGAGATGCTCCAGAATCTAAGAACCATTTGTCATGACCAAAATGTGTTGTAGAAGTCACTAATGCATGTCCTTTACCCATGTAGTGTTTATCTCCTTTACCACTTGTAAACCCTACATTTCCTAATTGTGTAGGGTTTAATGATGGTGCAAATGAAGATGCAGAGTTTGTGGAAGGAAGAGTTACAAATGATGGAAATGGAATGTTATTTTTCTAAAGAAAATGTGTGAGCTCATTGATCTTCTTCATATAGCAATGATGCTCATCATGCCCTTTCTTTTTGCAATATACACAACTGAGTTTCTCCATCTTGTGCTTGTCCTCTTTTGAAGAGGTGGAAGTCTCATTTGACTCTATCTTAGGTTTGGATTTCTTCCTCCCTTTGCTCTTAGATTCTTGGGCAACCAATTCATGATCTATAGGATCCCCTCTAATTAGACAAGTTTTGCTTGCTCCCTTGTCAACCTGTCATAAGAATTATCCAATGAGGGCCGCACTGCCAAAACCCCACAGAAAACACAACAACAAATACCAACACAAAAGATGCAAGACAGAAAAATGACCCACTTTGAATTATTGTCAGAAAATGAAATTACAGATTCAAAGCTTACATGCTACAACCTCATGGGCTTGATTCACTACAACAAAATCAACTCTGAAAAGAAAATTTACTATTTGAAACCACAATCCGTACTATCAGGGCCACCTTCTACAACCCCCACTTAACCCTTTTTATTTTCCACAATAACTGCCCTAGAATGTTCTAAAAAGTTCAAATTTCCCCTTTTTTCTTTGACGCCAAATGTCCCATCGTTTGTTTTCTAGCCTAGGAAGATTTTTTTATGAAATTCACTTTTTCGAGGACCAACTTCGCGGGGCCATAACTTTTGATCTGGGTGTCTTATTTGCAATTATTGCATATCATTGGAAAGCTCTCAATGAGATTTATGTGTGAACTAACCATAGGTCGATTCGACCACTTTTTGAGTTGTTTCAGGGCCTCTAAATTTTTATATCTGAATTCAAAGCTGCATTGGAGAAATTTCTCAAGACATAAACTTTAATTTCTCCCAAACCGTGTAGGGTATTGAGGTAGCTTTTTCACGACCGGGAATGTTTTTCAGCTCTGCTCCTTGGGGTAAATTCACATCGATATGAGCTCATTTAGGCCGACTTACTAAAAATAGTAAGTGCCTGGTTTTCACCATTTTTGATGTCTAACAGTCTTATACCCCTTAAGTGCCATCATGGGACTCAAAACAACTAATAAAATAAAGAAAACATTTTTTTTTGGGTGATGCAATATTGCCCTACACCGCTAGATGCTCCTACATCAATATCAAACAAAGGAATTTGGAATGTACTAGCCAAGGCATCCATTGTGGAATAAAAGGTAGAAGAAAACATAGAAAATGGGCCTCTCAACTTAGACAGTATCAAAAAGATGGACTCCTTGTTATTTTTTCTCTTCCCACATCCTGCTAATTGTGACCTTAAAATTTTGAATTTCAGTAGAAATTCATTAATAGAAGGAAATGCTTCAAGGAAAGAGTGATTAATTCAGTATCCAGTTGTAGGACATAGAACTCACTAACCTAACCAAATAGGTTATGTAACTTATCCCATATTTCCTTGGGTGCATCCAACTCATCAATATGAAAGAGGAGACTATTAGAAATATTCAATTTCATCAAACCCATAGCTTGGCCACACTTATTTTTATAGGAAAATATTTCACGTTCATTAGTAAGAGTGGGTTGGATTACTCAAGGTGGATCACAGACCTTGAGACTGAAGCAACCTACACATTTTCATCTTCCACGTATGGTAATTATGGGGAGTTAACAATTAAATGGATTCAAGAGTGACCATTGCAAGAAAAGTTTGCACCAAAAGAAAAATTACACCAAACTAACTAAAACCTCCAAAATAAATCAACCAATTGCAGCCTCTTGAAATTAAATTTCACCACCTTTCCAAAAATACTGCAAAAAATTTAATTTTCTCAAAAGAAATTTGAGCAAAATATTAATGCACCTTACTGTTTGAAGTAAATTTTGGCACCAAATAAATTTGACAAGCCTCCAGAAAGTACACAATCATGAGCCTTTATGAGTCCTACTCACACCAAGAACCACATTGTAGAGGTATTTAAGGAGAGAAAAAAATCTCTCATAGCCAATGTGGGATTAAAATCCAAAGAGCACTTCAAAAAAGCTTGGGGCCCACCTCCACTTGATTGCACAGTAGAAAATCCTAAATTGAAATATTTTGGGAAAACTTTATATTTTATAACATTTGAAAAAAACATATGTCACACGCAAGTGAATTTCCTTCCAAAAATTACAGAAGATTCTTAAAAAAAAAATGTCTCCTCTCACAAGGAAATCGTGTCAGGCTCCTTTGAGGAATAGAGATCGCACTTTCAAAAAAGATTCAAATCGCTCTTGTGAAAATTGTCCCCTCCATATAGGAATTATGCCCCCAGCAACTTCAAAAACATCCCTCCAAAGGGAAAATCATGGTAGGAAGAAGAAGGCTTGGTAGTAGAAAGAAGAAATGTGGCCTCCTTCAACGCCTCAACCACAACAAAGAAATGGTGTCCTCACAAATGAATTAGCCAACCAAGCACAAGGAAATCGAGCCTCTTCAAGCAAGGCAAATTGCTTCTAGAGGAAATCACCTTCTCCAAAGTGAAAATCAATGCCTTCTTAGCAATAGGAATCGACCCAGGCAAAGGATTGCACCCAACACAAAAGGAAATACATAGCCTCTTTGCACAAGTCACGGGTGCAAACAAAAAAATAATGCCTAAGAAACAATTGTGAAGTTATTGTTTTCCATTACTAGATAGGGTAAATGTGAATTCTGGAGATGAATTAATGATGCTTAAACCTTGTTATCAATATGAATGTTATCTCATTTGGTGTTGTTCATTTGATGTTATGTCAGTTGATGTTATTCATGGTGATATACTGCATAAATGAGAATAGATGATTATTAAATTATTGTTATTCTAACTTTTGAGATGTTTATATATACTTCTTATGTTATGAACATATGACTTCCGAAAATGTGTGTCAGTGGATGTAGGTATATGAACCATTCCTCCAAGTGAAGGGGAAATATCACTCAGGAGAGGAGCTTGGTCATTTAACCAGTAAAGTGAACTACCTGAGCATACACACATGTCAAGTTGTAGTTTGGGTGAACTTAGTCCATTATGTTGGTTCTAGATAATTCATCTATAGCTTGTATATTGGTATTAGGAGTCTTTCCTACTTCTTTATGCTTAAATTGTGAGTGATTTTTATCTATATATCTGTCTTGAGGTATTAGGATCATTATGATGGTAACGTGAATGAATGCAGGTGAATAGGGAGTGGACATAAATACATATATATAGTATGTGCATGTATCCATATGTATATACATATCAATATAGGCATATGATTGGCAGATGGATATGCTCATACAGATGTATCAATATGGTATACCTACACATACGTGTACATTGAGGTATATACATGTATATATGCACACAAATTATAATATGTGGATATTAATAATATTATATTATTATTGCTTGACTATTTACATATACATGTATATATATATATACATATCGGATATGCTAGCTAGCTTACAATATGTTTACAGAAGGATATATATATATTACACACACACACACACACACACACACACACACACACACATATATATATTACAGTAAAATAATATATATATCTAATTACATGAGTTAATTAAATATATATATATATATTATTTATTACTTTAATATATATATAATATATATTTAATATTTGAATCTTATAAATGGAAATTAAATTATTTTCCATACTGATTTAATATTAAACTATGGAAATTTAGCTAAATTTTACCTAGCCAAATATTAAACCTCAACCATGGAAATTGGGTAAAATCATACCAGTCGATTATTGATCATCAAATATGGAAATCAAATGAATCAAATTATTGTCTTTGGTAATACATTATTCTTCAATAAAGTGGAAATCGAAATATTTCACAAACTATCATTTGAACTTTAGGAATAAAAGAAATAGACGATTGAGGAAAAATACACGCGTCCATTTCATACACGCAGACCAAGTCATTGGAAATGATAAACGCAGCCTATAACCTATCAATTTAACCAAAATTATAGGCTATGTGGATAGTAAATATCAATGACTTTTTCACTGAACATTTCTACCCACCAGATTTAAGAATTGGTGTCATATCTTGAAGGAAGCCTATAGGTGTCAATTTTGTATATTTATCCATGTGAAAATGGGTAATGGTCTCCATTCTACTGTCAAACAATGGAGGTCGACTCACCTATTTGAAGTTGAGTATGGGATTAAAATCATGTCACTTATTAAGTTGAACAATTCAAATTACAGAGCTGGCAATTCACATGCCTTTGAAAGTGGAATTCGATGGGGCTAAGGCTCTATAAATAGCCACTCAATTCCTCATTATTTACTTATTTTTTGGAGAATTTATCCTTGAGAACCTATTTTCTAAAGAGAAATCATTTTTTTTCCTATGAGAAAAATTATTTTGAAGCTAAGTTTAGTTTGAAATTACCAATCTTCATTATCGAATCATCTGAGTTTGATACTTCTATTCAGATGTAACCATTATCAGTCTAAAATATTCATTTCTAAGTACTTATTCTAAGTGAGAAAGGTAGCAACTTGTGAGCTAATTCTGAGTGAGAAAGGTAGTAACTTGTGAGGAATCTACCAATTGATTGATAGAGCTAGAAGTACTGTGAGAATAGGCTGAGACATCATCATCTGAGGAAAAGCTAAATACAGGTATGAGATATTCTTCTACTATCAATTTCAATAGTAATTCTTAAAATATTTCTAGAATTTGGGTTTACTATTTGTGCATAGATAGGGAAATGCTTCATGAACTATACTTCTATTCTGCATAGAAAGTGGGTTGTTCCATGAACTGTATATCTGTTTGCACCTAGGAAGTAAATTGTTTAAAAGACAAAAGATGCATATTTTTTGTGTTTTGCATTATTTGTATGTCCTCCATAATAGGAGAATACTATTTGCATGGATACTATTTGCTAAACCTGATGGTTTATGGAAAAAGGGAATTGAAGCCTTAGAGTGTTCCCATAATGTGTTTTTAAGTACTCCATGATAGGAGAAGGTACTTGACTGGGGAATTCAAAAATATTACATAAATTACAACATAAGTATTTAATTATACTAGCTATGTTTGAACATGGGATGTTTTATGTTTGTATTTACTGTCTATACATAGGAAATGAAATGTTGCATTCTAGTTGTATTTTGCATTAATTGTATGATCTCCATATAAGGAGAGTACATGTGGCGTTAGTTACTATATACTAGGTTTGAAATGAAGGCATGAGTCAAGTAAGATCCACAACTAAGTTATTAGGTTAACTCAGAAGAGCTTCTAATACTCGTAGGATAAAGATTTCTAGTATAGGAGGGGACTTGAGAAATAATTGTTATGTTGATTAATTTCTATTAGTTAGTATGGTGATAGGTTGTTTGGGATGATTGACTATCCATTGAAGGATAAACCTATGTGTAGTGTAAGCCCTAAGTCAAATCAACCTAAATAGTGTATGTGATAGATGAACCTTAGTAGAAATACTATATGAAACTCTTTTATCAAAGTAGTGTAATGTACCTACATCCTCTTAGATTGGAGGATGATTACACTGTCAGCTCACCGTGATCTCATATTATATTCTAGATCGAGGGATGTCGTATTGCACAGGATCTAGTTATGTAGGACACGCAACTATGCTCAATTGGTTAACAGTATCAGTTACTCTACCAATCTCTTCATCGAAGGGAGGGTCATCTATCGAATGATAGATGTGCGGGGGACCGCATTATAAGTTTGTGGTTGGTAGAAAAGTGCCCAAGTGATGTTTCTCCTCCACTAAAGGCTACTGAAGTACCAAGATTTGAAAGGAAAAATTCTTGGACCTTCTTACTACTATTTGTTCTAAAGCTCATTGAAGCTATGTTAGTTAAGGTATGTATTCTTGTTTCATGTACTTGTGAAGTTATTCTAATGAAATGGAATCTTTATTGTTAATTGATATGGTAACTTGTTCATGTACTATCATTAAAGAAAAGGAAAAAAATTATTGTAACGTCTTGTTAACATTTTTATTTACTTACATGATGTAAATTAAGAAATTTTTACTTTACCGAAGGGTTGGCAAGCATGTGTAGGATCATGATGGGCCAAAAAGTGGTGATATGATGGGTATGTGTAGTGTATGTGGCTGACGACTTTTTTTAACCCAAAATCGATGAAACGAAAAGGGTTTTTAAAGGATATTCTTAGCTTTCCACCAATATAAATTATGCTTTACTTTGAAGTTAATAAATAATTATTATTCATTTTCTATTTGAATTACAACTAAAGTCCTAATTGATAGGCTGATTGAAAAACATCTATATCTTTCAAATGGTATCACATTTTTTGAATACAAAACATGTGTCACATTCTATGCTTCACATACTATAGGATTAAAATAAGAAAATTGAATTTCATGAAGTTTTGACCAAGTTAAGGTGGTTAGACATATGAGTTTTTATATTTTTAAAAGTTGTAATAAAAATTCATAGTTAATTATTTACTTGGAAAAATTGCAAAAAATATGTATCACATGGGACATGGTCCTCTACTAATATATAAAATATTATAAAAATATTATCATTTTATTGTGGTTAGTGGTTAAAGACACCTACTTATTTTTCTGAAATTTAAGTGCTAATGCATTGAAATTTCAAATTTTCACCAAATAGATTTTAAAAAATAAAAATAAAGCTAGTAGTTTAGAAACTACATTCAATTTGCTACATATTCTATTCTTACATATTTTTGAAATAATATAGATAACTTATTCAAATTTTTACGTCAAGTTGCTTAACTCTGATTTTTTTAAATTTTATTGCCACTTAAGGGCCTGTTTTTCCCATGATGGTCCTACACATACCCTGGCACGTTATAGAAACAAAATATTTGTTGGTTCCAAAAGGGAAATAGATTAGGAAAAATCAAACAAGCAACTTTGAAATTTAGGAAAATTTTAAATGTCGAATAAAAATGCTCTCAAAGCTGATGAAAACTCTCAATGGCGGAAGGAAGGCGGAGTGGAATGCTCTAATACCATGTTGGGGATGGCCACAAAACCTAGGAGCACCATCTACAAATAACACCTTCACAAATATGAGAGAAGCTTAGGGCTCTTTCACCAAGAGAGTGGAAAATGTATTATGATTTGATGATTTACATATTGTACAATGTGCCTTATGAAGGAAAGAAAAATAGGTATCCGGTAAACAACCATCCAATACGGGAAAAAACTAATCAAAGTAATTTACCCTAAGATAAAACTTAAATACACTAATAGCATTAAATTCCCACACACATGCTTGGCCATGGGATTTATCTATTGCAAATTTACACCTTTCAAACATTTTTACAACAATTAAAATGTGAATCAATTAAACAATTGATTTTTTCAATCCCACATCAAAATTTACTGTGGTGGAGTTGAGGATTTTAATAAATTATTCCTACAAGAAAAATTTAAAAAATACAAACATTAAAACTTAAAATATTTTTGGTTGTGTAGGATTGTTCATGCACTCGGATGCTCTTGCATCAAACTAGTAGAAGTCAAGGCTCTAGTAGATGATGACGATGTTAGAGCTATATTGTTAAATAGTTTTCCTTCAAAATATAATAATGTTATTTTTACACATTTGGTCAAATAACTTTACAAACTTTAGATCCTTTTCCTGGTTGCCCTACCCCAGGTTTGGTCTCTGGGTTTAAAGGTGCCTCGGTTACGAAATTGGTTTCGTACTCTGGGAATTCTTTGGAAATTCATTCTGAAAATCCTATGGCTAGTAAAGAGTCGGCCCCTAGTGCCCCTGCATCTGGAAGATTTGTGAATGCCCCTAAAATACCCCCTAATCAGGATGAAATTAATTCTGCCCCAAATAACTTTAGGTCTGATGACATAATGAGTGTGGCAGAAAAAAGTGCTGATGGCCTTTTCACTGTTCTTAAGTGGGCCCATAAGGAAGTCTGTGATTTGAATGGCTGTAATATAGATCTCAGCAATAGAGTCATGGAGTTGGAGTAGAAGGTGAGCTAGAGCCGTAAGGAGAATGATGGGTAGAACACCCCCTTAATGGAGAAAAGACAACAATTGCAGGAGGAAAGATTGTCTAGGCTGGAGAGCAATATGTCCAAGATTGGCCAAAATATTAGGGCCACTGTGGCACATAATCATAAAATTGCCAGGCATAACACTATTATCATTAATGCTATGGTGGAAAAGTTGGAAAAAAATAAAAAGGGCTCATTGTTCGTGGACTTGAATGCGGACAGAGGTTGTAGCAGAGATGTTGTTGAAGGGATTTTGACTTGTACCTGGGCTAACACAAAGAGGAAGGTCCCTGCTTCTACACATATGGTTCAAATCCTCAAGCAGGGAATACAAGAAATGAGTGAAGTTGAGAAGGAAGCCAAGGAGTTTTTGAACTTCATCATGTAGTAGTGTTGTTGTTGTCTTCTCTAGCTTTTTGGTGGTCCTTTTTTGGACCATGTTGTCTCTTTGTTGTTGTCATTTCTTTTTGGGACAGATGTTTGTTCTCTTGGACTTTTTTTGCTCTATCTTTGTATGTTTAAACTTTGTGGTTTCAGGTCCCTGTAAAACCTATTTTTTCCTTTTCAAAAACTTTACAAACTTTAGAAGATATGATTTTAGCTTTTCTAGTGGAAGAAAAGAGAAAAAATGCAGAACATACAAAAGGTGATTTCAAACAAGAGAAATAATTATACATACAAAGCAATAATAAAAGGTAGGTACAAACAAAAGGGAAACTACATGTTTCTACTATAAGAAAAAGGGTCACACAATTTGGTCTTGTAGAATTTGAGCCAGTGACCTTCTTAAAAGAAAACTCAAAGATCAATCAAATGAAGGTAACTTAACTTGTATTGAGGATGAGGATGGAGATTCACTAGATGATGATTTTATTTATATTACTTAGAATGGATTAGTACTTTGACCCATCACATTGGAGTTTGGTGGCATTAGAGGATGGAGAAATTTACATCATCTCAAGTGAACTTCTCACTTTGAGATGATGCTTTGCATGAGAAACATATTTTCTTTCTTTCTCATTTTGTTGTTGATGCTAATGGATTTAAAGAATGCATATATTGTGAAGTTTTATTTTTGGAGATAGGTAAGCTATTTGGTATTGAAATCAATATGGTTTGTTTTCTAACAAGTTTATGAGTCTATGATTGAGAATTATACCCTTCTGAGGCTCAAGAGACAACTTGACGGAGCCTTGTGCTTGTAGAACTCAATATAGATTGTTCTCAAATAATTCAAGAATCAGTGATTTGAGAGTTTTAGAAAATGGTGGTCTAAGAATTTGAGAATTCATCTCCAAACTAGACCTTTATGAGGGTTATGAGGTAGCTTGATGGAATTCCTCTTGATTCAATATTTGTTTCTTCAAAATATATTCTAATGAATTTGTATTTATGTAATTGTGATCAGGAGAAAACATGCTCCCAAAAATGAGTAGCAACACAAAACATGTAAGAAACCACCTAAAAACCTAACACCTAAAGATTGGGTAAATGATTAGGTTAACAAAACAAAATGGAACATTTCACCTTGTCGAGTTGTTCTTTTGGTTGGCCCTTCGATTCATGATGTTGTATGCTCCTTGGATGGCAAGTAGGTGGGGATGCAAGATAGTTGAGGTTATATAATAATGGATGCAAATGATAAGATGTGATAATATGGCTAAGTGTGGCTTCAAATGATAAAATTGCAAGAGTTTTTCTATGGCATGCAAAGGTCCGTAAATGAGAGAAAAGAGGGGGTATTTATAGAGAATTTTGAATTCTCTAGAGAAATGTACGATTGAGATTAAACCAACAAGGCCAAGACGTAGGGCTATGGTGAGTTGAGGACTCACAATCCCTCACATCTTGACATGTGGCATGTGAAGTGGCTAAGGATGTGATGATGAGTAAATGAAGTGGAAGGAGGGTACGTGATGTGGAAGAAGGACAAGTACTTTGCAAGTACCTTGGGGGATGAGAAGATTTCTTGGAGGAATAAAAGTGAATTTAAAATTCACAATGATTGGGGAATCTTGTGGATAAGACAAGGTTCCAAAGGGAGAGGTAGAAAGTACCTTGGATAAGACAAGGTGCCTAAAAGGTAAGTACTTGTCACATGTGACTTGATCTGACAAGTCAAAGATCACATGGGGAAGAGTCCACATGTGACTTGATGTGACAAGTCAAAGATCACATGGGGAAGAAAAAAAGGAATTTAGTATTCCTTATAAGGATAAAAGGAATTAAAAAATTCTTTGAGAGGTTGATTAGGCTAGATAATGAAGGATTAGAGGAGGATTAGGAGGCTAAGAGAGATTAGAGGTCAACTTGCAAAAGTTGGAGGATGTGACACATCCTAATCAAATATTAGGCATGTGCACATCCCTAATGATGAGATTAGAAGATGGATTAGGATTAGATAAAAATGATGGCGGATGTGACATATGAGGAATTAAATAAAATGTCATATTTGTTTAATTCATTTCATGAAAGGTGGAAGATATTTAATTATTTAACTAGATACCTTATGAATTAGAAGAAATTTAGAGGTATTAATTAAATAATAGTGATATTACTTAATTAATGTGGATAAGGGGATGTTTAGATGAAAAGGGATAAATTTGGATAAATTAAGTGTCCAAATTTAGGTGTCTACAATAATCAACAAGCTTTATTATGTAAGCCTTAAGGGGGGTCCCTTGGTAAGGTGAAGTTTGAGGTTTTGATGGTAAATTTGCAAGAGCAATGTAATAGGGGGGGAATGTTAGCATATTACATTTAATAACTAGTGACAGGTAGGTGTATGCAGTTAAACTATTTCAATTGTGTCATTCTTGAAACTACTTCTCGCTTCCTCAATATGAATGTAGTGATAATCATCAAACAATAATATAAAAATTTATGGTCTTTATATGTTGCTTGTTACTTTTTTTGTGTGTGTGAAATGTGGAAATTATTAGTAAATCAACACAAACCTTAATGAAACGAATCATATCAAAGATTTGAACCAAATAAACTACTCTATTTTGCAATTAAACAAATCTTTTAAGAACGTCTCATTGTCCTCTATTCTCAAGGATTTATTAAACCATTTGGCCCTCAGATTTTTGTGTGCACTATAGTTGTTAAAATGGCAACTTGAGCAATGAGATAACATTCAACATGCAAGCCAATTAAATTCCTACATGAAACTATATGATGAAAATGATAATGGATACAATGATGAATGGATGATGGTTTTAGATTATACAATGTAAATGATATGATATGATGCTAAGATGATTCTACATATGCTCAAATGCCAACTATGAATATGCTAATATAAAATATAACTATGAAGCAAAGTGTAATTATATGATGTAACTACAAAATAAAATATGATATGAAATGTAACTATAAGACTCCAAAATGCTCTAATTCTCAAATGATATTCATGCATGATAACTCTACTCAAATGTGGATGCAAAATATAATGGCAAAGGGTTGTATTTATAGGCTTTTCCAAGCATCTTGTGAGGTGGCAATGATCAATGGTCTAGATTTGAACAAGAGGAATGAAAGGTGGAGATGGAGAGAATCATGAAGGTGTCCCCTTAACCAAACACAACATGCCAAATTGATGGAGGAATCTCTTGACCAAAGGCAACATGCCAAATGGATGGAAGAATAATGTGTGGGAAGAAAAAACCATGTGCTTGAAAGTTTGTTGGAGAAGTGTGTGAGGAATAAGCCATGTGTTTGAAAATAATTCTAATTTTAAAATTACAATTATTTAATTTCATGTGAACTTGGTGAGGTGGCATAAAAAGTTGTAGACATGTGCTTGAATTCCTAATCCGAGATTAGTGAAACTTAATTAAATAAAACAAGCTTATGAAATTTGTTTATTTAATTAAATTAGAAGAATATAATTTTAGATTTGAAGAATTAGAAAATATGAACAAAATAACTAAATTGAGAATTTATTTATATGTAGTCAAATATTAATTAAATAATTAGTATCTAATTAATTAGATGTCATGACCGATTTTAGGTGTATACATTTTTCCCCTCTTTGAAGTAATGTGTTTACACATTGCTTCAAAGAAAATTTTTGATACTGATGCTAAGAAAAAAAAATTGATGCCCCAAACGTTGATTTTCAAATATTGATGGATATATGCCCCATCGGGAGATAAATCGGTGAATTTTGGAATTTTTGAAAATTTTGATGATTTTGCGATGATTTGATGATGATCTCCAAATTTTATGCCCCAGAAATGATTTATCTCCTCAAAAATGAGATTAAAGCCACCAAGTAATAATCTAATTAATTAAGGCCCCTTTGAAAAATAAAAATAAAACAACCCCATAAAATGCCACTTAATTAACCTTTAAAAGGTTAAAAAGTTGATTAGAAAGGTCATTTGAGAATTTTGCAATTTGAAAACTTTGTGAGTGAGAATGATTGAGCAAACTTGGAGCAAAATGGTGATCCCTTACCACACACACCGATTCGAGCAAGTCATGCGGCACAACTGCCCAGCAGCGTACGGACCTCCAGTGAGTACCCCGAGAATTGCCTCATATTTTGTACATTATGTTTACCCCTCCCTTTTTCATTTCAATTCAGTTTTAAAATGTTTTAGCACATTAGGAAACTGAAATAGCGCATACATAGACTGTTATAGTGCATTGACTAGTCTAGTGCATAGGGTTACTGATGTAGCACATAGGATAAATGAATTAGCGCATAGAATAAAGTAGTGCATAGGTGACCCAAAGTAGTGCAATGATGAACTATTTTAGTGTGCGAGTATTCTAGTGCATAGGGCAATTATATTAGCACATTGATTAAATGGTTTAGTGCATTGGGTACTTTGGCGCATCAAAACTCTGCTCCGGCACATTGGTGAAATGTTTCGGTGCATAGAGTAATTTGGTGCATTGAAGGTTTGTTTTAGCGCATTGGTGGATTTCTCTAGTGCATATGGTTTTTTAGTGCATAGAAAGAATATTCTAACACATTGATGAAGTTTGATGATTTTCTTATTCAGACTCCTGATTTTGATGATGTGTGATCACGTCAGCCATTGTGTTGATGATGATTGATGATGATTGATAGGTTAGATGTCCATTAATCTCATGATAGATGAGATTCAATGATAGGATGATGATAATTGACCTCATGATAGGAAAGGATCAATTATAGGTTGATTGATTTGATAAACCTCATGATAGGTGAGGTTGAGTTGATTGATGAACCTCATGATAGGAGAGGTTGATTTGATTGATTTGATAAACCTCATGATAGGCAAGGTGCATTGATTGATGAACCTCATGATAAGCGAGGTGCATTGATTGATTTGATAAACCTCATGATAGGCGAGGTGCATTGATTGATGAACCTTATGATAGGCGAGGTGCATTAATTGATTTGATAAACCTTATGATAGGTGAGGTGCATTAATTGATTTGATAAACCTCATGATAGGTGAGGTGCATTGATTGATGAACCTCATGATAGGTGAGGTGCATTGATTGATTTGATAAAACTCATGATAGGCGAGGTTGAATGATAGATTTGATAAACCTCATGATAGGTAAGGTTGAATGATAGATTGGTGCTTATGAGATTTGATCAAAGTCTCACTAGAGTTGATTAGATTGATAGGTTGATTTATTTGGATTGATTGATTGATATCAGTTGATGTTGGTTGATTGATGGACTGACTTACGATTTTGTGATGATAGGAGCCTTTGACTAACTTATAGATCAAAGAGCGGTTCTTGAGGACATGGGATCTAATTTTTCATTTGTCACATCTTGAGATAGCCAATATTACATGATGTGGATTGTCATCTCTCATCGATATGCATGCCCTAGATCAAGATCAATAGGGAGTTATTGACAGCCTTAGCTGAGAGATCGTATAGTGAGCATAACACTTTCCATTTTCCCACTAGTGAGATCACGGTGACTCCTAAGGATGTATATCAGATTTTGCAAATTCCTGTGGTGGGAAAGATTGTTATATATGATGCACATGAGTAGGGCAGGACTAATGCGCTATGTTAGGTATTTCAAGATGATATGATCAGTGGTTACGAGATTCCATGGAGGGACATGGTCGATGCATACACCACATTGCCTTCAATATTAGTTGGTTTCAATGGAGGGTTCCTTTGCCCTGACCATAGGTCAAAGGGACTCTCAGTTGAATAGGGAAGGATTTTAGAGAGCATGATTGTGCATGGGATGAGATATGCATGGGGTTGTATGCTAGCCCATCTTTACCATGATCTGCACCAAGTGGTCTACCTTCGAGGGGATAGTCTATCCATGGGGGTCACATTGCTATAGGTCTAGGCCTGGGAGCATATAGCAGTCAGTCAGCCTGTGGGAGACAAATAGAGGCCAGCCATGAGGCCCTATGTTCACACCTATATAGGTCGACTTGCTCAGCCTAAGCTAGGAAAGTTGGAGTATTGGAGGAGGGTACTGGATGATCTGGAGGTAGTGGTATGGTGACCATATGTTGGTTGTGAGCAGTGGCCCAAGGATGACATGGAGATGTCGTATTTGTTTCAATCAATGTATCTGATTGGTCGGACTCGCTTCATCATTGATAGATTCATGCTACTAAGAGTTCTGAGACAGTATGGTCAGGTTTAGGCTATGCCCCAGGGGGTAGCCCATTATGCACGGTGGCGACAAGATGCAATAGAGTGGGGGTTGTGTTTTTCTTATGATGTAGCTATCCACCACTATCAAGTGTTACCAACAATCATTTCGGAGGTGCATCCAAATATCACCGATGTGCCAATATTAGTGGATTATGCCATGTACATGCTTATGCATTCGTTCCCATGGATCACAATTCCAGATGAGCCTGCACCATTGCTAGTAGAGGGAGAGGCAGGAGGTCATGGGTGGAGGCAACAAAGAGAGGAGGTAGAGGAGGAGTAGGGTGAGGAGGAGGAGCAAAGAGAGGAGGAGGAGGAGAGCAGTGAGGAGGGGGATAGCAGCAATGACAATGATGATGAGGAGAGTGATGGGGGAGATGATGGGGGTGGTAGAGGACTGGGGCCAGATGTTGGTGAGATGAGAGTTCCTCACAATAGGTGATCATTAGTGGCCCTATCACAATAGCAGGTACAGATTAGACTACCATCTCAGCAACAACAAATGTAGATTGCTACGTTACAAGTGCAAGTTCAAATGTTGTAGTGACAGTTAGAGCAAGTACAAGCTTTTCTTATAAAGGCACAGGGACAAGTACAAACTCTAACAACAGGGAGAGATGTTGCTAGGCAGCAAGTACAACAAGTGTAGGGATAGCTTGCATAGATACAGGCCCACATGTAGGGACAAGTGTAGGGATAGGTACAAGGACAGATTGCCACATTGACTACCAAGAGGGATGCCCTGAGATGGTGAGTGGAGTAGGTCGAGGCCATTATTGAGAGGCTATAGCAAGCTACAGTGGCTATGGGTACATCATATTATTTCAGAGAGATTCACTGCACTACTCAGGAGGTAGAGTTCTACAAGGGTCAATATCATGATGTGGTTCCTATAGAGTGGCGAGGGAGCTTTGCACAGTCTCGGACTATTAGTGTGGGTGTTACGTAGCCATTACCTAGAGATAGGAGAGATCTTGGTGTAGGGTTCTTAGATGGAGGGGGAGGTACTGGTCCTAGGATTCTAGCACCATCTAGGGGGAGCATGACATAGCTCCAGTTTATGATTTTCTGATGTACTTTGGACATGATGTATACACTAATGTATATGAGACATTGATGATGTACCTCTTGTTTTCAGACTTTAGGATACAGTGCCATTTTTTATATTGATGTATCTCTTCATATCTTTGGATATCCTTGTACACTTTGACATTATGATTTTGAAGTTATATGATATGTGGTGATGATAATGATCTATGTGTTGATATGATGTATATGATGATGGATTGCTTTGATGCATTTACTTTCTATGTTATGATGAAGATCCTAATGAGATGATATGTTATGGATGCATTTAATTTCTATGTTATGATGATGATCGTGATGAGATGATATGCTATGGATGCAAATGATGATACTGTGAACCCTAAATCCAAACTTGCATGAACAAAGTAAACAATCACATTATTAGATCAAAATGCAAGGTTAGAATAAGAATTCCCCATAAAATCCATTTGCATTGTTAAAGAACAAGGAAAAAAATGAAATAATTGAGCAAATACAAACAAAGATAACTATTCCTATTCTAAAACAAAGAAAACACTTGATTTTATGGGGGATTGGTGCTACTTTGATGTGAAAAGTAGCCCTCTCCCAACCCCTTTTTGATAAGCTCTTGATGATGGATGAACAAGATGTCAAATGATGAAGATTGTGCATCAGGATGAGAAACTTGTAGAGTTGACAAGGATTAATACAATAGAGGAGGCCTCTATTTATAACCAAGAAGGATAGAAGAATTCAAAACATGGAGGATGTGGGACTAAAGATCCACCAATGACAACTTGGTGACAATTGTCAACATGTGAGAGGTTGAGGGATGAGCACATTTTGGTCAATGTTCCAAAGAGGGGGAGATTTGAAATTTGAATTTGATGAAAAGATGAGTTAAATGCTAAGTTTGACTTGTGCAAGAGACATGTAAGAGACATGTAAGAGCTCTCTTAAATGCTTTGTTGGATATACATGTCAATTTGGGGGCAGATTTCAAACTTGGAGAATATTACTCAAAGATGCCAAGTTGAAAATAAATAAAGATTTTAATAAATCATTTAAATGTATTTTCATCTGCAAGTGGCAAAAGCTAGAGAAATTTGGAGATTGGGATTAAATTAATCAAGTTTTAATTAATTTAATAGGAGATTAGGTGATTTGACCTATTTGATTTAGATTTGTGGATTAAAATAAATCAAAAGAAGATGGAAAATGATTTTAGATTTAATTAAATAAATATTTGATTTATTTAATCAAAGAGGATGATGTTAGAATAAATCAAATAAATATTTATTTATTTAATTTAATGGAATGATTTTATGTTTTTGCCTTTGGTATTTGAAGAAGAAGATTCCCCTTTTTTGTAGTTGGGTAGAGGGCTTTTGAGTGCCCCATGATCATTGTTTGTTTGGGGTCCTTCTACAAATATCATCTTGTTGTCAATCAGATATTGTATCAAGTGCTTCAATAGCATGTAGTCGTTGGTTTTATGTCCTTTGTTGCAATGAAAATCATGGAATGAGCATTGTTCCACCATGGAGGCTTAACTTGTGATTCCCAATTTCTTGCCTCCGATAACGTTATGACTTTAGCTTCAAGAAGTTCCTTCAATGTTGATTTTGATGATTTTCATAAAGGGGTGAACCTCCTTCGATTTGAGGACGTTCAATATGATTGTGTTTTTGATATAGTATTACCTTGATTGTTGCTTTGGTTGAAATTTTGGTTGTTGTTTTGGTTGTTGGGTGGGTTTTTGTTCAGATTAGTCTTGGTGGCAATTGAAGTCAAATTGAATATAGGTTTTTCATTTTGGTTTTTAGTTGTACCATTGTTGCTACCCATGTTCTTGTTTCATTTCCAAGACTTTGGTTTGTTGTTGTTGGTGTAATTGTTAGAGGAGTTTGATGTGTTGTTGTCATTGTAAAGTCTTATGACTCCTCTTTTAACCAAAGCATCTTTGATTTTAATCCCATTTTCAATCAATTTTTGAATGTGGGTGGACATTGCAATTCCAACCTATAGCTCATCTTGTTAGTTAGGTTATCGATAAATATTTCCATCTTCTCTTTTTCAGGTACGAGATGAGAATATCTTGTGAACAACCTTCTCCATTTTTGCAAAAACACAAGGAATGATTCACCCTTTTTCTATTTCAAGTTACAAAGGTCCTTCATAGTTATGTCATGTTGAATGTTATAAGAATATTGGGTGATGAACTTGTTGACCAATTCTTCAAAGGTTTTGATGGGTGCTGCAAGTTTTGAAAACCATTCAAGGCATTTCCCACCTAGACTTCTTGGGAACAACCTCATCAAATAAGTTCCTTCATGAGAAATTCAAGACTCGTGGTTCTAAATTCCCACACATGATCAATTGGATTTGTTTCCTATTGTATTTGTCATATTTCGATAATTCGCAATGTTTGGGAAAAGGGATTATATGGATATCTTGATCAAAAGGATATGGAAAAATTTCTTGGATCAAATATCGTTTTGATGGTCCCCTTTGCATGTCAAGAAGTTGTTGTTGAAAGTTCTTCATTTGATGAGTTAGGGAAAACACTTGTTCTATTTCTTTTTCAAGCTATTTGGGAGGTGCTAAATCAATTGATTCACATCAAAATCTTCGGGTAATTTGACACCTTGTTTAGCTAGAGCATAAGGAGGTAATTTTCCCCATTTCTTTCAAAAATATTTTTTAAGCATTTGTGGAAGTTGGGGTCTTGTTCAGCATGCTGAATATCTTCCTCGGTTATTTCTTCCCCTTCAGTGTTGTTAAGTCCATGGAAAGGATTCTCTTCATCCTTCACCATGGTGTTTTGTGTTTCACTGATTTGAGTTTCGATGTTTTGAGTCTCAATGATTGGAGTTTCAATGGTTGGAGTTCCAAGGTTTGGCTCTTTAATGTTTTGATTTTCAAGTCCTTTTTCCTTAATTTTTTGTTTTTGTAACCTTGTTTGAATAGGCATACAAGGGTTATAGTTTTGAATAAACTTTGATCTAAGTTTGGAAGAGTACCAAGGATTATAACTAAGTCAAATAGAATGACAAATTCTAATGAGACTAAGTTTGATTTGACTATATAGCTTTGTTTCATGATGAGAGGATGATAAATCCTAATGATGAAACTAGGCTTAATAATCAAAGGTGTGATAAGTTTGATGATTTTGGCATTTTAAGATGTTAGATCTTGGTTTAGGTTGGAGAATTCCACTTGTAAAGGTCAATTTTAACAAGTTTAGACTCTAAGGTACCTAAGGAATGATTTTGGGCTTGAGAATATTCTAAAATTTTGGTTCAAACTATGAAACAAGGGACAAGTTTAATTCTTAGGTTTTTGCATTTAATGGATGCGCTAGAAAATAGAGCCTAGATGCGCTAAAAGATTTGATAGATGCATTAGAACATAGGACAGATGCGCTAGAGTTTTTCACATATGCGCTATAATATTTCCTAAATGTGCTAAAACAGAGGATCAATGTGCCAAATTATTGCACAAATATGCTATAGCAGAGGGTAAATGCGCTGGAAAAATGTACAGATGCGAGTATGTGTAGGATCATCATGGAAAAAACAGGCCCTTAAGTGGCAATAAAATTCAAAAAAATCAGATTTAAGTAGTTCTTGATGTAAAAATTTGAATAATCTATCTATATTATTTCAAAAATATGTAAGAATAGAATCCATAGAAAATTGAATGTAGTTTCTAAACTACTAGGTTTATTTTTTTAAAATAAAAATCTATTTGGTGAAAAATTGAAATTTTAATGCATTAGCACTTAAATTTCAGGGAAAAAATAAGAAGTAGGTATTTGTCTGACCACCCTAATGACAATAAAATCATAATATTTTTTTATAAGATTTTACATATAAGTAGAAGACTCATGTCCCAATGTGATGCATTTTTTTTTGTAATTTTTTTCCAAGTAAATCATTAATTATGAATTTTTTTTACAACTTTTAAAAATATAAAAAACTTGTATGTCTTACCACCTTAACTTGGTCAAAACTTCATGAAATTCAATTTTATTTTTTTTAATCCTATAGTATTTGAAGCATAGAATGTGATACATTTGTCATATTCAAAAAATGTGATACTGTTTGAAAGCTATAGATGTTTTTCAATCAGCCTATCAATCAAGACTTTAGTCATAATTGAAATAGAAAATGAATTATTAAACTCAAAGTAAACCATAATTTATATTGGTGGAAAGCTAAGAATCTCCTTTAAAAACCCTTTTCGTTTCATCAATTTTGTGTAAAAAAAAGTTGTCAACCACATACCCATCATATCGCCACTTTTTGGCCCATCATGATCCTGCACATACCCATGTGCTAAAAGATTAATTGTATGCACTAGAACAGAGGACAGATGCACCAGATTTTTGCATAGATGCAGTATAACAACAATTGGATGCACTAAAAGATTTCACCGATGCGCTAAAAGACACAACAGATGCGCTGAACTGCGAAAATGATGCAATTTGTTGGAAATTTTTTTGATTTCTCTAATTTTCCAGTTAGAGACTTGGTTGTTCAATGAATGTTTTTTTTGAATCAAGGTTTTCACTTTTAGCATGTGATGTTTTTGTTTGAAATTAGTTCAAAAACACATTGGTAAAGACACATCAAGCATATACAACTTAGGCTATGTAGGACTATATTTGTTGAATTCCCACTTGGGTTTTACTCTAGTTGCACTTACTTAGAGTGGATGATAAGATGCTTGACCCCACTAGCTCCCCTCCACGACACTCACTTCTACAGGGAATCCAATCATTAATACCCATGAATCTCCCATGGAATATTTTTTATCTCTACTAAAAGTCGCATGAATGTGGGATGGCTTCAGAATGACCATTCTTGCACCAACAAATAGATTAAGGATTTTTGCCTTGCTACAACAAAGGGTTCTAGTATAGGCATTTTGTTCATGGGGGATCATCCATGCAGCAAGAGACCATTGTTTCCCTTCTTGTTGGAACAATCCTTGTGATACTTGAACTTTCCCCAAGTACCCACATTTATATCCTGGTTGGAAGTCTCTTGGCTTTAGCGTGTTACTAGTTGGGTTGTTCCCTTGGGTGATTGCTTTTTCCCACAAGGCATGATCTGTAATTAGAGTTTATAAAATAACTTGTAAATTAAATCTAATTACAGTAATTTCCTGATCTAATACAAAATTGCGTGATTATGCCTTTTAACCATTGAAATTACAAAATAAGTAATTAGAAATTCAAATATTGAATTTAAACTAGAGAGAAAATTGAGACAGAAGAGAGAAGAATGAGACAAAGAAATAGAAGGATCACAACATGCAGATTGATAACGGAGTTCGTCCAATGTGGACTACGTCTCCGAGTCTGCTTCTCAATGCTGTGACTGCTTTATTGATATCGCCAAGAAAAATTATGCTTTCTTACAATACCGAAGCTCCAAGTACTTGCAATAATCTCTCCACAATCTCTCACTCTTTTACAATTTTTGGTGTACAAAAACACCTTGTAAATTCTCCTCCAAAGAATTATTTCTCCCAAAATGAACTTCAATAATTCTCCCTGTTACAATTCTCTCCAAGAAAATTCCCGTACAAAATTATCCACTCCATAATTTTCCCCTTTTCCCTTTACAAAAATCACCCCTTTATATACACATTTATTTGCTAATATGGCTTTAACCATATTATTTTGCAAATATTGCATATCTCCCGTATACAAGTAAAAATTCCAACCATTTCCCCCTTTTACAATAAAAATAACTAATATCCTGTTAGTGTAACAAATTAATCTTTCAAAAATAAATCCACCTTTGGCTTTTATAATTCCAAGCCATACAATTAAAAAAATGAACCCCTTTAACTATGGGTCGTTATAATTCTGGACTTACATTATAATCTTAAAAAATATCTTTTAAAAACCCCTTAATAATCTCCTTGGATATTCTTTAAAATAAACCCGTTAAATATGAGAAAGGTGGTTAAAGGGGTTAATTTGTTGAAATGCAAGTTTACGGGAGTTTTTTCCTCTCCTTGTTTTATGGGCAAGGGAAGAGGATTTTAAGGAATAAAATCCCACCAAATCCTCCTTGAATTCATAAAAAAAATTTAATTTTTAAACCATACGTGTTTTCTTTTAACAATATGGTTTAATCCATATTATTTTTCCACCATGTATGTGCCAACTCACCACTCCTGCCACGTCAGCTTGCTAATGTCATCAAAGTCAACCAAAGTCAAAATTTTGACCAACCTTTGACCAGCCATAACTTTCACATACAAGCTCCATTTTTTAAACCAAATATAGTTCTGGAATCAGTGCGACGAGCACTACGACTTGGCATCATTTTTATTTCATTTTGATACAATCAATTTTTTGCCTTTTTGAACCCCTAATTTGCTTGTTTGACCGAACCTTTGACTGAGCCTAACTTCTGCATGCGGACTCCTTTTGAGCCCATTAAATTTGTGTCAGGATCATGTTTGCGAGCTATACACATTGATGCTTCTTTGGATGAATTCTGAGACTATGGAACTTGCAGGTATTCTGGATCCACCTAGATCATTCCTCCCCATTGAGAAGCTTTTGGACCTCCAAAAGTCTATTTTTATGTACAATTTGAGCTAGGGAAATGTCGCCCCATTTGCCTAGTATCATCTGTCCTTCTTGCTAAAATTTTGAACATGTGACCCATCACAAACACAAAGAAATATGAGGTAACTTTGTTGATACAATCAACTGCATGTTCATCAATATTCACTGTCACATTCATCATCCACATAGAAATAACTAGTAGAATAAAAAGCAACAGTATTGAATACACTGATGTGAAGGAAATAGTATCAACATTATGGATCTCCTGAACAAGAACATTGTTAGAAAATGAAACATTCAAACCCTCTTTTACCACCTTTGGTTGAAGGCCTAATTCTTCTTGCAACTGATCCTCACACTATATTGTCTATGACACCCTATCATCTTCATGCTTAGTATCACTAGTTGTTACAGACATGAGAGTTAAAGCATTGCTTGCATTTACATTCATTTTCATATGCCCTATGTTTACAGCAGATCTATCATTCTTCATGTGATGAGATTTTACAATATATTCAAATCCATCCTTAAACAAATGATACTTGTTATGTTCCTTGTAGAAAATGGCCTTTCTGTCATACAAATAAGGACTACCTAAAACCATCCCACAAATGTCAAGTGGAATTACATCTAGCTCTACCTCATCCACAAACTTGGATGTGATTGCAAATCAGAGTTTACACTGTTGTGACACATGTAACTGAGCATTATCATTCACCCAACCCATTGGATATGGCTTAGTATGAGGTGTTGTCTTTAATCCCAATTTCTTAACCACTTGTTTAGAGATTAGATTCACTTGTGATCCACTATCTATGAGTGTATCAATCTTGTTTTGTTTTGCAACAACCCTTATATGAAACAATTCATTCCTCTTACTTTCAATAGGTACTTCATTACAACTTAGAGAAGAAGCATGAGAACTAATACTAAAAATGGGAGTTTTACCTTTGATACCCACAACTGAAATCTTTGATTCTTCACCATATTCCATACCAAGGTCTTGCACGATCGCTGTGGACTTTTGCTTACCCTTTTGATCCTTGAACCACTTTTGCTTCTGATTAGGATGCAATTTCCAACATCTTGCATCTTCGTGCCCTTCCTTCTTACAATGTGAGCAATAAGGCTTTTCATCCTCTTTCTTTACAATAGTTGTTCGCTATGATTTCTCTTTCCCTTTCTTGCTTCCTTTCTGCTTATTGGATTCCATCAACAGATTATCATGGCTATTCCTTGAGCTTGTTTCCAAATGGATAGCTTGCACACTAACTTCATCAATGTTAGTTGGATTAAACATAAGTATTGTATGTCTCAAACTTTCATGTAATCCACCTATATACTTTAACAAAGTTTCTTGTGTGTATAAAGGAATGCCCAAAATTAAAGCCCTCTTCCTAAACTCTTGTGTATATTCTTGCACACTTTGTCCTTTTTCTTGCTTTAATGATTGCCAATTCATTACTGCTTTTTGCATATGTCCTAATGGATAGAACTGTTTCTTTAATGCAGCAATAAACTCAAACCAAGAAGAAATATTTTTTCCATAACGACTTAGATCCTCCTGTGTTCTACTCTCCCACCAAATTAAAGTTGTGCCTCCCAGTCGAAGAGTAGCTAATTGGATTTTTTGAGAATCCTTAGTAAATTTTTGAATTCTACAATAGACTTCAATTTGCTTAATCCAATTATCTAGTTTATCTACATCTAGTTCTCCATTATACATTGGCAAATCAAATTTAATATCAAGTTTCAACAAAGGCGAATTAACTTCAGATTTCACAGGTTGTTTCTTTTTAGAAGAAGAGGTAGATGAAGAGGAAGAAGAGGATGAAGAAGAAGATGGGGATGGAGGTTCAGGAGGGTCACTACCACCTCCTATTCCTTTACCTTTATCATCTTTTGAAGAGGATTCACCTTCATTCTTCTTTCTTTTCTTGAGTTCCTTTTTCTTATGTCGCTCTTGCCTCTCTTGGAAAAGAACTTCTACCATAGACTTCATTTCAAGAAATTCTTTTTGGAAAGCTTTATCATCAAGCTCTGGAACTTCATGTTCAGCTGCCATCTCTGATCGTGGAAAAGTCCTTCATTTTCCGATCTCTGGATTGAACTCTTCCAGTGCACCTACTCCTTGTTTCAATTTCAACCTGGTTAGCATTCACTCTGCAATTTCCTACAAAATGGGCTCTGATACCAACTTGATTCGTAATTAGAATTTACAAAATAACTTGTAAATTAAATCTAATTACAGTAATTTCCCGATCTAATACAAAATTGCGTGATTATGCCTTTTAACCGTTGAAATTACAAAATAAGTAATTAGAAATTCAAATACTGAATTTAAACTAGAGAGAAAATTGAGACAAAAGAGAGAAGAATGAGACAAAGAAATAGAAGGATCACAACATGCAGATTGATAACGGAGTTCGTCCAATGTGGACTACGTCTCCGGGTCCGCTTCTCAATGCTAGGACCGCTTTATTGATATTGCCAAGCAAAATTATGCTTTCTTACAATACCGAAGCTCCAAGTACCTGCAATAATCTCTCCACAATCTCACTCTTTTACAATTTTTGGTGTACAAAAACACCTTGTAAATTCTCCTCCAAGGAATTATTTCTCCCAAAATGAACTTCAATAATTCTCCCTGTTACAATTCTCTCCAAGAAAATTCCCATACAAAATTATCCACTCCATAATTTTCCCCTTTTCCCTTTACAAAAATCACCCCTTTATATACACATTTATTTGCTAATATGGCTTTAACCATATTATTTTGCAAATATTGCATATCTCCCGTATACAAGTAAAAATTCCAACCATTTCCCCCTTTTACAATAAAAATAACTAATATCTTGTTAGTATAACAAATTAATCTTTCAAAAATAAATCCACCTTTGGCTTTTATAATTCCAAGCCATACAATTAAAAAAATGAACCCCTTTAACTATGGGCTATTATAATTTTGGACTGACATTATAATCTTAAAAAATATCTTTTAAAAGCCCCTTAATAATCTCCTTGGATATTCTTTAAAATAAACCCGTTAAATATGAGAAAGGTGGTTAAAGGGGTTAATTTGTTGAAATGCAAGTTTACGGGAGTTTTTTCCTCTCCTTGTTTTATGGGCAAGGGAAGAGGATTTTAAGGGATAAAATCCCACCAAATCCTCCTTGAATTCATAAAAATCTTTTAATTTTTAAACCATACGTGTTTTCTTTTAACAATATGGTTTAATCCATATTATTTTTCCACCATGTATGTGCCAACTCACCACTCCTGCCACGTCAGCTTGCTGATGTCATCAAAGTCAACCAAAGTCAAAATTTTGACCAACCTTTGACTAGCCGTCACTTTCACATACAAGCTCCATTTTTTAAACTGAATATAGTTCTGGAATCAGCACGATGAGCACTACAACTTGGCATCATTTTTATTTCATTTTGAGACAATCAATTTTTTGCCTTTTTGAACCCCTGATTTGCATGTTTGACCGAACCTTTGACTGAGCATAACTTCTGCATGCAGACTCCTTTTGAGCCCATTAAATTTGTGTCAAGATCATGTCTATGAGCTCTACACATTGATGCTTCTTTGGATGAATTCTAAGACTATGGAACTTGCAGGTATTCTGGATCCACCTGGATCAAGGCAGGCCATCTAAGGATAAAAACTAAAAATGAATGGGTTTGGCTTTTTGGTCACCCAATTAAGGGGAGAGCCTATGCCTACCATTCATCAAGCATGAAAGACATCATGGTGTTCTTTATCCTTTCTAATTAAGCTAGATGCCTATCTTAAACAAAAGAAAGCATCTAAATAGCTCCAACCCCTGCATAAATCATCATTAGTTTGATGTCTTTGACCAGTGTATAAAAGTACCTACAAGTAGAAAACACAAATCAGTTATCGATTTTTTGTAATTTTAACCCAATGTGCTAAAATAGTCATTGCATGCACTAAAACATCAATGCGCTACAAGAACTACCCAATGCACTAAAAAAACTACACTATGCGCTAAAAGAACTATTTAATGCACTAAAATAGATACTGAATGGGCTAAAGAAAAGACTGAATGGTCTAAAACACTCCTTGTATGCGCTAAGGGATTTCATGGATGTGTTGAAAGAAGTATCAGATGTGCCAAAACAAATACTGAATGTGCTAGAAGATTCCACGGATGCATCGAAATAGAAGTTGTATGCGCCAAAAGAACTAATGATTGCGCTAAAACGTCACGTCCAGCCTGTTTGCACAAAATTTTCCATAAAATGGTTAGAAATGGGGACTGGCCCCACGGTGGATGCTATTTTGTGTGTGTGTAAAATGTGGAAATTATTAGTAAATCAACACAAACCTTAATGAAACGAATTATATCAAAGATTTGAACCAAATAAACTACTTTATTTTGTAGTTAAAAAAATCTTTTAAGAATGTCTTATTGTCCTCTATTCTCAAGGATATATTAAACCATTTGGCCCTCAGATTTCTATGTGCACTATGGTTGTTAAAATGGCAACTTGAAAAATGAGATAACATTCAACATGCAACCCAATTAAATTCCTACTTGAAACTATATGTCGAAAATGATAATGGATACAATAATGAATGGATGAAGGTGTTAGATTATACAATGTAAATAATATGATATGATGCTAAGATGCTTCTACATATGCTCAAATACTAACTATGAATATGTTAATCTAAAATGCAACTATGATGCAAAGGATGACATAAAATGCAACTATGAAGCAAAGTGTGATTCTAAGATGTAACTACAAAATAAAACATGATATGAAATGTAACTATAAGACTCCAAAATGCTCCAATGCTCAAACGATATTCCTGCAGGATAACTCTACTCAAATGTGGATGCAAAATATAATGGAAAAGGGTTGTATTTATAGGCTTTTCCAAGCATCTTGTGAGGTGGCAATGATCGACGGTCTAGATTTGAACAAGAGGAATGAGTAGTGGAGATGGAGAGAATCAAGAAGGTGTCCCCTTAACCAAATACAACATGCCAAATGGATGGAGGAATCTCTTGACCAAAGGAAACATGCCAAATGGATGGAAGAATAAAGTGTTGGAAGAAAAGACCATGTGCTTGAAAGTTGGTTGGAGAAGTGTGTGAGGAATAAGCCATTTGTTTGAAAATAATTCTAATTTAAAAATTATAATTATTTAATTTCATGTGACCTTGGTGAGGTGGCATAAAAAGTTGTAGACATGTGCTTGAATTCCTAATCTGGGATTAGTGAAACTTAATTAAATAAAACAAGCTTATGAAATTTGTTTATTTAATTAAATTAGAAGAATATGATTTTAGATTTGAAGAATTAGAAAATATGAACAATATAAATACAATTGAGAATTTATTTATACGTAGTTGAATATTAATTAAATAACTAGTATTTAATTAATTAGATGTCATGACCGATTTTAGGTGTATACACTTTTTAAATAGATCTCCTTTTAATGCTCCTGATTTGATGCTTTATGAATTATGGATAGGTAACAAACCTTATATTTTTTATCTAAGACTTTTTACTATGAGTTTTATATTCATGTGCCTAAATAAAAGCGATCTAAGTTGGATCCAAAAGTTGAAAGTTATATTTTCATTGGATGCAGTGAGAATATGAAGGATTATAAACTTTGAAATCCACTAACAAGAAAATTATCTATTCTAGTAATGTGATTTTAGGGGAACTTAGAGCTATTTCTAACCTTGAAGAACCAAAAGAAAATAGAAAAAGAAAGGAGAGTGCATCTTGATGCTAAATAGGAAGATGAACCTTGAGAAGAATAAAGAGATGGAATTGGGAATAAAACAAGGATACGAAAGAAACCTTGAAATTCTCCACAAAATCTATAAAAATTCATCAAACATAAATCCTGAAATATTTGCACATCAAAATACCATAAAAATCTTCATTCTCTAAAACCCTTATCTAGAACTTTGTGAACAACAATGGTGATCCTTGTACGATATCACTCCAACCAACAAGGGATTGTCTTTTAGATTCAAAACTACCAACCAAAAGAGAGTGTTTATTCTCAATCAATTTTTGGAAGAACTCTCAAGCTTAATCTATCAACATCTTGTTATGCGTACTATTTTAAATAATAGGAATGAGAGCACAAAACCTCTTTTTATATAGTGTTGGAGGGAAAATAATACAATTTGAATTTAAAATAAAGCATTTCCTACCCAAACACCTTTTTTGAAATATTAAAAAAGGCTCATGTGTTTGTCCCCTTCCCTAAGCATCCACTTTTAGGGCACATAATGTTACATTATAAAAATGATGCGTTTATTTTAATATTTTGGTTTGAAAAAAATTTAAAAATGTATTATTTTAATTTGTTTCTAGTAAGAATGCTTCCTAATATAGTATTTATTATTTTTATATGTTTTAATCTTTAAATAGATGTTCCCTAAAATTTAGGAAGATTTTGGTCCTTAAAATTCTATTGTCATTAAAACTTTCCCTTTATAGTTTGTCTTGTACATTTTATTAATAATATTTTGTTTCCACAGTCCATGATAGTTAGTATGTAGAATTTATGGAAAAAATTGTGTGCGAATTTTTGGATCAACATTTCGGATCAACTCTACCATGTCGTACAAAAGTTTTGCGCCACTTTAGGGAATGGGTCATGGATGTCTGTGACATGTGCGTAGCCTGAGAGTCCACATGTGCAACCCCGAATATTACGGGTGACAATGCACATGGTCTGTGGTGCACACTCTGTCAGGAAAAAAAGTAAAATTTATATGAGGGCTTGCCATCTATCTTGAAAAATACGAATAATTTACAATTTTTTGGCTGACTATCACCTAGTTAATAAACACATGATTCCAGATTTTAATGGGAAAATCCCATCTTCAATGCATTTCATCATTTAGTTTATGTGTCAATTTGGGGCAAGTATTGATGTATTTATATGGTTATGAATAGTGAGTTTTTGGTGTATGATGGGATTTATGTATTTAGTTTTCTTTGTATTTAATTTTATGTTTATTGTTATATTGTGTTGATGTCTATGTGATTATATTTTAATTGATTTATTTGTGTGATTGTTAATTTGTAGTCGTAAAGGTATTTTCATCATTGTTTGGTTGTAATTTTTATCCATATAAATGTAAAATCAAAATCAAACATTTTGGATAGTTTGTTTCATTTGTAGTTTGGTTTCAAGTTAAATATGTGAAAAAATTCACAACTTAATGTTTTTAGAAAAAAACTAATTTCATTCATTGTGATCATCCATTTGCCGTCATTGGTCATATATAATCGCATGCTCATCCTAGTGCATGTGAATCACCTAATAATTATTTAATTTTCTTATTGAATGTAGGTTGACAAGTGTTCCAAGTGAGTCATCGTCCACAATCATTATTGTGTTTCTCCATTTCTCTTTCAACACATGTAAGTTCAAATATGTTTGTTCATAACGCATAATTTATGCCAATAATGGATCAAAGTGGTGTAAAGGATTTGTTGTCATCAATCTTAAAACAATTTTGTTAAGAAACAAGGTGAAAGTATTACAATAAAATCTTCTACAATTGTATACAAATCTAAAATTTGTTTCTTTAAACAAGACTTATCATAAGATTATTCAAGTAATTGCATAAATAAATAATGAGAAATAAATCAACAAGCCACATCAACAAAAGATTTGTGTGGAGAAAACATTTTTAAAGAAACTCCACATGAGAAAAAGAACAAGTATATATTAATCTTCAAATGTATGATACATTCAACACACTAATACTCTCTTCACTTTGACAACACTTCAAAAACCTCTATGTACCTATAAAATGATCATTAAAAACCATCATCCCATGCTTTCAATGTATATGCACAAAGAAAGGGAAAAATCATGAATGGTTTACTAAAACCATAGTAGCATGCAACACCATGCCCACCTTGGAGAGCATCTTCCAAAAATAGCAAATGAATTAATGATTTCACATGAACATGATATTGGCATAACCAATTGGCCCATAGAATAGTAAATATACCTACAAAGGAATCTTAGGTGTCGTAAGTCCCGATGGATCAAATCCCCAAATATTGCACTCCAATATGGAGTAGCCAACTCATGTGGGTCTCATCTATCATACAAGATTATCCACTCATCAATCCTTATTCCTAAAATTCAGAATGTGCATTTAGTAATTTTAGAGTCAATCATGATTGCCCCTATTATGCTTCACATTCTTCATGAATGCATATGCTAAGGAATGTTAGGATTCCTAGGGAATCTAAAGAGTGAAATTTTAATATTTTATTACACCTTAAGTATCCAAGGACAATTTTTAGGAGTGTTGTCCATATACATGAATTTTATATAGGATTGCAAGGTAAACGACACCTTAAGTAGTCCTAACATTCTCCCACTTGACAATATGCATTGATAGAAAAAATAAATATAAATAAGTGCAAATATCAAGGCCCATGACCTTCCTACACTGAGAGAACATATTTATGGTCATTGGCTTTGTAAGTGAATCTATTTAACATTATCCAAAGTGGCATCCTTCTCTAATAATACCTTACCATTTTTAACCATTTCTCTCACAAAGTGACATGATACATCAACATGCTTACTACAAGTATGATACATATGATTTTTGGCCAAACAAATAACACTTTGATTATCACATCCATTTCTAACAATCTTATAATCAAAACTAATACTTGTATCAAGTATTTGCAACCAAGCTACCTCCTTGGTGGATAAAGAAACCTTGGGTGCACTCTTACTTATATGACTCATGTCACCTCCAAACAAAGAGAAAACATAGCCACAAAGTAAACCTTTGACTATCCAAGTCACATGCCCAATTTACATCAACAAATATTTGTATGTCTAATGACTTGTCCACATTATTAGTACCATAATAATGCAAATAGTAATTGCAAATTCTACTCAAATGTCTAAATACCCTCTTAATAAAATTCAATCTTCTCTACTAGGGCTAGACATAAACCTACTCAAAACTCCCACTACTTTGGAAATATTTGGTCTAGTGCAAACCATAGCATATATCAAAATGCAAACATAACTAGCATAAGACACATTAGAAATTCTATAAAATAATTATTAAATTTAGGATTTGTTTCTAAATTAATCTTTATACAAAAAAGAAATGGAATACTAACTAGTTTATAATCATGCAACTAAACTATCACAAAAATGGTATCAACATATTTACTTTGACTCAACCAAAGATTTTTTTTATATCTAATCCATATTGATATTGATCCCAAGAAAATGTTTTGTAGCCCCCCAATACCTTCATGTTGAATGTGTTAGAAAGCTAAGCTTTGAGCTCCCTAATTATTACCTTGTTATTACCAATAAATAATATATTGGACCCATATATGTAAGATGATAATTAGTGGTTGGTTAGGAACAATATTAATATAAACACAATAATTTTTCTGTCCTAAAACATCCAATTTCAATGCAAAGGAATCAATATTTTGGTATCACATCTTGGGTAAATAAATTTAAACCATATAATCACTATTTCAACTTTCAAACTAATTGTTCCTTTACTTTCACTATAAAACCATCAAGATGTTGCACATAAATCTCCTCCTCAGGATCCTTATCCGAGAAGGTAGTTTTAACATCTATTTGATCAATCTAAAAATCATAATTTATGATGATAAATAAAAGGAAACTAATAAAAGATAACTTAGTAACAAGAGAGACAAAAATTATCAAAATCAAATCCCACTCTTTGGGAGTAGCCCTTGACCACCAATTTAGTCTTGTATTGCTTTAACCAACCATCTACACCAAAATTATTTTTGTCAACTTGCAACCAATGGAATTTATCCTCTTGGGCAATTTGACAGGATCCTGGTATCACAATTTTGTAAGGCCATCATCTCCTCCTACATGTATTTCATTCAATCCTCACTATCTTTTGAAGAGAGAGCCTCCCTAAAAGATACAAGTTCATCATGTGTACTCAAAAAATAAAATACACAAAAAAAGTCTTGTGGGTTATACCTATCAACTAGATTCCATTATATTGTGGAACTCTTCAAGGCATGATTAATGGTCTTTGCATATTATCTTGTGCGTTTATCATGTGCATAATCATCTAAACCCTCTTCTTAGATCCATCCTTTGGTCCATCTAACTATTCTTCCTCATGTGCATCTTTTTTTTTTTGAAGAGCATTATTTTTGTCTAATCTTTTTTCTTTGGTTGTTATTCATTTGAATAATCTCTAAATTCCCTAAAAATCATCTATCGAAATAAAATTTAGGGTTAGAGGATTCCATAGCTTATAACCTTTAATATTATCATTATAACCAACAAATATATATTTCTAATCTTTTGGATCCAAATTAGATTTCTTTTTCTAAGACATATGAACATAAACCTCACAACCAAATACCTGTAACCATGAAGTTGGAGGATTTTTACATGTCCACACTTCATCAATATTTTTATCAAAAAGATTTGAACAAAGAGATAAATTAATCAAATAACAAAAAATACTTATAACCTCTACCTAAAAGGACTAATCTAGCTATGTGCCACTTAGGATACTTCTAACTCTTTCTACTAACACTCAATGCATCTTTTTTGGTGACTCATTTCATTCGGGAGTGTAAGTTTTAATATTATGCCAAGAAATACTTTCATGCTCATGGAACTTTTCAAATTTTATAGAACAATGTTCCTTGCCACTCTCAAGTATCTACACCCTTATCTTATAATCTTATTATTTTCAATTACGTCCATTTAAATTCCTTAAATTTAGTAAGAGATTTAGATTAAGAACACAAAATAATCAAGGTGTGTCTTCGATATTGTTCACTTTTCATATCTACTTCACATTTTTGAATCCCTTAAGCTTCTTTATGACATTTCTCCCTCTTGGGGAACACATATTCTTTGTTTGATATTCATGTTTACTTCATATTATTTTACCCTTAGATTGGTGGGGAAAATCTGATTCCTTGATCACTTTATTGTCTCATGATTGATCATTGTCTTGCACATATTTTATCTCTTATTTTCACATTGTCTTACCTTGTCTAGTAACTCTTACTTGATCATATCTTCCTTTTATGATCCTTTGATCCTTGGCTCTTATCATATGATCCTCATGATTATTATCTTGAGATATGTTCATATATGGTTTAATCTAGCTTCTTAGAGTATTGTTATATACTCATGCATTAACTAATCTTGCTATTTTGAGCATCATGTGTGTGATTTGTATCTTGATATTGAGACAAATCTTGTTACAATCCATTATTGCCACATCTTGCCAATTTAGAGCAATCATTGATATTACATTATTTTACCATTTCAAATAATTGATCTCACATTATTATATTATACTCTAGCATTGCTACTTAATCCAACATTGCCACATCTTGCTTTATCTTAGATCATTCATGTGATGGTGCTATATAGCTATATCCATAGTTGGAAGACTCTACTGGACTCTCCATGAACTCAGTGGACTCGCAACTCCTAGGTCGTGTCGAGTAGACTCTACATAGACTCAGAAGTCAAGTCTGGGAGAGTCTCATACTTGGACTCCCAAGACTATCTGAGGGACTCACGTGAGTCCTGGGATTAGACTTTCAAGTCCTGCTCTTGGACTCACATCGATGGTTGTAGTTGGAGATTGAGGTTTTAAAACCTTTTTTTTAAAAAAAATTTCCTTCATTTTACTCCTCTATTTTTCCCAAAATAGGTCTGCAACTCAAAGTAAGGTGTGAAGAAGTGAAGAATATGAGTGAAGGAGATCAAATTAGAGCCAAGTAAGTGATCTAACTTCTCTTATTTTTGTTTTCTTCAATTGAAAATTAGAAAAATTATAAAAAAACAAGGGGAAATGTTGCCAAATTTTTTTCTACTTCCCTTAATAGCCCAATTCCTAGTATTTTTAGCTCGGTTTTGAATTCTATTCTCTTGCAAATGTTTGATTATCATTTATTTGTTGATTTTTTACCAAACCCTTGTTATTTTTGTTTTCATGTTGAAACAACAATGTCATCTTAAAACCCAAGGGGAACTAGAAAATACCCTACATGGAAGTATGGGATACCAAGAAATAAAAAGGGTGAGGTCAAAGTATCAAATGCAACAAATGGATGACAGGAGGAAACATCAAATTAAAATACCACATTGCCAAAATACTTGGAAAAATTGTGGATATATGCCCTAACTTGACTCTTCAGATGGTTAGAGAGATGAAGGCCCTTCTTGTTGAGTATGAGATGAAAAAAGATGAAAGACAAAAAACAAAGGATGCACTAGCAACAGTGATGAGTGAAAATTTATCCACTTCTACACCATCGAGGCCCCAGGGTACCCTAAGTCCAAGCATCTGTCAGCCACATTCATCTTTTGGTGAGAGTCATAAAGGTTCTTTCTCTACTACTAGTGCTAGCCAAGGTCCTTTAGTAGGACCAAATTTCTTTATTCCACACAATGTTCTAGGAGCACAACCTTCACTTGAAGGTACCACTTGGAATAAAGAAAAACATCATGAAGCTAGGATGGCAGCAACAAACTTTTGGTACTACAATAATTTACCTTTCAATGTGGTGATCAGCCCATATTGGGAAGGTTTGGTGAATGCCCTTATAGTTGCAAGTAAGGGGTTTAAGACCCCAACAACTAAAGATTTGAGTGATCCATTGCTAGAGGAAATTGTAAAGAATACACGTGCAGGATCATGATGGGCCAAAAAGTGGCGATATGATGGGTATGTGGCTGACGACTTTTTTTTACCTAAAATTGATGAAACAAAAAGGGTTTTTAAAAGAGATTCTCAGCTTTCCACCAATATAAATTATACTTTACTTTGAATTTAATAAATAATTATTATTTATTTTCTATTTGAATTACAACTAAAGTCCTGATTAATATGTTGATTGAAAAAATCTATAGCTTTCAAACGGTATCACATTTTTTGAATCTGAAACATGTGTCACATTCTATGCTTCGCATACTATAGGATTTTAAAAAAATGCATTTCATGAAGTTTTGACCAAGATAAGGTGGTCAGACATTCGAGTTTTTATATTTTTAAAAGTTTGTAATAAAAAATTCATAATTAATTATTTACTTGGAAAAAAATTACAAAACAATATGTATCACATCAAGACATGAGTCCTCTACTTATATCTAAAACCTTATAAAAAAATATTATCATTTTATTGTGGCTAGGGTGGTCAGACAGACACCTACTTATTTTTTCCCTGAAATTTAAGTACTACTGCATTGAAATTTCAAATTTTCACCAAATAGATATTTAAAAAATAAAAATAAACCTAGTAGTTTAGAAACTACATTCAATTTCCTACAGATTCTATTCTTACATATTTTTGAAATAATATAGATAACTTATTCAAATTTTTACGTCAAATTGCCTAACTCTGATTTTTCTGAATTTTTTGCCACTCAAGGGCATGTTTTTTCCATGATGATTCTGCACATACCCATACACGACTTGTGGCTGATGAGCAAAATAAATTTTGGCAAAGAAAAGTTTGCAGCATTTTATTTGATGGGTTGATAAATGGACATAATAGGAATCCTAAACATTTTAGTGGCCTCTAATGGTGGATTAGTGTTCCTAAAGTCAATAGACGCCTCCAATGAAGTAAAAAATGTTGAGATTTTATGCAATTTATTAGATGGGGTGATTGAGGAGGTTGGTGTTGATAATGTTGTCCAAATTATCATGGACAATGTAGTTGCATATGTAGCTGTAGGTAGACTATTTATGGAGAGGCATCCCACAAGTTAATGGTCTCCTTGTGTTGCATATCGCTTGGACTTGTTGCTAGAGGACATTGGGAAGATTGGATGGGTCAAAAGTGTGGTTGAAGATGCCAAATATGTTATCAAATTTATCTACAACCATACTTGGGTGCTTTCCTTGATGAGAAAATTCACATATGGCAAGGATCTTGTGCGACCAAGAGTGACACGATTTGCTAGCCACTTCCTCACATCACAAAGCATTCTTGGTGCCATTGCTCATCTCATGCAAATGTTTGTGTCAGATGCTTGGTTGGAGTCCCCATTTTCTAAAAAAACTGAAGGGGAGAGGATTGTAAGCATAGTTTTTGATGACACATTCATAAAAAATGGGCAGGAGTTGATCGGGCCAAGTAACAAACACAAAATTAAACTTTATACATGATAATCTATTTGTTTATTTTTAGGGGTTAATTTTGTAATAATTTAACATAAATATTTTCATTTTTTTAGGTGACAAAACCTTTGGTTAGGGTTCTTTGTATGGTGGATGGAGAGGGCATACCAATGGGTTTCATTTATGAGGACATGGATAGGGCCAAAGAGGCCATTTCACATTACTATGGCGGAAACAAAAGAAAATATGAAATCATTTGGTGCATCATTGATTGTAGATGGACAAACCAACTCCACTAGTTGATCATGCCTTTCCCTACTTCTTGAACCCAAAGTTCTACTTCTCTAAAACATTTAAGGTTGATGAGGGGGTCATGGTAGGTCTTGTCACATGCATCGATAAGATGGTGCTTGATCGTGAGATGAGAGACAAGGTGCTTGATGAGTTGTAGGTGAGATTTGTTACATCTTATTTATGAATTTGCAATGTTGACTATCTAGAAACATCCATTTTACATACATAATAAGTGGATAATTAATTTTCTATATTTGATATAATTTTATTTTTATCTATTCAAGGTCTACAAGGGTGTAGAGGGGAGACTCTTTTCCTCACAAGCAGCAATTGAAAGGAGAGAAAAACAACAACCAGGTAAAAAAAATTGTTCAATAATACAAGATGGAATTAGAAACTTGATTCTTACATATTTTACTTTTATTCTTATATTTTTAAATTTGTATTTTTAGATTTATGGTGGAAGAACTATGGTGCTAGCATGTCAAAACTTCAAAAGCTAGCCATTTGTTTCTTGTTGCAGTCATGGAGTACTTTTGGGTGTAACATAATTGGAGCTTATTTGAGAACATTCACACAAAGAAGAGAAACAAGTTGACCTAGCAGTGCCTAAATAATCTAGTTTTTGTTCGGTACAACCTTCACCTTTGAACTAGAAAGGTGGAGGGTGTTTCACATGAGTCCATCGACTTGGATGATATTGATCCATATGGTGAATGGACTATTGATGAACAAAATGATGAAGCTGATGTCTTCCTTGCTGATGAAGATCTTGTTGAATTGGAGAGAGCAGTAGTAGAAGAAGTAGAAGGATGGGGTGCAGAGGATGAAGACACTTTTGGCAGAGGATGAAGACACTTTTGAAGATGAATAAATCACTACTCAATCTCCTCATCATTTGGATATTGTAGCACCTTCTAGTTCTAGGCCTGCAAAATTGAGTTGCAGTAGGAGGGGAAAGAGGAAGATATATATTTTATTTGGTTGTTAATGTTTTTCTCATTTTGACATATATGATTATATGTAAACATTTATAAACTCATGATTTTGTTATACATTTGAAAGTTTGAAACTATGAGTATGAATGATGAAATTTTAATTATTGAGTATTTGATGATTATATGACATGTGTAATCTTTGAATTATTACAAATTGATATCAAATTAGGCTCTTATGTTCTCTAAATGCATTAATTTCTTTTCTTCTTTTTTTGTAAAACTATGGTTTTTTTTTGTCAAGTCCTAGCCGAATTTTTTGCCAAGTCTGTGTCGAGTCCTAATTCCGAGTCCTATTTTGGGCTGTTGAGTCTGCATCGAGTCCTGAGTTTTCCAACTTTGGCTATATCTTATATCTCCTATCTTACTTGATATTATTGTTATGTTTTTCTTTGTAAAGAATATATACCCTGATCTTACATTATCATAACCTAGTAAGAATTTAGCTTTACATATTCTTATGTTGGGGAACATCATGTCATTCCCTCCCTTGTCTTTATCTTATGTTGTCATATCTTACAAATCCTATCTAGATTGAGCTTATATTGTTGTATCAAATCTTGATACCATCACTTATTGTGCCTACATGGTCATATCATATGCCTTAATTCTATTATATGTTAAGCTTATATTATCTTATCATATTGACCTTAGTCCTACATTGCTATGCCACTTTGACCATATTTTAATCCTATATATTGCACTTTCATGATCACATCTCTCATCAAGCCATTATATTAATCTTGCATTAGAGGCATTATGCCTTTGCCCTCTTATCCCATTGATCTAAATTATCATACAAGTGAGTATCTAGATCTATATCCTAACTTATCCTATATGATCATGCTTGCTATATTTGTAGTCTATATCACTTATCCTATATGATATTTGTAGATTTACCCCATTGTCAGAGTTCATTCCATTGATCCCACTTATCCTTTCAATCATATCTATATGTGCTCATGCTCATGAATATCACTATCTAGAACACTCTATTTAAGAACTCACAAAACAAGATTGAAAGAACATTGGAAATGAAGTTTACAGTTATATACCAGATCTAGAACTGTAAAGTTGATCTAGCATATAGAAAAATAGAATATCATTGTCTCTGCAAATTATAATCATTTGTTAGTGACAAAGATAAACTATCTCTCTCTATATTTCTTACTACTATAACATGAATGCACTTTCTATTTGTATTGCATGATTTTACCTTTTCATTCTACTTCTTTACAGCCACCACATAAATTTACTTCCTTAGGTTGATTAGAGTTTAATTATGTTGATTTACCTTATTAATCTAAAGAACCCTATATTGAATGCAATGCATCTCTTCTGATACTACAGTTGCTTCTTTCCCTATTGGCATTGCCTCATGCTACTGTATCTAGTTTTGCTTCTTAATATTTTAATTTTGCTTTTCCAAGTCAAAATACAGAAAAAATAAATTATTCAACAAAATAAGTATATATAATATTTGATTTTCGCCTGGCATTGTCTTATCGGTCGAATTTCTAACAATATTTTATGAACATGTGATAATATTCAGTTCATTAGAGCCCCATCACTAATATAAAGAGAATAATTTTGCATAAATTTAATTTGATTTGATCTGGATTCATGTGAAGTTTCCATTTTAAAGTTCACTTTCATTTACTTCATCAGTATACGAGAATTCTATTCGTATTTCTTTTGTGATCTTTGTTCCTTTGTTAAGCTGCATTGTAAGCAGAACTTGAAGACAAAGACAATATGAATGTCAAAACCATCAGATATACTTGCTACAACGTCATGAAGGTATACAGAAGTAGCAGCTGTACTAGAAAATGATCTTAGCAAAATATCAATACATAGATTTTATTTGATTCTCAATATCTTATCTGTAGATGAAGGCTTCTTCACCATTCATCCAGATTCACAATAGAGTTTATCGCCCACTTGATTGTGTGATAATTCCTATGTGCTCAATCATCTCCAGTTCATTATCTCAGAAACTAATATTATAAACATAACAGATATGGGTTTCATGGAGGTTTTCTGGAATCCTCTCTGTGGTGTTTAAGCAGGTCCCAGGAATACCGAAATTGTGTATGTGTAGTTATACATAAAGGGACAAAACGCCGCCACATCACTTCACCAAGGATGGTCACATGGACAATCTGCTATTTTGCTCCGAAATCTATATAGAAAAAATATAATCACACAGGCTTCAGGCATGCTAAGAAAAATTATAGCATGTCATACTTTGGAAAAGAGCCAAAAATACTTAAGTGATAACTCATCTAAACATTCAACTATAAGTTTTACATAAATGCAACTTAATAATAGGACATAATTCAGGACAGGGTGCTTGAGGCTGCTGCACGTCTCCCAGATTGGATATTCTTCACTTTCCTGGATTGGACAGTCTTGCCAATGTTGTGGTGGCGAACTGAAGGAACAGAACCCGTTGTCATGACTTTAACTGAGCGTTTCTCATCATGCTCATCTATAGCAATCTGTTGATAACGGCATTCAGCACTACAAAATGCTCTGTCATCCCTGTTAAATGCATCAGAAGTAGAAATGGTTTATTAATAGGCAAATTGTGCTACTAAAAAGCCCAACGAAAGAGCAAATGGAAGAATTCCCTCAATTCATAAAGCAGGGCTAAACGAAAATAGAATAAAAACTCCCAAAATTGATAGGTTTCTATACAGAGTTATAAACCCTCAAAGAAAAAGTTTCAAGAAGTGAATCACTCTGTGGCAGCAGATTGGAAAACAACTTCAAATATAATTTAGTGAAAAAGGAAGATCTGAGAAAACAATTTATATATGATAATTCATATCAGTGTTCCTAATTTTAAGAGCTTTGCAGGCATCAAGAAAGAAAGAAAGGACTGCATAAAGTTAGAAGTTTAGATATCAAATGGCCATGTGAAGTTAATCTTGATAGGTATGCATGTTCTAGCAATCTACCTTGAATGGTCTGAAAAAAGTAATGCAATTTTCAAACATTAGATAAACAGAAATGCCTTCAACTCAAAGAGCTATATTGGGATGAAAAGAGATTTTCAAACTCTACGGTCACTTTGCACCTTCACTGAAACAATCAACTGCAAAGACCAGATAAACATTCATTTCTAGTTTTTCATGGAAAAAGTATGAGAGAAGAAAGGATCTAAGTGAGCATAAACTAAATGTATTAAATCCTTCACTAGTACAATTAAGAAGAAAATCATCTCTGCTGACATGCAATCAGCTGAACAGAGCAGGGATAAAATATACATCACCAAAACATTTTATAGCCAATACTTCATTTGCCAAGACAGACTGATAAGCTAAATGAAAGGAAAAATAAACTGACAAATGTGAAAGAAATAAGAAAGGATTCTGACAAACTATAAGAAAGCTAAACTATTTTTGACAACTAGATGTGGAAATAATGCAAACTAAGGCAAATGGTTGTTTAAAAGCCTTGAATGAAACCACACAACATTGTTGCACATCAGAAACACAGTTACCATTGAAATCATAGAAATAATGTACCATATAAAATAAAATATGGGAGTTCCAAATTCTAGAAAGTGTGAGCTAGATGTTCAATAAATACGGTTTAGTTTTAACATTCAATATTATATGGTTGGTCTTGAGAACATCTGCAGGCTAAAAGGGAAAAAAGCAACCTCTCTGAAATATAATCAGATGAACAGGGCAGAAAGAAAACATACATATGCATTGGGAACATTCATCGGTATTTACTATTTGGTAAGCACAGCCTAACACAGTACATGAAAGGGGAAAAAGTGCAGTCAACTTCACAGAATTAGCATATCAGACATAATCCAAGGGTCTTGACAACCAATAAACAAGGTAAATGATTTGAGGGAATTAAAATGAAAATAATGGAAGCTAAACTGACTATTTATTGAAAGGCCTTTAAGAGAAACCAGATGGAATTGTTGCAAATAGATAAAACATTTAAATGCATACATACCTACATTGAATTTGAGAAATGTAATTATCAAAAAATCGCTCGACAGATGATGTCTTTGCTAACTGAACTTTCCTCTACATCTTACCTAAAATCTGATTCCACGGGAACAGTCCTAATTCTTAAGCCATTGAAACTTAGCAATCAAATACTAGACCGGGGTTTTAGAACCTCTGAGTTCAAAACTTGGTCGTGGTTCATTCCAGAGTGAAAGGCCTGCAAGCTAATTGGGAAGAGAGCTACACTCCATTCGCATGCAAACAACTATACAGGTAAAGAAATAAATAAAGATGATCTATAAACAATCACTTATTTGACAAGACAGACAAACTGTCCAAGGATTGCGCTTAATTCATTAAAGCATTGGGTTGTCATAGTGGAAACCCAGGTTCAAATCCCCAGAGTGATATCTAATGTGGAATTCTCAGTTGTGAATTCTGGTTTTACTTTTTTGGCTCCTAGTGTGATTGTAATGGTGGATTTATAAGTTGTGACTCTTGATCTTCAATTGTATTGGTCTCATGTTAGTTAAGCAAGTTTCCTCCCTAGTTAAGCTTAAAGCCAGAAACTAAGATTGGGTAATAGCTAAGCTTCTGATCTTTTGGGGGTTGAGCTGCTCAGGCTCAGTGCCAACTAGTTGTTGATGGGGACCAAATGCAAACTGGGTCAGCTTGTTGCCCATAAAAACAAAAACTTTGCAGAACACACTTCTGGATGATGTGCATAGAAGATTTTGCCCAAAAGCTTCTAAGCAGATTATCAAGCGCATCTCTGGCAAGTGTCTTCCTCTGAATATTTTCTTTAAAACAAAACTAATATGCACAAAATCCTGAATTGAATTGAGAAGCTCCGAATGAAGTCAATTTTCACTCTGCAGATACTGGGCTTTATTAAAAGAAATTTTCTTAGTATGCATTGCTTCTGGTTTTGATTCCGTGACTTTTTTCTCTCAAGGGAAAAAGACTCACACAGTGAAGAGGGAAAAAACTCATGCAAACAAAACCAGAAGCAATGCATACTAAGATTCTTTTAGTAATAAGGCCCAGTATCTGCAGAGTTAAAATTTGCTTTGTTCGGGGCTTCTCAATTCATTTCAGGATTTCGTGCATATTAGTTTTGTTTTAAAGAGGATATTCACAGGAAGACACTTGGCCGAGGTGTGCTAGATAATCCGCATAGAAGCTTTTGGGTAAAATCTTCTGTGCACATCATCCAGAAGAGTGCTTTGCAAAGTTTTTATTTTGATGGGCTACAAGCTGACCTGGTTTGCATTTGGCCCCAATAAACAACTAGTTAGCATTGAGTCTGAGCAGCTCAACACCAAAATAATCAGGAGTTTAGCTCTAATCTAAACTTAGTTTCTGGTTATAAGCTTAACTAGGGAGGAAACTTTCTTAACTAACATGAGACCAATACAATTGAAGATCAAGAGTCACAACTTAGAAATTCACCATTACAATCACACTAGGAGCCAAAACTGGAAAACCAGAATTCGCAACTGAGAATTCTGTAATAGATATCACTATGGGGATTTGATTTTGCTTTTGAGAGAGAAAACTCACGCAGTCGAAACCAGAAGCAATACATGCTAATATTCAAAGGAAAGAACTTATGCAGTCAAAACCAGAAGCAATACATACTAATATTCAAAGGAAAAAACTCACTGAGTCAAAACCAGAAGCCATGCAAACTAATATCATGGACTCCAGAAATTACATGTCTGCAAGAAATTTTCTTGTTATTTACGATAAACCCAGCTAAACTCGGACTCCACTAGAACTAAATTGAAGGACTACTTTTTGATTGACTTGCTGATAAGCTACTCACAAGCTAATCCATTGTAATTAGGGCACCCCTTTGGCTATGGAGAAAATCTCCAGCATGACTTACAAACTGGTCGGCGCAAGCCTCAGAATATTCTTAATTACTGGAAAAATTACCCACACTTGGAAATGGTTAAACCCTAAGATATTCACCTCCATGCATCTCATATGATAAGTTTTCCTACCAGAATGGGTGCCTATGAGGGTTCATCAGATCAACAAAGAATGAACATATCCAAATTTTAAATGATGTAGATTAAGAAATCAACTTCAAAAAATCATTATGCAATTTATCCGAAACCTAATCCAATCTTAGTTTCTGACTTTAAGTTTAACTAGGGAAGAAACTTCCTTAACTAACATGAGACCAAATTACCAATACAATTGAAGATCAAGAGTCACAACTTAGAAATCCACCATTACAATCACACTAGGAGCCAAAATTGGAAAACCAGAATTCACAAGTACAAGTGAGAATTCCACATTAGATATCACTATGGGGATTTGATTTTGCCTCACGCAGTCGAAACCAGAAGCAATACATGCTAATATTCAAAAGAAAGAACTTACGCAGTCAAAACCAGAAGCAATAAATACTAATATTCAAAGCAAAAAACTCTCTCAATCAAAACCAGAAGCCATGCAAACTATTATCATGGACTACACAACATGTGTGCAAGAATTTTTCTTGTCATTTACGATAAACCCAGCTAAACTCTGACTCCACTAGAGCTAAATTCAAGGATTACTTTTAGACTGACTTGCTGATAAGCTACTCACAAGCTAATCCATTGTAATTAGGCACCCCTTTGGCTATGGAGAAAATCTACAGCATGGCTTACAAACTGGTCCGCGCAAGCCTCAGAATATTCTTAATTATTGGAAAATTTACCCAGCCTTGGAAATGGTTAAACCCTAAGATATTCACCTCCATGCATCTCATATGATAAGTTTTCCTACCAGAATAGGTGCCTACGAGGGTTCATTAAATCAACAAAGAATGAACATATCCAAATTTTAAATGATGTAGATTAAGAAATCAAGTTCAAAAAATCGTTATGCAATTTATCTGAAACCTAAACCTTATTGAATTTTAGAATTTCCTAAGTTCATGGTTTACTTTGTTAAACACCTATTAAGTTGATCCATAATTGAGAATATCTTTCTGGACAGAAGAAGATGCAGTACCTATACATATAGATATCCTGACCGTGCCCAAGGCGGCGCGTACATAAAAAGCACGCCTGAAGAAAATGAGCAGGTTCGACCACGCGTACACCATAGACAGAACCAGAAGTTCCCCCTCCAGAAGGGGCGGCCTCCATCATAGACAAGAAATGATCTCCTCTCACTTCGCTGGCAGCTCCAATAGAATTCGTAACTGGATTCTGGCTCTGAATTTCTGAATTGCCTGAATGGAAGTGAAATTGGACCTGCCCGTGTGACCCCATGAATAGTGGTTTAGTTGAGTGTAGCGATTCAGGCATCCCCATGTCCTCTGGGAAGGCACCCAGAGCAGAGATCTGACGTTGATTACTCAAAACCGCCCCATTGCTGCACTTCTGCACAGAATCACATGGATTGTGTTTCCAAGAGGGCATATTAGTCTGACCAGATCCAGGTGCCCTCAATTGTGAAGCAGCTGGGAAGGTCGCCCTCTGTTTTTCCTTGGGGACATACTCACTCACAGGGTTGCAGGAACCAGAACCCATCTGAGACATACTGGTGGTTCTCCTCATTGAAGGAACCCGAGGCCGCTTACCCAACATGATTTCTTGTCCTTTTCTTCCTTTATTTCAACACAATTCGCCCTAGCCTCAGAAACCGCAAAAACCCTCACTGATGCTTTTTTTCAGCTCTGTGGCCTGAAACACTGTTAAACCCTTCTCTAAATCGTAAACCAAAACATGAAATATCTCTTGCTTTTCTTCATTGACAGTGTTCAAACATAAACTGCAACTAATTGACAATCAATCTCAGTGCCCGAAAAACCTAATTGCATTAAATTAGTCTATTCAAAGGCTACACCAAACTATTTTCAGCGGCAAAAGAACCCTCATGAAGCGCAGAATCACAGCAAGAAATCCATCTAATTCAATTAATCACTGCTGTAAAATTCACCAGGCTTTCACAGAAAGCGGCTACCATGAGCTCTGCCCAACTACCCACTAACAAATTTTAAAAGGACACAAGAAAAACTAGGCTCTTCCAGTGAATCACCAGCACAGACGCGGAAAGAACTATGCATTTTCTGAACTCTACACGTTGCAGCATCGCGACCGTTGATGGGATCTCTTCGGATGGCTGAACTTGGCCGGGAAATAGAAGCTAGCCTGCCGGTGAACCTACTTTTCTTTTCCGAGAATCGTGGCCGTAGATTCTTTTCTTTAAGGTGGGTCCCATTTCCTTGCCAGCCAAAAGAGGACCCATTGAGGGCCACACGTAGCAAATATGCTAGTCCCTTTAAAGTAAGAAAACAACATTTTAAATACTTTTTTTTTTAAAATATTCAATTTACAATGGCTTTGATAGTTGGTGTGTCCTTTTAATTGTGAAAGATCCTCTATTGTTTTTTACCTGCAATTGTTGAAATAGGTTAAATGTTAATACATTTGGAAAATAATGTTAAACCTAATTATATTAAATTAATAATATAAACTTAGTAGGTCTTTTTTGGGCATGTGGAGATGTGGCTTGGAAAATAAAGTTAAACCTACTTATATTAAAAAATTTATAATAATATATTAAGTTCTTATTGGTTTGTGGAGTTACATAGCTTGAAAGCAATGTGTTCTATTTTATTTTATTGTAATGGTTAAAAATATATATATCTTGTATTTTAGTTTTTTATTTGGGATTTATTTTGGTTAGGTTTTTCTTTATGTAATTGTTAGAATACATGTTAATTATATAATTTTATTTGAAGTTAGCATAATTTGAAGTTTATTTGTTTTCAATTTTACTTTATACAATTAGTTTTGATTTTGGAATTTATCTATTTTTTTATTTGACGTTAAATATACATTTTGTATAAATGATTTAAGTTAGATATATGATTTATAAAAATAATAAATGTGAAACTTTAAAGCTAAAATTAAAAGTTGGAGTAGACATTATCCTTCTCATTTACACATTGTACATTGAATTGATGCGTAAAATATTTCATTCATTGTATGGGTGAATGTCAAATCATGATGGACCAATTAATGGCAGTTGTGGAAATGACCATGTGAAAGTTTCCCCATGTGAAAGTGTTAAATTTGCAAAACATTTTTTTGGTTTGGTAAGTCAAAAAGAAAAAGATATTTATTTTGGAAAAATAATTTGTCATTTCATTTTGAGTATTCACCCTAAAAAAGTGTCTCACATTGGAACTAAGATTGTGAATCCCAACTATCTTTTAATGACTTTCCTTTACTTCACCCATAATGTTGACGAATATTTTTTTATCCAACTTTATTAGTGTGAATGGGGTATAATTCTTAACTACTCTATTTCTTAACTAGTTATCCACTTACATCCTTGTTACACCAGGTTAAGCTTATTTACAAACTTTTTCACATTATCTCACTTCAATTGTGTTTTAGTCTCTTGGGTGCTATATTTTATATATGCTCAACTATAACTTACATTGTAATTACACTCAAGCATGTATTCTTTGTATTTTTATTGAATAGATTACTATGTATTCTATTATTCTGGTTTTTCAATTTTGGTTTAAATTTTTGAGTGGTAGTAGATTAGTTTTGAGTAGTGAGCTAACATTTTTAGGAATTCTAGAATTGTAGATCTACTATTTTGTGAAATACATGAGTATGATCTTCTCTTACATTCATGGATAACCTAAAGAATGAAAAAATATAGAAGAAACATCAAATTTTGAAGAATATTTTACTAACTTGCAACTAACATATTTATTCAAAGTTTTGTAGAGACATTATAAGCTCACTATTGAGGTTAGAGTACTTGAAAAGGTCAAAATTTCCTTTCATTTTATCCTAGTTAGGCATTGCAAGTTAGATGTTCACTTGGGTTTGGAGATTTTCTTCGTCTTTTTTCGAATCCACTAGGAAGCCATTATTTTGAAGTATTTTGGGTCAAATCTAACTTTTTCCTTGCTCTTAGGAGACCTAAAAACCTTAAGATAGACTATTGATTTTTTAATTTTGGACAAAGTTGCCATGTGAGGTATTTTTTATTTGGAGAATTGTAAAACCCTTATAAACAAGGTTGCATAATATCTTTAAAAATAAATTAAAATATATGAGCTACAATACAAAATAAATTTTAAGGGTGTTAAGTCCTACAAAAAACTCCTTTTACAACTATGCAACCTTTAAGGGCTCCATAGACCATTATTGGATAAACCTTCTCTACATAGGGCTCAACTCAATTGACCATGTTTAGTCTCATGCAATATCTTTATCCTCTTTAGCCCCATCTACTCCAACCTTGTAGAACTCCACTACCATCAATAGACCATATGCCTTTATCAAGACGTGCCCTAATTTGCAACTCAAGTGCTACATGTCCTTAGCTAAGCATCTTCACTCTAATTTAGTAAGGTCTTAGTATTATCTTATAGATTTAACAATTTCTTTATTTTTGGCGAACCTTTAGATTTATGTAAAAGTCCTCAAAAACCAATGAAGTTTTTAATTTAATTCGTGGGTCTCTATTTTTGGTAGACCACTAAATATGGTTGTAGTTATACCAAATTTAACAAGTGAGTTTACATTTTCATCTCCCTAGGTGATCCAAAGATAGTGTGTCCCACTCTTTGGTCAAAGTGGGACATTGAAACAACATTTTTTTACCAAATTTTTACTTTCTAACACCTATAGCAACTAAATTGTTAAGAATTTAAGGATGATGTGAACTTGAGATTTTTGAGATTTTGTATGTATATATATATTAAAAATTTAGGAAATAATTGTTAGTTTTTTACGTTAATTTTAATAACTAATTTTTCATAGTTAATAATTATTTTAAAAACTTACTTCGTTAAAGAATAACTGTATTCATAGAAATGATAAAACTATAAATTTTTAAATGTAGATTTGTAACAACAATATTTAGTACACAAATATCTTTTCATATTTTTTTGTTGCATAAATAACTTTTTGAAGTGAGATTAACTAGATAATTTAAATAGTTTTTGGTAGTTGTTGGTTCCTTTTTTTCTATGTATTGCTTTGGCGGGCTTGCATGCCCTACAACTTCTTCTTATGGCCTTCATGGGCCTCTAGTTTAATTTTAGTTTGTTGATGTCTTAAAACTTTTGGTTTGGGGCCCTTTCTCTAAATCTTAATTAATCATTGAAAATTATAATTCAAACTAGGTTGCTTTGGTAACACAAATTTTTTTCTATGCATCCAAAATAACATTTTTTATTTTTTCTAAAATAAGAACATCAATGCCTAGTGCACATATAATTTTTTTTTTTTTTTAAAAGTTACTACTTCTCCATGTCTATGGAATAGAGACATTAATGATTGCTAAAACCTATGTTTACTAGAAACTAGAAAATAAATATAATAATCAAACTAGATATATTTTAAATTATATTCATTGGAAGATTTATTTCAAGTGCTATGATATTGAAAATTATCTTGTCATATTAATTCCATTTGTTGGTCCAACCCAAGGTTAGAAATAAAATTTTTGAGGAAAATATAAGGCCTAAGGTGGAAAAATCACTTTTAGGGCCTTCATTCAAAGGACCTTCAAACAAAGGAACCTTTATTTAATTTTTTAAAGGAACTTCAATCGAAGGTATTTTATTTCCACAAAATGCTTTTGAAAAAACCTTTGAACGAAGATAATTTTCAAAAATGGAAAAAGGGACTTCGCTTGAAGGTCCCTTTGTATTATTTTTTATAGTAGTTTCCATTTAAATAATAGAAAGGGATATTTGAATTAAGGTCCCCATCTATTCATTTTATTGTAATTTTCATAAAGGAATAGAAATGGATGTTCAAATGAAGGTCCATTTTTATTCCTTTTATGACAATTTTAATAAAAGTAATAGAAAGGGATATTCAAATGAAGGTCCTTTGTCCATTTTTATAAATTACCTTTGTTCAAAGGGTTTACACCTTCAAAGAAGGTACCTTTGTTCAAACAAATACCTTAAAATGAAGGTGTTTTCCACTTTTTACCTCCATTCAAATTAAAAAATGTGATGTCCCAAGACTATGACTCATTATTATGGATTTACCCTCAGTTATTTCTCCAAGTTGTACAAGTATGTTTTCTGCATTCACATCAATAAAATAATTTACTTCTAGGATTCTAAATAAAATTCTTTAACTATCAAATTTTCTATCAAAATTTCTTTTATCAACAAGTCTGTGTAGTTGAAATTTATGAGGCTCATGTAGTACTCTTTATATGTTGTAGCAAATAACACATGCTTTCCAAAAAAAAAACACTTTTAATTTCTTATAAAAATTATAATTCTTGGTTTTGTCTTGGGAAAGTATAGCCTATATTATAGTTCTTGGATGCATGTCATTGATACCATGGACTCAAATAATGAATATCAATTTTTCTTATGGTTAAACATAAAAACCTCTTATCATTTTTATATCTCCACAACATGACAACTTCTTGTTATTCTTTGATTGTTGGTTGTACACTACTCCACCACTATAATGTTAGCACAAATATAGGGTTATATGATTCTTTTAAAGGCCCAAAAAGGTTTTTAGAATATTGCTAGGTTGAGACAAAAAAATTAGAACCCTACCAAGATTAGATAAGGATTGCATAACTAGCCTAAATTTTTGATAGATGCTTTGGAACTAAGCTTGGCGTGATTTCTATTTTTACCTTTATAACTACCTAATCAACTATATCGATAGATTTATTTGGGAGGAAACAAGGCCACTAATATAAATAATTTACAAATGGGTAAGTGCAAATTTTTTTGACACAATTAAGATTCCACTTTGCTTTTTTCCCTAAATTGAACATTTGACAAGTACCAAATCTAGCGCTCACTAAATGTTAAAATTGTTATTGAATAATAGAGGAATGGGTGCTTTATGGCCTAGGTCATAGAACACCACTACTCTCCAATTATCATTCAAGAATGTCATAGGATCCCAAATTGGATTGACTATCAACACAAAGGTGAGTCAATTCTCAACAAAGGAGACCTAGGAAGGGGGTTCTTTAGGCTTTGAGGGGTTCACCACCAAGAAAATTCTTGGAAAAGACAACTTAACATTCAACTCACAAAGCCTAGTAATGGAAGTTAAATAATGAATTCAAATGATGAAATTAAGCAACAATAAGTTAGGATGTGTGTACCTAGGAAGTTTGCAAATCTGGTAAGGATTATGGAAATGCAAAAATGTTGTCAAAATATGTTAGGGAGGACTAATTTTCCCTTATTGTTGTCTTAGTACCACTACTATTTTTCAGGGGAAATGCAAAATCTTTGGATGTCAGAACATAATCCGAAAGAATCTCTGCAAAATATCCTAGGGAGGACTATGATGCTTGTTGTTGACTTAGTCCCATCTTGAATTTCTCAAATCTCTGAATGTGATCCCGAGGTTCAATGTTTGAACTTCCTTATTCTCAGATCTCAGGTCCTGAAACTTCTAGATTTGGCCTATAGGCAAGTTTCTGTGAAGATGACAACTTTGCAATGCAACTTTTTAACTTTGCAACTTTGCACTTCAAATGATCTTCAATCTAAATCTACAAACATAAACACATAAGAGAAGAAAAAATTGTTGATTTTGAGTAAATGGGGGTTTTCCTTGGTCAAACCCCTTGTTGGTAATTAAACCTTAAAATGAAATGAAATAAAGGAGGGAGATGATGAATGAACAAAATGCTATGTTGCAACTCACCAAAAGCCTTGTTATGAAATTTGCAAAATTGTGTGAAATGTCTAGCTTGAATGTAGATCTTAAATTGAGTGAATGCTTGATAGATCTTGACTTGAATTGCTTGCTTGAATCAAAACCCTACATCACAAATGTTAGCTCAAAAACACACATGATGCAAGAATATCTTTAACATGATGCTTGAATCTTGATGATGGCTCTAAATCCTTGATGAATTGCTCTTGTATGCTCTTGTGAGCTTAATTATGCTATTATAAATGCTCTCACAAAAGTCTTGGATAAAATGAGTGAAAGAACCTTCTATTTATTCTTATCCATGCTTAATATCCCGAAATTGCACCACACCAAGTTGGAATATGAATTCATTAATTAAAGGAGGCTAAATCTCACCAATATTTGAAATTAAATCTCAAAAATAACTCGAGGAGGACTGACATGCCCTAGGTGGCATCTTAGTCTTGAGGCTTAAAACTCAGGGCATAGACTCCAGAAAGGGGCCTCTTTAAGGAATAATTCAAAAGAGGGTCCCAAGACCTTTGGAGGAAAAATATTCCCTAGGTGGTGTCTTAGTCCTGATCTAAAAAATAGTGACACATAGCCAAAATCATTAAATTATCATTTATCCTTTGATGTTTATCAAAATTAGCCATAAAAAGATATAATTTATTAGGCTTGTGGATGCAAAATAGGACCAATTAAGACATAAATAAGGATGAATAAAGTAAGGAGAGCCCAAACAAGTGTCAAAATGCAAGGGTATGCATTTTCCTACAATACATTTAGCCCCCACTTTAGTGAGAGGATGAACTTGCTTCAAACTCACACTAAAGTAGCCAACCACACAATCAAGATGGGTTCAAATGTACGAATACTAGTAAGATAGGAAAGATAGGATGGCAATGACCAAGAAGGTGGCCAAGCCCCCAAGATCAAGATCCTACAATAGAGCAACATAGGCACAAAGGAACACACTTGCAGATGATATATGAAGCCATAACTAGATCACAAACATGCACCATCAAAGATAGAAAAAGGAAAAAGGAAAAAGAAAAATGCAACAAATTAAGCTTCAACTAGTTGTCCAACGTGCTATGCATCGGGTCTAGGTTGTTTTTCTGAAAAAGGTTTATAGGTGGAACACGCTATCCACTATGCAAACAAAATGCATGCTCACAAGGGCTAGTGAAGCTAGTTGTCCACTAGGTGAGCCTAAGAGATCCATATCAAAGTCACACCCCCATGACTATTATAAGGAAAAAATGAAAAATGCATGCTCACAAGGGCTAGTGAAGCTAGTTGTTCACTAGGTGAGCCCCAAGAAACCATATCAAAGCCATACCTCCATAACTTTAATAAGGTATAAAAGAGAAAATGCATGCTCACAAGGGCTAGTGAAGCTAGAGTTGTTCACTAGGTGAGCCCAAGGGGACCATATCAAAGCCATACCTCCATGGATTTAATAAGGTACAAAAATGCAATCCAATAAGAAACAGGGATGTTCAAAGGAATTTTTCTTAGTTCGTGTGAGGTCTTAATCTTAGGGGAAATTTTTCCTAAAGTCTCCAAGAGAGGACCAATCAAAGTATAAGAGATTCACAACATAGGGAATGTAGTGTCTCACATCACCACTAAGAGGAATGCAATATGCTAAGATAGATCAAGCTCTTAAAGGAAACTACTCCCAATGTCACCACAAAGAGAAAAACACATTGCATGAAGTAAGAAAATCACATCAAGGAACATGGAATAATGCTAATGTATGCCCCCATTTTAGAGAAATTGCTAAACACCATGCTATGAACAATTACTTTAAAGTAGAAAACTATGAAAAAGGAAAACAGGGTTGCCCCCCCAGAAACACATAAGGAATCTATGGATTCAGGGTCAGTATCTGTCTTTGCTACAAGGAAATTGGAGAGATTGAAACTGTCATCATTCCCAAATACACATAGAACTAGAAGAATGACACAAAGAGAGCGAAAACAAAATGAAAAACCTTTTGAGTCAACATGGAAGAGACATAGGGTGTCTTGAAACCTTGTGTCAGCCCCAAAATGAAAACACAAGTCAAGAATGCAAATGAAAGGTAAAGACTAATGAAAAGGAAAAAGCTTATGACATATATAAGAATAGAGGTACAAATAGAGGAATGCACAAAGAGAGGAAACATATAAAAAAACATCACAAGGATCACAATACACACATGCAATCACACAAAAGAAAAGGCCATAATGCAAAAAACTAGTAAGGCATAGGTGAGTCAACCTAAAGTAGGTTATCCGCCTCCCAATCTTAGTCTATATAAGTGGAATGCAAATCACTAGCATGAGAGGGACAACATCAAGTGTTGTACTAGGAGAATCACCATATTCAACACGTGGTAAATCACTTGGTTTAGGAGGATTATCATAGTTGTTATTGAATCTAAGTTCATAGAAGAGGAAAATAACAAATTCAACTCATTATACACTTGCTCATCAATTTTAGCAGTTTCTTCATCGTCACCTAAGTTAACCATAATAGGAGGATGAATGATGATATCCATAAAAGGAGTTTGTCTTTGTTGTGTTGGAGACATAAGATATATTAGTTCTAGTAATAGAGGAGGCTCATCGTTTATTGCATCTATGAAATTTAGATTTTTATTTTCTATGTTGTTATGTTCATTCATCTTTCAAGAAATAGCACAACATCTATGCCTACACTCTCTAGCATTTCAATCTCTTTTATTATGGTTTTCATGTTGTATTTGTGTAGAAGTAGGTGTGTCAACCATAGTTTCTTTTCTTCTTGTGAGGGAAGAATGGAAGAAACCATGGAAGGTTTCTCAACCACTTTCTCTTTGGATTTATAAATTTTCTTAATAGGTGGATTAGGACTTGTTTGGTTTTCTCTTGGTCTTTTGTAAGAAATAGGAAAGGGATTTTTTATGGATGGGTCTTGGTTAGTTAGAAGGGAGGTGAAGCCACAATAGTGGTTTACAATTGAAGTGAGGAAGGAAAACTCACAAAAAATGAATGCATGGAAAAAAACTTGATTTTAGGGGTTCATACGAACCTATTGGTTCGACCGAACCCATTAGGGGTTTGCTAGAACCTAGGTTCAGGCGAACCCTCTTAATACTTTCTCACCAAAAAAATCCATCAAAACCCCTTATAGAAGGGGGATTCGAATGAACCCTAGTTTGAGCGAACCCCCTTTATTCCTCATCCCCCCCTGAGACACAAAAAACCCTAAATTTTGGCACTTCGAAGCTCGGGTTGGGGATGAAAATGGAGGAATCTTCGCAAACCCAACTGGAATTAGGTAGTCCTTAGAATGAGCTATCCAAAGAATATAATTTTAATATTTTTTGGTTTTATTATGTATTTTTTTTTTAGTTTTATTAAACATAGGTTTTTCATTGAAGATGAGGGTCTTTGTTCCGCATATGTGGAAAAATAGCAAATTATCAATTTTTTTTTTTGAAAAATATGAGTGCACTAGATATTGAAGTCCTTTATTCAACAAAAAATAATTGAATTTCAATATATACAAAAAAAGTTGTGTTATATGGTCATGCTATGTCTGAATTGTAATTGGTTTGACTTTGAAACTTGATTAAAGAAAAAATATTCAATAAATTTTTTTCTAACCAAGTGGAAACACTAGATATCGGAGTTATGAATCTAAATTCGAAAGAATTATAATTTTATCCTTCATGGAAAAAAATTTATGTGTTATACGGTGTGTGCCACTTTTTAAAAATGTTGTTTTTTGAAAAAAACCAGTTTTCGTGGGAGATGGAAAAAGAAGTGTAATCTGATTCCAAAAATTTTGAAAAAATATTTTTAGAATCTACAGACAAAATGTGACAAGAATCTAGTTTGCATCATCTTCAAATTCTTCACGGTTTAGCCGGTATAGGTTCCCAAATGTGAAGATTTAGTTTAAAAAAATAATTTCAGTGTCTAGTTTGACCAAAAATTATAAACCACTATTATGGGATCACCCAGGGCTTTAAGCTCAATATTGGTTTGTTCAAGGAGTAGAGGTTTGATCATAGGTGGAGGAAAATTTTCAAGGGATAATTTGGCTATGAATTTTGCTTTAAACTTTTGGTAGGATAGGAAAAGGAAGTTCTCAAATGGTCTTATAGGTTCCATGGGCTCAGGCCAAAAATAGTCTAAGGAAAAATTTCCATGGGAAGACGAAGATCTAAAGCCACTATGGTCAACAGTGAATATTTCATTGCCGATTGGAAACTTTAAGCACTTATGGACAACATATGGGACCACATTCATTGAGCAAAGCCATTTGTAACCTAACTTCACATGAAATTGATCCGAATTAGAGATGATAGAGAATGATACATTTAATTTCTTTGGTCCTACTTGTAAAGGGAGTGTGATTGAGCCTATCATAGCACAAGAAAATGCATCATGCATTTTAATCCATGCTTTCGGTTTATCATATCTATCTTTCAAGTGAGTTAATGCACATATATGAGTTCCTTTGTGATCACATTCTCTCCACAGACGAGATCAATTAAAATCCAAGGAGTGGGTTCGTAATTGATTGTGCTGGCTATTTAAAGAGGACCATAAGGTGCATTTTTGTTTGCTTCTTCTAAAGAGAAAGTAATTTCAATAGGCATTTTGGTTTGTTGTTTACGAGGATCGATTTCAATCACTCCTATCATTGCACTAATAGGACTTTGGTCATTAGTATCCATAGGAATTTTTTCATCATCATCCATAGGATTTTGTTCGTTATTGTTGATGTTATCATCATCCGTGTCAATGCTCATTAGATTGGGCTTAAAGTTTCACTAGCCTTAACAAATGAAATATTGTGGTTAGGCATGGGATTGGTAAAGATTTGAAAGTTTTAGTTAGGAGGATCTACATATTTATTACCTTTGTCATTCACACCTCAAATTTGGATATGATTAGAATCAATGAGGTTTTGTACAAGGTGTTTAAGATGCTTGCAATATGTTCTGTATCATGTCCTTTTTTTTGGTGATAAGCACAATAAGCATTGTGTCTAAAGCTCAAAGGTAACAAATTGCTAGGCTCAAGAGGTCGAACAAGAGGTAAAGTAGCTTGCATATTTTTGTTTAATAGCCGAGTCATGACGTTTTGAAGTGTGTTGGGTAATGGAGTAAATTGTCTTTGCGGATCCCCAAAGATATAAGGATTACTCTTCTTAATAGCAGCTACTTGGGTGTCAGCTTGTAGGGTAGGTTTTTGAAGGAAACTTTTATTTTGTCTTCTGAAAGGATGGTAGGTGTTTTGGTTTGAAGATTTGAAATTTTCAAGATGGGTAGAGGTGGTTTCTAGTTCACAACTACCTACAAAATTTTGATAATCTCGAAGGGTAGTGCATAAGTGCATGAAGGAAGGGATTTTCATCATGGTAAGCTTGTCTTGTATCTTTCTTTGTAAATTTTCTATGAACATCTTTTGAAGGTGAGAATCGGGAATCTTCACACTAATTTGGGAATAAAGCGATTGGTAATGTGAAATAACGTCAGTGACTTCTTAACCCTCATTTTCTTTACATCTCATCAAATCAACTAATGTCGTTTCAAGAACCATATGCACTTGGAAACAGTTAATAAAGGCTTCAACAAGTTCATTAAATGAGTGAAATGAGTTATTCGATAATGTAGAAAACCAATCCAAGGTAACATCTTTCAAGGATCAGGGAAAAATCTTAGCTAAAAGTTTTTCCTCAAGGATAAAGTCACTACACAAAGTAGTATTTACGCATTAACATGATTAGCAAGATCTCCCTTTCCTCCAAATTTCTCAAATCAAGGGATCTCTATACCTTGTGGAACTAGAGTTCTCAATATCTCCAAAGATAGTGGGTTTCTTTTTTTCATAGTATGAAGGTGGAGGGTGATCCCACAATACTGGTTTACAATTTTTGGCCAAACTGGACACTAAAATAATTTTTTCTAACTAAATCTTCACTTTAGGGCACCTATAGCGGCTAAACGATGAGGAATTTGAAGATGATGCAAACTAGTGATTTGTGACATTTTATCTGTAGATTCTAAATATATTTTTTTCAAAATTTTTGGAATTAGATTGCACTTCTTTTTCCACCTCCTTTAAAAACTAGTTTTCTTCAGTAAACAATATTTTTAAGGAGTGATGCTCACCGTATAATGCATAACTTTTTTTCCATGAAGGATAAAATTCTATTTTTTTTGAAATTTAGATTTGTAACTATGATATCTAGTGCTTCCAATTGGTTTGATAGTGTTTATTGGATATTTTTTCCTTAATCAAGTTTCAAAATCAAACCAATTACAATTCAGACATAGGAGGACCGTATAACACGTAACCTTTTTTTGTATGTATCAAAATTCTTTTATTTTGTTGGATCGAGGACTTCAATATCTAGTGCACTCATATTTTTCAATTTTTTTTTGATAATCTGCTATTTTTCCACATGTGAAGAATAGAGAGCTTGATTTTTAGTGAAAAACATATGTTTAATAAAACTAAAGAAGCAAATACATTAAAAATATATTCATTGGATAGCTCATTTTGAGGACTACCATCATCCAGTTGGGTCTGTGAAGTCTCCTCCATTTTCATCCTCAACCGGAGCTTTGAAGTGTAAAATAATGGACTTTTTTGGTGCCAGAGGGTGAGAAGGTGGGAAAAGGGGGGTTCGGGTGAACCGAGGGGGGTTCGAGTAAACCCCTAGGGGTTTGCTCAAACCAGGGTTCATTCAAACCCCCTTTCAAAAAAAAAATTTCTTTTTGTTTTTTGGTGGGAATGGTGGGACCTTGCATTTAATTGGTTCGCTCGAACCAAGGTTCATTCAAACCCTCTTTTGGTTCGCTCAAACCAATGGGTTCATTCAAACCCCAAAAACCATTTTTTTTTGCATGGGGTCTTTTTTTGATACTTTTCCTTCCTCACTCAAATTGTAAACCACTTTTGTGGGTTTACCCTAGACCATTTTTATTTTGATTTATGGTGGAAATTTGACGTTGAATAGATGAAAGTCTTTGTAAAAGGTAGTTAATTATAGGATCATTGTTTGTGGTTTGAGATGGAGGTGAATATGGTGGTGGTGTGTATGTGTTGGAAGGACAAGTGAATCGATTGCTTTTGGGAGGAGATATAAGGTTAGATGTCACATAGTATAAGGAGCACTAGTGGAAATGTGTGGGCTAGGAAGGACATTGCTAGTTGGTTGCATTGTTGTGGTCACTTGAGGATTTGCATAGGTGGGAATAGAGGTTATGGTTGAAGGGGGAGGAATTTGAGTTCCATTTTGCATATTTTTGAGGTTTGAGCACCATTGGTAGTGGAAGGAAGATGTTTTCTAAAGATTTGAGCTATATTACGCACAACTTCTAGTCCTTCATCACTTTCCATCATGTGATGAATACTATGTATGGAAGATATAACATTGTTGGAAATGTTTTCAGTACTCACGCTATCTTGTAAATGAGCTAGGTCTTCATGCATTTTAATTATGTTTTCTTTAGGGATGTGATCAACCATTGCTTTCCATTTGGTATAACACTTGTAGGTAAGGTAGCCATAGAAAAAGACGTATCAAAGGTATAGTGCATACCTAGTGAACTAGTACCAACACTAGGAATAATAGAGTTAGATAACCTAAGATCCACAATGAGTGTCTTATCATGGGATGCCATGAGTCTTGCACTTCATCTCACCATAGTATTAATAGTAGGACACCAAGTAGTACAACTCATGCAAGGGATAAACTAAAGAAAGTGAAATGAATGCAATATATTATGCTTATACTTTAAATGAAATAAATTGAAATAACAACTCTGCAAACTATAACAAGAAATCGAAAGAAACCAACGGAAGCACGAAAAATAAATTTCAAACCCTGAAAACTACAAAGTAAAAATCAATAGGGACTAAGACGCCAGTAAGGACGTCTTGAACCTACTAATGAAATTCCAAGGTTCTAGAAACTAGAACAGACAACGAACAACTCAAAGAGGGTTATGAGCCAAAAAATCCACAGAGGGACTAAAATGTCAGGAAGGGAATTTTAGTCCTAGTAAAGGTTTTTTTAGAAAAATAGAAAAATACGGATTGTTTACAGTGTTCCCAGGTTGCCTACTTAGGGACCTAATGTGTAGAAACATAAAAGTGTGCAAATGAATGCAAGAAAAGGTAACTAATGACAAGTAATTGAATGCAAAGTTGAATGCAATTTTTTCAAATTTGAATACAATAACAATGTTCCTAAATCTAATTAGGATGATTGACAATGCACTTTTCAATTTTTTAATGAGATAAAATAATATAAGAAAGAAAAAATGTAACCTATATGCACTTTCACTAATGCAAATGTGAGAAACCCTAGATGCAATGCAAGAATGAATGCAACTTAGATCTAGGGACTTAATGAACTCCAAATTAGAAAATGAATGTCCAAAATGTTAGGTTCACCAAAATGAAAAATAAGGGAATGGGCGCTTTATGGCCTAGGTCATAGAACACCACTATTCTCCAATTATCATTCAAGAATGTCCTAGGATCCCAAATTGGATTGAATTCAACACAAAGGTGAATCAATTCTCAATAAAGGAGACCTAGGAAGGGGGTTCATTAGGCTTCAAGGGGCTCACCACCAAGCAAAAGCTTGGAAAATACAACTTAACATTCAACTCACAAAACCTAGTAATGCAAGTCAAATGATGAATCCAAATGATAAAATTAAGCAACATCAAGTTAGATATGTGTACCTGGGAAGTCTGCAAATTTGGTAAGGATTATGGGAATGAAAAAATGCTATCAAAATATTCTAGGGAGGACTAAGAGGCACTTACTGTCAAAATTAAATCCTAAAAATAACTTGAGGGTGATTAGGATGCCTTAGGTGGCGTCTTAGTCCCAAGGCTTAAAACTTGAGGCATAGACTCCAAAAAGGGGCATCTTTAAGGCACATTTGAAAAGAGGGTCCCAAGACCTTTGGAGGAAAAAAATACCCTTGGTCTCATCTTAGTCCTAGTCCAAAAATCAGGGACACAACCAAAATCATTAAATTATCATTTATCCTTTGATGTTTGTTGAGATTAGCCATAAAAAGATACAATTTATTAGACTTGTGGATGAAAAATAGGACCAAGTAAGACATAAATAAGGATAAATAAAGCAAGGCAGGCCCAAAAAAATGTGAAAATGCAAGGGTATGCATTTTCCTACACTACAATTTTATAAACCAAATCTCATTTTTACCTTCTGCTATTGAAACCCATGAGAGCTCTGTGTTTTTTCTCTGCCCCAATCCACACTTACCAAATACATATCCATTTTTTCAAGTTTGGAGGTTGTGAAATATTTTTCAAGATGTTGCCAAGATGCCAAAGAGGTTAAAGAGGTAAGTATCTCTACTTGTTTAGATTCAAATTTTGATTAACTTAAAAATTGAACTAGGTTTTTTAATTAATTTTTTTTTTAATTTCTAAGAAATGAATTTCCATGCCCAAATGTTGAAAAACCTCCATCACCTCCTCATGAAGACCCTCATGAATAAGAATCACATAAAAATCCTCCCTTGATTCCTAAACATCCCCCAATAACACAAGAAAATATTCTAGGGAAAATAGAAAGAAAAAATAAAAAGGAAATTTAGGAATTGATTACAAGGTTAAAAGTTACTACTACTATAACAAACCCTCATAGGAGAGACCTTTCCAAATCCTTACAGTCTATCATATCTCTGGTAGGATCAATGAGTTCACAATTTAATTTTTGGACCAATAAGAGGGAAGTTTTTTTTTTTTTTTGCACAAACGAACATTTGTATAAGCAAGTAAAGAGAAAGAAAATTAACAAATTTGACTTGTGTGCCCTCTTCACTTACCACAAACCAATCAACATTTATCAATTGAATGTAGGAGATTCCCCATCCATTGGTGACACCACAAAAGTGATACAAAATAATTTTTGGGATATATAATGGATATACGTTCTATGGAAGGAATGAATATCTGTTTTGTGCAAGAAACAAATATCCATTATTTTAATTTAATATCAAATATTCATTTCTATCGGGTATCCATTTTTTAAAAAGTGGATATCTATTTTTTAAAGAGAATATCTGTTAATAAAGGCTATCCATTTTGATTTGGTGTTTACCATAGAAAATGGTACTTTTTACCCCACCCAAGTAAAAATTAAAAAAATATTTTTCATTAGTTTTCCTAACTAAAATCTTGTTTTTTTTCCATCACCACTATTCAATCCATCATGATCTTGCACTCAAACTTATCAAATATTAAAAACCCTTTAGATTTATTTCTTAAAAATGGTTATTTTAAGTGTCTTTCTAGGTAACCCTATTGAGAGAATTAAAATCACATTAGTCCTCAAACTACCATACCCCTTTATTGAACAAATAATATTCTTTTCTTGGAAAGGAAATAGCAAGAGGTTGAACATGAAATTCTAGAATTGTACTCCATCAAATAGAAACATACCTAACACTAAAACTATATTATGAGGAATACATTTTATAGTTTTCAAAAATTTGAAAAATTTCTAGCAAGCCTTCCATATGGAATGCAAAGAGATGAAGTTATTATAATTCCAACTTTTTATCCAACTACTTAATAGAGTATCATTTCGATAATATGATGAAATATGGAAACTTTTCATTGTTCTTCGAAGTAATTTCATTTTTTTGACCAGAACCCCATTAAACCACAGCAAATGAAGAAAACACATCAGCTAAAAAGATTTAGTCCATATATACCATGGTCAGAAGATTATTTATAAACCATCCTGAGATCAAGAGAACACAATGAATCACTATCATTAACAATAGATCTACAAATCACTAGATGGCCTGAATTTAAAAACATGGACAATAATGAAGAAATAATCTCCTTTTCAAAATAATAGAAATATCTTGTCATCATAAAAAAACATAAGTTAATCACTAGTACATTATTGTGAATTGAAATACCCCTTATCATGTTCATTTTGGTTGTACTTTTCTAGTACAAAAACAATAATTTTTGTAACAAGAACATAGATAAAAAGGATATCATGGTGAACCTTGCCTAATTGAATGTTGTAAGAGAAATACGTATTTTAGGAATTTATTTATTATCAATTTAGTATTGACATATTTGGATAAAAGTGAACATGCTAAGATATATTTAGACCCAAACCCAACTATTGTAGCATCTTTATAATAAAACTCTAAAAAATTCTATAATACTTGCTTCAACGAAATCCAACTCAACTAGAAGATTTTTTTTTCTACATTTTTGAACCCATTCTATAGTTTCTCATGCTAGGATGATTTTATGGAGGATAAATATCCTACCAAGGAACCTAGTTTCTCTTAGAAGAATTTTTATTCTATATTTTTGAATCCATTCTATAGTTTCTCATGCTAGGATGATTTTATGGAGGATAAATATCCTACCAAGGAACCTAGTTTTTTCTTGCCTCATAATTGCTTTTGGTACATGTTAAATCCTTGTAGCTATAGATAAAATAATGAATTTATAGTAAGTGTTAATAAATTTAATGGTATACCATCTAGAGATAGTGTTAGGCCCTAATCAACCACATTCCAAAGCCTCCAAGTATAACAAATAAAAGTTATAATTATTATAATGCCACATTTTTTGATAAATATCTATTGAAAGACCATCAATTTTAATTATTTTATAAGAGGTTGTTGAAAACACATGTTCTAAGACTTCAATAGAAGTATCATAGTCTAAAAATCAACTACAATCAATTTCTACCTTTTTTGGAATGCAATCATTAAAATTATCTTCACATATTAATTGTGACCTTCTGGTGGGAATCTTCTCTAAAAAGACTCTCATAATGGCCTAACAATTCCTTTTGATACATGCTTAATCCTTATTTATTTAGATGTAGAAATGAATTTATAAGAAGTATTAAGAAAAATAACATGTGTTAGGCCTTAATAAACCTCACTCCAAAGTCTCCAAGTATAAAAAATAAAACTAAACTTTAATATAATTTCACATTGTTTAATGAAAATCTATTAGAAGCCCATCAATTCTAAGAATTTTATTAGAGATCATTGAGAACACAACATGCTATAAGAATTCAATAGAAATATCTGGTCTAAAAATTGAATACCTTCGATGTCTTCTTGTTACGATTATAATCTTTAAAATTATCATCCAAAATTAACTATGTTCCCTACCAATAGGATTCTTCTCTTAAAAGGCTCTCATAATAGTTCTAATTATTTCTTATTTGTCTTATATTTGTATGAAAATAACCAATTTCATCCTCGATAGCTCTAATATACTCCTTAAAATCTAATAACCAATTTCATCCTAGATAGCTCTAATATACTCCTTACATTTGTATTTTATAACTTTGATGAAGTAAACTATGAACCTTTATTAACCTCTTTTACATAGTGTAATCTTGCTCCTTGTCTCCTATAAAAGTACAATTTTTAAATTTGAGCTTCTAAGGAGCCTATGGAAGCTTATAAATTGATATTATTTATATTTGTATTAAGTAATTTCCTTGTGTGTTCAAACTTTTCTTGAAGGTGTTTTTCTTTAAGTTTTTCCTACTAGATCAATCTCTTACAAAAAGCACATAATAATTTAGTACATTGTATAATATCTATTGAAGACAGGAAAATGGGGTAGTGGGCCTAGCTTGATTAGCTAATGCATCCTGTTGTAGGCAAGACGTCACAAGGTCTAGTCTCACCACCATCCCTGTGGTACTAGAAGCATCATTGATCACATGAAATTTTTTTACCAGGCACACTATAGCATTCCTGCGGTCTAAAAAAAAATGAAAATAAGAAAATAAACTCTTCCAAATTAACACCCAAATTGTAAAATACCAAATTACAAAGACTCTCTAAATGATTAAATCAAAATCAAAATTGCACATCAATTTTACTCAAAAATTGAAAACAAAGCAAATGACTTTATTATTCAGATTTCATGAGAAAATACATTACATTACATAGTTTCAGATAACTCCATAGCTTTTCCAAATTTTCATCTTACCCTCACGCTGCTCCGATTTTCCATTCACAGAGTAACCTTCGATACACCCAAACTACTGAACCACCTCATATTGTTGGACTCAACTCAACCTTCAATACTAGAACTGGTATCTAAATCTACATTCTTCGAACTTGTCCTTCTACAAACTTGCAGCTTCTTTCTTTCATACTGGTTGCCACACCCTTCTTATCATGTATTATGTCACTTCACCACTTCATATTCTTCATACCTCATATGTTTCAATCCTATCTTAACTTTTAATTAGCCAATACCAAACATTTCCTGCTGTCCCCCACTTTCATCTATCATCGGTCTTTGAAAAGTCCTCACAGCGTTCTAATCTTCCAAAGCTCGTTTCAAACATTTGCGGCCTCTCCTCCCAATCTCATCGCCACCACCTCTCAAGTCATCCCCACGCAACTTTTTGGCACATTTATTTGCTTCAATTTAAACTTGTCTGTATTTGCGCTGACCTCCCATATATATGCGCACTTCTAAACATTCCATTTTGCCTAAATTGACCCAACCTGTAGTGTAGATCTACCAATCGTCTAACAATTTAAACATAACCAAAAGTTGTATTTTCTATCATCACCTGTATCCTCCTTGTACGGGTTATGTTTTGCTCTTTATTAACGTCTTATCTAATTGTGGGTTCTATTTCCTGTGGCGTGGGCTCTTCTCTTTGTCACTCGGGCTGCACAGAAGTCACGTGCCTTTCCTCACGACTCTGCAGGCATGCTATCCTCCATTCCACTGCCCCTCATCTCCTTCAACTGCCACACCTTATTCACTTGCTTATACCAATACTTAAATGATATTGCTGTATAGGAAGATGAAGCGTTGCCTATTTAACTAGCAATTTAATCGACTTCAAGTATACTTTGTGTTTTTGATATTCCTTGAATCATTCTATTAAACCATATTTGTGAAGAAATGGACTTTCATTTGTTTTCTAACGGAGCATATTCGAAAAAGATTAAAAATACGTCTTCTACATATTTGCATTGATGTGGCTACACAAATCAACATGCCTATAAGAGATTTTCTCATGAAACCATATCAAATTTCTGCAACAATATTTTTGATTGATGCAGATTGTCTGTAGACCCAAATGCTCTTGCATCAATATCACTGTGCCACTATTTCTTATAAGAATCTATTTTATTTAACTTGAAAATAGATTTTGAAGGACTGACTAGAGCAACTAGACAAGAGAATTTTTTAAAATTTGATGTATTAAACTTTCATGGAAACTTAGAAACCACTATTTTTTTTAGCTCCTAAAAGGAAAGAGACGATAGGAAAATGATATGAGAGAGTAGAAGAACAAACAATGATATGAGAGAGTAGAAGAATGAACTACTCTAACATAATGACTAGAGGTATCTTGAAATACATGACAACTAGGGGATATATAAAATCTATCAAATATACTAATATTTATTTCATCCAAAATATATAGTTAGAATAAGTGTATTAATTATTTTTCATGACTAAATTTTTTGTTAATTGGATTTATAATATCAACACTATTACAATAATACAACTATTTATCAAAATATTCACTACCTAGCTTAATGTGGCTAGGACAACTAGGATCATTACAATGTTCCACCATCTTAAAATTATCTTCTATAACCCAACTAACATTGGGAAGGTTTTTAGACACCGAGTCCCATAACTCACTTATATCCTTTGCAATATTAAGAGCTTAAACTAGAAAATTCCAATCAGTCAGACATTGAGAAACACAAGATCTCACACACAACTATGAGATGGATCATCCCCTTTATAAATAAAAAATTTATAGATCAATGATGTGAAACCATTGATTACCCCAAACATTCTCTATATGATAAATGAAGAAAAATATCATCTCTTCATATGTTGGATAGAGAAGAAGAAAGAGGAATTTGTTAAGAATATTTTTAGGAGAAAAAAAACAATTTCTTGCTTAAAAATTACATCATTAACTCCATATTTATGATGAGGAGAGAAATATATTTTACATTCTAAGATAAAATATTGTAAATCATGGTAGAGGGGAGATAGTAGGATCTTCCTCTTGTGGTGAAGATTCAAACTAGTAAACTAGTTAAATATATTGATTAGAAGTTTTTAGCTCTTTTGTAGCAAGATATGGTTTAAAAATGGAAGCTCCACTAGCATTGGATAATCCAAGGTTGAATCATGTAAACAACCTAGGACCCATATAACAACAATAAATAAGCAAGATAAACTATTTTAAATTTGCAAGACAACATTTTTCTTATCCCCTTAAGGATTCAATTTAACTATCCCTATTTTGCCAATCTAGCTTTTCCCATTTACAAAAGTGTGATTCAAAAGTTATTCTTCTCAAGAAAAATAAAATAACAAATCCATGTTGACACTCAATAATGCAATCCTTAACATCATTAGAGAGGCTAAATTCAAATGTTTTACCTATTTTTTCTATCATTTTGTTCTTCCATTGCAATGGAATCATTTTAACCATTCTCTCTTGGAAATTAAGCAAAATCTATATAACCAAATCCCCACTTTCCTTGCTCTCCTTAATCTTTTAACACACTATTTTCTACTTCATTAGTATCAAATTTTATTCTCATGTTAAAACTACCTTCAAGACAACTTTGTAGACACATTTTAGGGAATGCAATTGAAACACATGCTAGAATTTATTCATTTGTTGGATCACTCTATTGTTTCTTTAACTATTCTAAAACAAAAAGGAAATTCAACTATTATCTAATTTTCTCACTAAACAATATAAACTAATTACAAATATCAAGATAATCATATATTTATAGTTAAATTTTACAATCCTTTTCTGTTTAGCATTTATTCTTCTGTAATATCATTCCATTCCATTCCACCAACCATAAATATTTTACTTTAGTATGATAGATAATTATGTGTACGCATTTTCTTAGATTAATCTACTCTGAACACTAGGGATTGTTTATTCCCTTTTCCAAAAAGATTGTGCCCTGCATTTAGTCGGCGAGAACGAAAAATTAATTATTGAAAGCTGAGGTCGCGCCCCTGAATTGAAACGTCACGCTGAATGTTCATCGAGCTTTATTAGAAACCCAGAACTAGCGGTTAGTATAGCCAATTTGCAAACATGGAGATGGAAACGGGAGTTTGGCAGAACCTTCCCGATGAAATTGCGTTGAATATTATAGCAAGGCTGCTTCCACGAAGAAGCCTTGTGAGATTGGCAACTGTATGGAAAAAATGGAACGAGATGATTTCCTCATATGCTGCCATGCAGAGAATGTATCCAAATATGCATCATTCTTACAGCTCTGTTTTTATATTTCAAGCAATTGTTTGGAAGAGTCGGACGCGACACACATGGGTGCTGGAAGGAAGTCGAGATTTTTACCTACTTAGCGATGATTCCTATCGAATAGAAATAGCATGCAACTCCATGTTCTGTTTGTTTAAGGATAATGCCTGTTATATCTGTGACGAAGAGAGCAGGGAAACATGGATACGTATACCTACATATCAAAAGTATTGCAATTTTGACGGAAAAGCCTTTGATTCTTCCACCAAGCAATTCATTATGGTGGCAGGCGATTACAAAGACTGGATTAATGTCTATAAATCATCATCCAAGTCCTGGGTTCGTATTGAAATATGTTTTGAAGATTCAGGAGGATTTTGGGTTTATGGGCCGGGAATTTACTACAGAGGAAGTTTTTACTGGTTAAATAAATTATCCTGCAATGGAGGAGTAGTAGAATTGAATCTTTCCGAGAAACGCTGGAAAAAAATTCCACCCCCAAATGATGCTATTCGCAGATCTGCAAATTATATATATGAAAATTTTGACAAATGGTTTGTTAATGGCTTCTCTAAAACTGCTCATAACTCTTGGGAATTAGCTGGAAGTGATGCCGGTCGGCTAATATTGGTTGACAGGAGCTGCGGATTTATGTGGAAATTAGAGAACGGAGAGGAAAATATAGACTCCAAAAGGTGGTGTCGACTGGATATCTGTTTGCCTGAAGAAATTATGCATGTTTCAGTTAACAACAGCGGATGGACTGTGGTGGTTGAAAAAGAAGGAATCAATGTATATGATGGAAGCAGAAGACTGGTGAGGAAATTTGCAATGGATGAAGTTGATCTGAAACTTGGCAGTGGAAATAGTGGTAACATATCGGTATTGCCTTTTGAGGGCACCTACATATGGTGGCCTTGGTAACATAAACTTCTAAGCAGATATAGTTTTATTGCAGTTTCTGCTTAGAATCTCAGCACATATTGATGTACACTGAATTTCAAAAGTAATATGAAAGTAGGATGAGGAGATTTATTATGGAGTTCATTTTCGAGATGATACAAAAGGATAGTAAAACGGATGGAGTAAAACACATGTATGTGTTTTTTTCCAGCAATTTATTTTGTCTAGAATTTTTTTTTTAATAAAAATTCTAAAAAATAGACCTATATTATCTTCCACAACAATTTCAACTTTTACCTTATTAATAATAATTAAAATAAATATAACATATTTCGACCATTTGAATTTTAGAATGATCATTTATCTAAAACGATCTAACAATCATGAAAATACATAAATACCCAAGATGCTTAAAGGAGAAAGTTCCTATAGACACCATGATAAGCAATGAACTATGTAAGATGTAATCATGTCAATATGCCTTTTGTGTATGCTAAAAAATGGAGTTAAAATTTAATATTTAAAGCACACATAACTATTTGCAAGATCTTAACATAGAATCATTAATGGAAAATGTTGATTATAATTGGTTATATACAAAATCTAACCATATGATAATGCAATCAAGTATAGTAATGTTTGTAATTAATGCATTAGCTAATGATCATGTAAATGTTTCCAATTATATGTATGTGTTGGTGTAAATTAGGTGTTTTATCTAGCTAGTTCACTTAGTAGGTCCTATCCACATGTCACGTTTACTTAGGTGTCCAATGAATCCTTCTCAAAGTCTTAGTTGGCATTAGATTTTATGTTATTTTATGTCATTTTTTTTTGTGTCCTATCATTTAATGTTTTTTGTTTTATTACATAGGATTAAGACATTTGTCATGATCTTGTCTAATTCTATGTGTCACCTTGGTAATATAACTAAGGGGTTGTGAATTGTGAACAATTCAATTGTAATCTATCATTTGCAATCTTTGATAAAATAATATTATTTGTTTGTAGTTGATCTCTCTTGTATTTTTCATTAAAATTTTTAGATCTTGGTTGCTACAATATTCAATCAAATCTTCTATGGTGTAGAGTATTCCATATCAACTCTTACATGGTATCAGAGTTTGTAGGATTATTTTTTGATAGTCTTAATTGAGACATCTAATTTACAAATATTGGTGGATCTTTAAAATTTGAGTATGCTCTTCTCTTGCATGGAATGATGATTTAGAGAATCATAAAAAAATGAAAGAATACAAGATTTGAGTGTTTCATATTTGTTGGTTATATTGTATGTTCACTTTGAAGCTTGTTAAATAAAATATGAGCTCCTCATTGAGTTTAGAGAGTGCAAGAAATATTTTTTCCTTTTCTTTCATCTAAACTAGATATTTCAAGCCAAAACTATGAAGGCTTGAATTTGGGAAGTGGTTGCTAGATTCAAAAGGTAGCTACAATTTTGGATTAATTTGGGTAAAAGTAGACATTACCATCATGTTCAAAAGGCCAAAAACTATTTAAATCAAACTATCAATTCATCAAAACTATAGACTTTGGACCTAAGATCTCAAAGGATTCTCTTTGTCCCCTCTAATTATTTTTTTCATGTAGTCATAAAAAATCCATATAGTATCAATTTATAGTTGTCATACTCTATTATAGCACCCATTCGTTGTCTGCAAGTATCACAAAAATATCCATTGACACATTTTGGTGTATATTCTCTTGTTTGCATCACTCTCTTTGTGAGGCTTATCAAAAGTGTGATGTCAAATTTTTTATTATTAATTATTTATTTTTAAATCATCAAATTTATTTTTAAACATTTGTCATAAGTGCAGGCCATATTGCTAGTAGTGAGGTATAGCCCATGTTGCTAGCTAGTGGTGCACCCAATGACCACCACAATCACTCATGCATCCCCACCACCTAGATTGGAATTCATTTTTATTTTAAAAAACCAAACACTTATACCTCCAATTGTCTATCATATTGTTGATGAGACTATCATGAGTATCAAAAGGAACCCCATTGTAATCAAGTTGATTAGATGGAAATTTATGTTTTTGTGAGATGGAATTCTAATACACTATAGGTGACCTAATTTTTTTCCTTATCTCTATGGTCTTGATCCTAAGTAGTCATATAAATGGAAGAGAGGTGTGTGGGACATAATGATTGAACATATCATTGGAGTAATTGGTTGTAATTGTAATTAAGACACAAATGACCACTAATGGTATTGAGATCCCTTACAAAATTATAACTAGACTTTGGAAGATGTATGAGGACTTGAATGAACCTCCATTATTAGAGGATCCTATTATAATTTTTTTTGTTCCATGTGATAAGTTTAGACCAATTCATGATAAAAACACTATAATTTTTGTTGACTAGGTAAGGTATTGCTAATTTCATGACACTTCTCCTTCTCCTCCTACAAATAATTATATTGAGAATTTAGCTTCTATGACTCCTAATCTAGATTTAGAGGGTTCATTTTCTTCATCTTGAGGTTGAGGACTTTAGTAACCCAACATGGGTAGAATCATTTAATGCTCACTTTCAAACATCTATTGTGGAATTTTTTTGGGATGATAAGTATATAGTCAAATGACATGAAATGTGATCTCATCTACTTCATCTACTATTTATTTTGATGAGGCCTTTGTTTTCAAAATTTTGAATTCTTTTGATTTAGTGCAACATTGTATACATTGTCTTCCAAATATAGCTACTTTGGTTGAGTACTTGATAGATAATTTAGATTTGTTTTGTGAGTCCTACATTGCAAAATTAGAGGACACTATTGAGGATATTCATCTCCTCTTTGATATTATTTCATATGGTGTTACATCATTTTCTTAAAATGTTATGAGGGAGAATTTTCACTCTTGTTCCCCCTCTTTATGACCATTTTTCATAGTTTTTAATTGGTGTGGAGAACTTTGATAAATATTTAGAGGAGTCACATTTATCTTTGGATTTTGTTAACTACATCTATTCGTTGAGAAAATGTGTCTCAACCTTGTAATTACATAAGGTACTATTGATACATAATGTACTATTCATTTGATGACGATGGGAGGGGGGCTATGGGGGGAATCCTCCCTCCCATAAGGGGTCCAGGGTGATCATCCCTCAGGCGAGGGTCTAGGTTTAGCATGCCCTAGTGGGGGCTCAGGGGAAGCGCCCCTGAAAGATTTTTTTTTTTTATTATTATTGTAAATCTAGACCGTTCATCATTTTGTCTCATATCTAACGATTGATATTTTATTAACTTGACTTGCCCTAGAAGGAAACCCTATTTTATGAGGGTATTGTATTATGGCTATGTATTGTGATGTATTATGGAGTCTAATAGTGGCTGAGTTTCCTTTAGATCTCTGAGTGGTGATACTCCTTTGAGAAGCCTGCTCTACAAGTATATTGTAATATTTGTGATTTTTGAATAATATATTGGGCAGGTTTTAGAGTGTGAGGTTTTTCTCCTAAAAGGGTTTTCCCCACATAAATCATTGTGTTGTGGTATGTGATGGAACCCCTCAAAAAATTCTTGGTTCCATTCTACAATTGTGTAAGATTTGGTTCTGATCCTTGTTTTTGGCTTGGGGTTGTGTTCCTCATCACCGTGTTAGGGTTTTTATGTTGTTAAAACCCTTCAAAGTTGGCCTACAATCTTTGAAAAACCCTTGGTCATTTTAAAATTACATTGACCTAATATTCCCAGTCTCTGGTTTTCTAAGTTACCTCTTATGCCATTGAAGTCATTTTTATCAGCCCCTTGATTTTAAGTCTGTCGGTCATCTTAATCTTCCTTGGTACTAAGTTTTCCTATGGTCGAGGCTTAATTTTATAAAGATTTAAATCATTAGCCTTCACCCTTTATGGGTCAAGTTCTCATCTTCCTAGAGGTGGCCCATTTTTAAGATTAAATTTTGTGGCATGTGCAAAATTAGGACTTTATGATGGTTGTCCAATCATTAGAAGCTGATCCCAGTCATTCCCCATGTGCCCGTGTCAATTTAATTATTCTTATTTTATTCACATGAGTTGATGGGATTCAACCATGTGTCTGGCGTATTGGTAGGGCCAATATCTTTGGTGAAGGTAGCTAGTGCCATTCAACGAAGATCAATAGTTGCAAATTTAAAGATGTGGCCACATCTTGACCTTTCCCCACATGCCCGTGTTGGTTTATTTCATAATATTTTAAACACATGAGCTAGTGGGCGATGGCCATGTGTTACTATCATATGGTGGGACTAATATCTCCAAAGGCTAGTAGACATCCAGTTTTAATAGAGATCAATGATGAACACTACAACACGTGTTCTCATTAGGACCGTTCCCCACATTAAAAGTAGTAAGGAAAGAAAGTTACATGGGCTAGCGGGCAGGATGACACTTGTAATTTCTATACAACATGCCAAGCTCTAATGATAGTGATTGTTGTGAAAAGAAGGAAATCAACGGCTGATGGCAAGTGCCATGGGTCAATCTTGACCTCTCCCCACCATCTCGTGTGGGCCCCGCCTGTGTCTTGTATTCTTCAATGGGTAAGTGACACATGGACATTATAAACGGGCTTTGATGGACTCTAATGGAGTTGGAAGGTTGCTAAATTTGGCCGAGAGGGTACTATTTCCAAATGGTGCCATTTTTCAAGTTTATTCTTTGAGGCACATGTTTGGGAGTTCGACCATCAGTACTGACAGTTATTGGTACATGTGGGAAGGTGAAAATAAAACAGGGCAATGTACGAACCGATATTTTTAGATTAGATCAGGATCAATCCTTGTTGTTTTTCTATTAAGAAATACAAGTGAATTAATTCCCATACGTAAGTGGGTAATTATAGCACAAAAAGTTTAAAATAATGCTAAGTATATGGTTGAAATATGTGTATAGAGTGGATGTATAGCTACTTAGGGCTTTTCTAATCAAGAAAAGGAATTAAAAACATATTTAAAAATTTCTCATAATTAGTTGCACCAATAATCTATCCCTTAATTTATTTTTAAAACATGATCAATAGTTGAGGTTAAAAAAGATCAAAGTAGACTATTGTCAGCTCACGTGCTTGAGCTCTCTTTGAGTATTAATGGTTGGCACACTTGCATGGATCAATATAAGGAGGACCGATGGCCATTATTTTCATTTTGAATTTGTATCCAAGAGAAAAGTTGGTGAAGGTTGTCTAGTTCTTATCACTGATAAGATGAGTAAGTCTAGAGAGTCTGCTAGGTCGGTTCGAAGTTCTAGGAGATTAAGTTTGCTTGAGTGTAAGGGTAGTGCTCCTGAGAATGAAATTGAGACACATGGAGCTCCTGATACACCAAAGAGTAGAAGGGGATGCAGGAAATTCAAGAAGTATGGTGTCAAAAGTAATTACCACTTGAGGAGCCAAACTATTTCAAAAGAGTTGGTCAAGTTAAAAGGGAAAAAATTGGTGGAATATGAAAATAGGGAAAATAAAAGGTGCAATTACTATAAGGCTTATCTGGGAGTACATAATTCTCTTAGTGAGGTTTTTAATATCCCTTTAGATAGTGAGGGTGACATTGATCCAGAGTGTGACTGTTATCCACTCTCCTTGGTACCTTCTGAAGACTTTGACGAGGAGGTGGTGACGATTCCTCTAGTTCCACCATGAGCAAGAGACGGGCTAGTATCCTTTAAGGCTGATGACTCAAAGTGATGAATCTGACCCATTTTTATTTTTGATGACAACGTGGCCCTTTTTTAAGGATTGTCCTATTTAGCATTCATGTGATTTCTTGTTTCTAGTGTTGATGTTGAAATTTTTTAGACTGGTGTGTTGGGGAAATGCCAAACTTCCTAATGTTGGTAGCATGTAGGTTTCTTTTGGGTAGTATGCAAGTTTTTGCTAGGGATGCTAGTGGAGAATCTTCTTTGGTCCACAAGGATGAAGATTCAACATTGCTCCAATAAACTCTACCTTTTGAAGAGATGGCATGTCTTCATGCAAAGGATGTGGAATTTGGTCTTTTTCTTTTCCATTTTCCACAATGAGTGCATGTAACTAACTAAGAACATCTCAAATTCTAGTGCAAAATGAAATGGAATGAAAGTGAAATTTAAGTGTAATTCAACCCGATGCATGTTGCTCCTTTGTCTTATAAAAGGGATTTCAGGGCTCATTATAGAGCATTAGATGTTTAAGTATTAGCAGGGTCTTAAGGTGAAAGCTAAGCTCAGGAAATGAAGTTTATGAAAAATATGGATAAATAGAATAGTAGATTGTCTTGGATAGGAGTCCTATATGTAATAGTCTTAAAATAGTTTTATAGAAATTATTGACATCAAAACAAATATTAGTCTAGAAACAAACACTCTCCAATGTATATTTCTCATAATTTATGAATGAAAATACTAATGGTGCTATCATTTATCTTCAATTGTCCCATTGAATGTATCATTCTATTTTAGCTTTAACTCAAAGAATTGATTAAAATGCTTAAGGAGAATTATATATTTTGTAAGGAATTGCATAAGATTTGTAAGTAGTGAGTGTTTTCAGGCATAGCGAGTTTTCATAAATCCAAAGCACTATGAAAATAGTCTACCAATTTTTGAATTTAGTAGTTTATATATATTACTGGTTCTTATATATTTGACTTTGTTTCTCCAATTGATGAAACACTAGTCTAATTGTTAGAAAATATTGCATGAAAATGAGTAATTAGCGTACCAGGCCAAAAACTTAAAATAAGAACATTCATTTAAAATATTTTCAAGTATGATGTGGGTTTGAACTACCCCTGTTTCCTAGCGAATAGGTAGTTATTTTCTTAAAGGTTTTCCAAACCTTTAGTGAATTACACTATTTTCAATATATAGGAATAAATCTGTGTATAAATGTGTTATCAACTAGATAGACCTCACGTAAACACAATATGGAACACCCTCCTAGGTCCTACAGAGCCTAAAGTGTAGGAGTTAAGACCTTAAAATCTTTTACTCATTGTGTTGGCCACTAACCTTGCAGTTTCTTCATTATAGGAGTTGGTTACTTTTTAGAGAACTCTAAGGTTCTACTAGAAATATCACCAAAAGAAATGGTGACTTCACTGGGGAGACTTATATTAAAAGATCATCTAGCCTTAAGAGTCAAGGGTTTGGTGATTCTGGACATCTACTTCAGACATTAAAAACTTTTCAGACCTAGAAGTGACTTTATTGCAGTGATGTCAAAGAATTTATGTGTGACTATGCTGCGAGAGAGGACCCAAAAGGAAATTCATTCTTAAAAGGAGATTCATGTTGCTTGAAGTTCAATCCTCTGTAAAGAGAGGTGGTGAATCTGTCTAAAGAACCTATTGAAGATGTGAAGAGAATTTTAGATCTACAATATTTCCAATCAGGAAGAAAAATCTACAACTTCAATATATCTAGGTATTCTTCATATTTTTGGTTTTTAAGAAGCATACATTCTATATATGAAGATCACATCTAAAAGTAATGAACAATTTAGTTCCCTATTAAGTGAATAAGCACTAAGAGAGGGAATGATGGTTATTTGTTCTGTATACTTCTATATTACTAGATTGCAAAATCTATTATGAGGTGAAGTATAAATTATTTCTAAAGAAATTTATTTAGAATATCTTAAGCAAATCAAGATAGAAATTTTCATTATAAAAGCTTAAGATTATGTTACATAAAATAACTTGGATGTACCCTTTGTAATTACAATGTTGATATGAATATCTTGTAAGGGTTTAAGAAGATGTATCATCAACGTATGCATCCTAGTATGCAACCCCTGTCATGTAATAAAATAATTTTTAGCATTGAAAGGCACATGACCATAAATTTTGATGGAATTTGTGGTTACCCAAATATATTATTCCATCTAAAATCATAAATGAGCTACCAAAATTCAGTGGTACAAAGTGTGAAACAACAAGTAAGCATTTGCAACAATTCAACAATTTAATGGATGATTTTGAGGTATATCATGAGGTTGTTTATTCAGTCTCAAAAATGAGATTCAAGAGATTGGTTCTTTGATTTACTAGCATGCTCTATCTATTCTTGAAGTGAGTTCAAAGTAGTGTTCATGGAGCAGTTTGGTGAAATAATTAGTGTTATTTATTTTCTCAATAAATTTATGAGCATTGAGAGGATGAGCTGCTCCCAACATTTAACCGAAGATTTACTAAAACAATTAGGGACATTCCTGAGGTTTTTAGACTAAGTGATGCAGTGTGTGTGGTTGGTTATTTAGGAGCTTTTGATAATAAAATGAGCTATCTATTGAGAGATAAGGATCCCAAAACCTTGCATCAGGCATATGGGGTAGCCATGAACATTGAAATCAACCAGAATTATGGAATGCACAAGGGTCATTTGAATACAAGTGTTTGCTGCCCTGAGACATATGTGAAGCATTTTTTCCTTAATCACTTTGATTTTTGGCTTGTGTAATGTTTTTAGCTTTGGGTGTGCCTGCACTCAAGTAGAGTTATCAAAAAGGTGCACAATGCACCATGTGGTCACTACACAACTTTCATCTTTCATCTCCCTTTTAGGAGAGAGTTCAGAACATGTGTTGGCTTGTTGAGGATATTCTAGGGATCTATACTCATGAGCTCGAAAGTGTCTACATTTTTGACACATCACCTCTTCGTTGTAGGCAGATTACATCTCCTATGGAGTGATATCCTTTGACAAGTTTGTCAGAGCTAGCTGGCCTTTTCCTTTCTTGGTTTTCAGGATGGAAGCTTTGAGTCGGTGCCTTTGGGTGATGCGACTGATCAACTGGACCTTTTTTCTAGGATGTTGTTTTCTGGATTTGATCATTTACACGCCTCTCTATTTTCTAAACATCTAAAAAATTTAATACAAAAGCTATGAATTGATGAGAACATATCGTTGTGACCTAACCAAAGATCTATGATTGGATTGTGTGCCATTAACTATCAAGCACATGGTAGTATTGACTTTTGTGTTGAGGCGGTGTTTTCTTTTTCTACAACTATATAAGGAAGGCAATGGCACAATGAGGGGTTAGAATTTTTGTTGGCATATGGCTTCAAGAGATTGTTGTTGGTTGATAGTGTTGCCATTTATGGTAACTGGAGTGAGTAGTGTGATCCGCAGTTTAGAAGTAGCTCATACCGGAAAGAAAAGTAGAAGACAGTATTCTACCGACATAATGTATGAAGAACAGAGTATCCAAATGGTAAGTTGATCTGAATACTTCACCAAATCATTATTTTGTTTTGTGGATCACTAGGGAAGATTTTCAAGCATGTATGCTACCTGTTTGATAAGTTTTATGATATTACATTGATCCATGTACGAGTTTGGAGATTTGGTAGAGCAACTTATTGTTTATTTTCTCATTATGGCCAACATGTTGTGTATGGTGTGTTTCAAATGTATGAGGAGTATGAGTTTAACTATTTCTTATGTTGGGAATTTTGGTTTGGGTCCCTACTATAGTCTAGCTGACTTGTGTGGGTACGTATTAATTCCAATTGGTGATTTGAGCTGACATATGGAAGGATATTATATTCTGTTGCAAGCTGACATGTTGCAATAAAATCCTTGTTAGTGGATATATAAAGGAGATCAGTAAATCATTTTGCAGAGAGGAGAGAAAGGTGTGCGGATGTGATGTACGAAGTGGTGAGAAGGTGTGTGTGCAAAAAAGTGTAGAACAATTACACATGAGGTAATATCAGAGGATCTGTCGAGCAACAAAAGGGTTTTGTAAGAGAGCATAGCAGAGCAGAAGTGCGAATTGGACAAAATCCATTTTAGGTGCTTCATTGGAATTGAATCCAGACATTTGTAGATCTTATATTCTCAATTCAACATTTTATTGTATTCTCAAATACTTTGTAAGGTAGTGAGCCTTTTCCTATTTTGAGCAGTGAGCTCTAGGCAGTGTGCTTGAATGGAAGTGCATTCCCCTTTTTATCATACTTTTAACAGAGTATACTTTGTGGATTAATCTCCATTGTGGTTTTTCCCCCAACATGGTTTCCACACAAAAATCTTGGTGTTATGGTGTTCACATTGTCTTGTTGATGTGTATGCATGTTTCCTTCTTTTTATTTGTTGTGGATGCTATTAAAGATTAATATTGCTATTGATAGTTCAAGATTTGATTTGAAATTCAAATACTATGGAACACTAATTCACCCCCCCTCCCAATGTTCCTAGTGTCCAAAAATTGGTATTAGAGCAGGTTCCTCTTCTGAGTTTAACAACTTGAGGTGGATCTTGGATTATAATGGATGCAAGTGGTCTTCAACAATAGCTTATAGTGGCACTTGATGATCTTGATCAATATAAAGCAAAGGTCATGGAGTTAAAAGAAAATCTTGTGGCTGTCAAAAAATTCATTCAATCACTGAAGGATAAAATAAATGAGTCAAGGGAAAAGATGAATGAACTGTGTGGTCAGTTGAAGCAAAAAGAAAGTGGAGGCCTGGAAGATGTTAATCTGAATCAAACCCTAAAAGAAATAATAGAAGAGTGTGAAAAGCTTGCTAAGGACAATACTGCTCTAAAGCTTGAAATGGAATTTGTGGTGATGAAGCTAACTAAAAATATTGAAGAAAGAAAGGAGGAAAATCCGGCCCAGTTCTTGAAATAAATGTTTAGGGAATGCAACATAGTTAATAGTGGAGTCATTCAGTTGGAGATTCTACTGCAACAATCCAGAAACAATGAACAAGAGCTTGAGAGACATGTAGTTATTCTCAGAGATGAGCTTGTCATTGCAAATGAGTTTAAAGAAAAGTTTAAGATCAGTTATGCTGAGCTTGATGAAATAACTAAAGGACAAAATGATGCAAATGACAAGCGAGGTCTTGGCTATGTGAAGGATGAGAGCTCCAAATCTGAACAAAAGGACCATGAAAAGAAAACTCAAAAGAACAAAGGAAGAAGATATCCGGTAAGACAAATCAATGCTCAGAAATTTAATGGATATTACTTTCTTTGAAATAAATTTGAACATATGGCTTCTCAGTTTAGAAGTAAGATAAGTTCTGGTAGTCCATCATTTTCTGGTCAATGTTTTAAATGTAAAAAGTTTGGTCATAAGTCATTAGAATGTAAAAGTATGTCTCTCAGTAAAAGGAATGTTAAATATTCACCTATGGAAGATTTGGACATATTGCTAATTAGTGCAGATCAGGAGGAAATCAGTGGAATGGATGGTATAGATAAAAAAATATGGTATGCTACAATTGTAACAAATTTGGTCACATTGCAAGATTCTGTAGGAACATAAATATGGATAAGATAGGTTTAGCTTATCAAGGAAAAAATTCATAGAAAGGTGATAAGGGAAAAGGAGAAGCATCTATGGAAGAGATAAGAGATCAAATGAAGAAAATGTGGGTAAAGAAGAGTGGATCTAATAAGGCTATACCAGAAGCCCCCTCCGGTAGTTCATTCAAAAATTGATTTCAGGCCATTGGCCTAGGGGGAGTTTTCATGAAAATATTTTGTTCCCCCCATGTGTAGTTGGTTCTGAATTGCAGGAAGTTGTCTACAGTTGTGTTATTAATCCTCAAATGTATGGGTGATCACTTCTTGAAGGTCTGCAAATGGATTTCTCTCTTGCTATTTGAAAATGGAGTAACTAGAACCTCTTGGGAAAAGCATTTAATATGACAAGGAAGTTAGGTGTGAAAAGTTATAAAATGGAATTTGGAACCCTCATTTGTCACCGATCACCACAGAAGAATAGTTGGAGAATCTTTTTAGCAAAATTTTGAGGGAGTGAAAGTCAATTTAGTGACTAATTTTCTAGATATTTCTATTGATTATCAATTTTGTACTTATTCTGTGATTGTAGAACCATGTTTAGTACAAAAAATGAAAAAAATCGAAGGAACAATAATTTTGGATGAATATAGTAGTCAAAAGGTTAGGAATGTAAGAAATTTGTTGTCTGCCATCAAATTGCAGAAGCTTAGAGGAGTGAAACACAAGAATCTAGATATCTAGAATGAATTTCCTCATTTCATAAATGTGGAGGTAGTCCAATTTATATTGAACAGATTGGATGGTGATACCCTTACTTTGGATAAACCCTATCAAGTTTCTAAGGATGTAATTAGAAATCTAACATGATTGTGCAATGTTGGTGTTGTCCTGAAAAATAAATTATTTTGAAATGTTGAAGTTGAATCCCTAATCGGAGTAATGGGAGATCAGAGGGCTTTGATAATCTCAATAATCAAAGATCCATTAATGAGGTTTTTTGCTCATGGAATTTCTTATAAAATCTTCTTTAGAAACAGAGAAGGTGCAACCTCTCTAGGTGTAGTCTATATTACACACAAGATGATAATAGAAAATCAAGACTTTGATCTATGTGGATTGCTATTTAAGGATCAATTACTGGAGAATGTCCAAGGTACCATTATGATGTATTTCCTAAATTGCTTGCCTTAGAATGACAATGTGGTATGGAAGCAAAATATGTCAATTTGCAAAAAAAAATTTGAGCATTTCAACTCTTTTCAAAATGGTAAACAAGTTTATGAGAGCTTCTTTAGAAACCTGTTAGGAGAGTTTGGTGTAAGTGATATTCCTCTTCCAATAAAAGTAGTTGAAGTTGGATCTTCTTCCAGAAAGGTAGAGAAAAAGCAAGAGAGAGAGAGAGAGTTGGCTGGTGACACTCCTTTGCCACCTAAGTCAATAAAAGTTGAAGGAAAAGGTAAAAAGCAGATGGTTGTGGATATAGTGGATGAAGACTCTGAGGAATATACACCAAGAGATGAACCAAAACTAGTTGAACCAGTTGTGGTAATTGTAGAAGAAAATGATGAAAAAGGTGCTTTATTCAAAGCAAAGATACAATAGATTATTCAAGGAGAAGATGGAATGTAAAAGATAAATGACATATGGATGAATGGACCATCATATGAATAGGACTGTATTGAGGACACTCTAGGAAGATACTTTATTGATAACAACATTGAATTGAAGAGTTTGCAGAATGTACTTCCAGAAGAATTTATTGAATGTATCAAGGAGACTATGGACTCTATGTCTCTGGACAAAAAAGAGGAAGAGATAATCTCACATCTAAAGAATTAGTTTTGGCTATCTCTCATCAAACTGAAGAAGAAAATGAATGTATTATGATAGTACATTGAATCAACGAATAAGATCTTCAATTACTATCTCAGGTGGCCTCATGTGGTTGGAAAATACAAGGACAAATTGGAACAAATTGAGAATGAGCTTGTTAGAATCAAATAGGACTACAATATGGTTTAGGACAAGGATGGAGAAGTTAAGAAGAAGGTTCATGAGTTGCAAGTTGAGCATGCAAAGGTTCACTCTGCCATAAATGCTCTTATGGACACTTTTTGGAAAGTGAAGGACCTGACTAAATGTAGATTAGAGCAAATGGTTGAAGTTTTGAAGAAAGGAGAAAAGTTGGAAGGAGCCATTACTATTCCTAAATCCCTTGTTTAGGTCATCAACAGAACATCAGAAAATAACAGTCTGATAATTGCTACTGGGATTGCAGTGGATTCTTGGAAGAAATTTCTCCCAAAGATGAAAGATAAGTATAAAATAATTTTATGAATTTGGTAGCAGTTGTAACATTTTTTTTGGAGGGGAGAATGTAGTAAGAAAGAGTACAGTAAAAATGCTAAGGGGAAAAGGAAAGTAGCAATTTTTTTGTCATTGATGTCAAAGGGGGAGAGAATGTAGTGAAAAATTCCTTGACATCCAAAGGGGGAGCAGTGTTTTGTAGTATTTTGTTGCATTGTAAGGTTTTGAGTTTTTGGTTTCGACACTTAGTCATTTTTCACTAAGTTTTTCCATCAATTCCAAAGGGGGAGATTGTTGGCATACGGAATTAAGAGATTGTTGTTGGTTGCTAGTGTTGTCATTCATGGCAACTAGAGTCAACAGTGTGATCCGCAGTTTAGCAGTAGCTCATACTGACAAGAAAAGTAGAAGACAATATTCTACCAGTAGAATGTATGAAGAACATAGTATTCAGTTGGTAAGTTGATTTGAATACTTCACCAGATCATTATTTTGGTGTGTGGATCCCCAGGGAAGCTTGTCAAGCATGTATGCTACTTGTTTGATAAGTTTTATGATATTACATTGATCCATGTACGAGTTTGGAGATTCGATAGAGCGACTTATTGTTTATTTTCTCATTATGGATGACTTGTTGTGTATGGTGTATTCTAGATGTATGAGGAGTATGTTTTTAACTATTTCTTATGTTGGGAATTTTGGTTTGGGTCCCTACTATAGTCTATCTGAATTTTGTGGGTACTTATTAATTCTAATTGGTGATTTGAGCTGACATATGGAAGGATATTATATTTTGTTGCAAGTCGACATGTTGGAATAAAATCCTTGTTAATGAATATATAAAGGAGATTGGTAAATAATTTTGTAGAGAGGAGAGAAAGGTGTGTGGATGTGATGTAAGAAGAGGAGAGAAAGGTGTGTGTATGCGATTTACAAAGTGGTGAGAAGGCGTGTGTGTGAAAAAGTGCAGAAAAACAACATGAGGTAAGATCAGAGGATCTGTCGAGCAACAAAAGGGTTTTGTAGGAGAGTAGAGTAGAGCAGAGCAAAAGTGAAAATTGGAAAGAATCCGTTTTATGTGCTTCATTGGAATTGAATCTAGACATTTGTAGATGTTATATTCTTAGTTCAACATTTTGTTGTATTCTCAAATACTTTGTAAGGCAGTGAGCCTTTTCCTATTTTGAGCAATGAGCTCTAGGCAGTGTGCATGAATGCAAGTGCATTCCCCTTTTTATCATAATTTTAATAGAGTATACTTTGTGGACTAATCTCCACTATGGTTTTTCCCCTAATAGGGTTTCCACGTTAAAATCTTGGAGTTATGGTGTTCACATTGTCTTGTTAATGTGTATGCATGTTTCCTTTTGTTTATTTGCTATGGATATTATTAAAGATTAATATTGTTGTTGATAGTTCAAGATTTTATTTGAAATTCAAATATTGTGGAACATTGATTCACCTCGCCTCTCGGTGTTCCTAGTGTCCAACAATTTCAAGTTACAGTTTTCTTGGCTAAGAAAAGTTTCTTTAGTTTTCTTAGGATATAGAATTATTTTCAGAAGCATAATTGTAGAGCTACTTATCTCTAGCATGCCATATCTTTTAATGCTTAAACTATTGTCATATTGGCATCCAACCTTTTTTTAAAAGTTAATTTGATATTTAAAGCATAAAATATTGAGGAGAAATTTTTGAGACTGTGAATATATGGCCTTTTTCAAGCTTTCTTTCTTTATATTATAATTTTGAATAAAACATTGTGTCTTGCAAGTTGAAAGTGAATAGTTTAAGTAGTTTATTTCCATGTTGTATGCTCGTATGGTAGAATAGCGACTTGTGAAAATTGGATTATGTCATTAGACTTCTCTATTTTTCTAAAGGGTTGTTGTTTTACTATATTATGTTGTATTAGGAGAGAGAGCTTATGAAATTTCTAAATATTCTTTATGTTACCCTTAGAAATCTTTATGTTTGATTGGAACTTAATGAACACTACCTGTGGGAAGATTTGAAAGTCTATATTGTGCTTGTTGTTAGCCTTTGTTGTTCATTCTCTTTCCAACAATCAAGGGTTGTTGCGTTCTGTGTCTAATTATATCAATCATAGGAATGGTTGGTTTTGAAATGTTGTAAAAGAGTTGGCATATCGCCCTTTTTCATGTTTTATATTTACATTTCTTTCTACCCTTTAATCCAAACCTACATAGAAGAGTTGGCTTTCTATAAAAATCCTGGAGGTATTTAGTGAGGCACAAATTGGTCCCCCACTCACCGAATTTCCCATAAGACTATCAGAGAGGTGCAAGCTTTGATGAACAACAATTCTTTTTCTAGCACTCCCAGTGGGACAAGGAGTTTTCTGAATGCCTGATTAGAAGGCATAAATATTTCTTGAATCAGGCTAAGGAAGGAAATTGGAAGTTTCATGCCCAAAGTCCAAACAAGAGCATCTTTGAGAGGTCGCTTCTAGTACTCTTAGTTACCTGCCTCAATACCTAGAAGGAGAAGACTTATAGGTTTTGTACCATTTGTAAGGAGCAAAAGAGGAAGAAGTAAGAGTCCAATATCTAGATCCTTATCTATCCCACCTAGAGGCTTAAACTTGGACAAAGTAGAATACTTATATACCCGCTTCATAGGAATCTTTTCTCTACGGCTCACGTACCTCCCCCCGCTCCTAGAAATTTTGTAACATGGGATAGCGATAGCCCACTACAACCACCCACACCCCTAGATGCATGGCCTTCCATAACCACTAATTCCCTCAAGACCATTTTGAGATTCTCCAGAGAAGATTTCAAAACCCCTTCCGAACACCTTCAAGATATAGTGAAGGTATGTAGGGTACATAAAATATAAGAGGAGAACATTGCTTTGAGGCTGTTAGTTACCTCTTTCAAGGGAAAGGCCCAATATTGGTATCAATCTTTGGCCTCAGGCTCTATCATCTCTTGGGATCAACTTGGAGAGTGGCTTTTTGAACACTTCCCAGAGAAAGGAGACCGCGCTTCATTGCTACAACAACTAATTACCATCAAGAGAGCTCTATAGGAAGCCATGAGTGACTTTAACAATAAAATTCACAAGACTTGGCAAAGGATCCATGTGACTATTCGACCTTAAGCTGTGATGGCGTTCATGTTCTATCTAAAGGCTTTCAATCTGTACATTGTAGTTATTATAACCTCCATGGGAGGGGACATCTTGCCTGACACATATGAGGTGGCGGTGTGTGTGAAAATAGTACAATTGATGTTGGGAAGATTCTGCCTTAACCTCTGATGCCAGTATTTGCAGAAATCTTAGATGCCCCATGAGAAGAAGCTAATCCAAACACTTTTGTTGCATAATTGATGGCAGTCACTTCACATTCTATGTACGTGTATCATGCCACTCAAACAAGCATGCCATGATTTTCCTCATTTGCGATAGATATAATCAAAATGAAGAATTTCATGCAGAATTTTGCTAACGAGTTGGTCCTTATCAAGTGACAACAAGCAACGCCTCTGAAGTAGACTACACACGCCTATGGTGGAGGAAAGCTTCCTTATTAGCAGAATCCATACCAAGGATCCTCTAGAGGAATAAGTCAATAATTATCATTTGCAAACTAGATAGTTCCAGTCACCATGCCGCTACAAATGGTCAAAGATAGTATAGGCAAGGAGCTAATTCTAGGCTAGAATAATTTGGTGAAAGACAAAAAATTTTGGTGCTTCTCATGTAGTGATAGTCATATGCCCTGAAATTTCCCAAGAGGGAATATGCAATAGAGGATAGCAGAACATAGAAGCAAGGGTGTGCTTCCAAATGTAGAGGAATACAAGTCTTCCAAAATGGGAAATGCTTGCTTTAGAGTACAAATACAAGGAATGTCCTTGGAACAAGAACTAGATATTGCACCTGACCAAGCTTTGTTTTCTTGGATGAAAGAAGAAGATGCAGTGTTCGCAAATGAAACTCAAAAAACTAGTGTTCCACAAGTGCATTCAAATTATAACACAAGGTCAAAAAGAAGGCTCATGGGAGAATATGTGCAAAAACCTCTACCACGACCACAACCATGTCAACTGCCCCCACAGGAAAAGCAGGCTTCGTCGCCTAGTAGCTAGCCTTTTCTATAGTCGCATAATCTACCATTGGTAGAGAAGGAGGAAAATAAGGCATTGAGCCTAGTCACAATGGAATGTTTCTTTTCAAAGATAAGATAAATACTACTGTACAAGCCTAAGAATCATCTAGTTAAGACACTCAATGTAGTAGAACAAATGAAAAAGGTGCTTGCCAATGTATCAATGTGGGATATCATATCCATTCCTGAACAAAAGACATTACTTCCAGAAGCATTAAAGAAAGAAGAATAAAGCCCATAGGTGGATGTAGCTCAACCATACAATCAAAGTGGAGAAAAAGGATCCTTGCCACCTCCTCAGGATCTGAAACCAACAACTTACATAAAATGATGTAGGAAATGTAAAAGAGAAAGAGGTAAGCAAACTGTGGACCTAGATCCTATACCTGCAAGAACACAACAAACAACACATTAATAAGGTCAAATGCAAGTTAGAACATAGATCCCTCAAGAAATCCATTTGAATGTAAGAGGAAAGGAATAACATGAAGAACACAACAAAATTAAAGGCTAAAATATCAAATCCTATTCTAAAACAAAGCAAAATCTTAATCTCTTGAGGGAGTTGGTGCCAATTTGATGTGAAAATTGACCCTTTCCCAACTCCAAAGATGTGATGAAGTTGTTTGATGAAATATGCATGCTTGTGGTGATGACTTCAATGGAGTTCCATGTTGAAAATCTGCAAAAAGCCTAACTATGCTTGGATGAATTTGACGAAGGCTGCTATGAATTTGAGTATAGTAAGTTTACTCAAGTTGTGGATGATCAAATGAGCAATGAAGTCTCTTATTTATAGAATGTCAAGTTGAAGAGATGTCCAAAATAGAGCAATGTGGGACTAAGAATTAACCAATGACAAAGTGCCACTTATCAATATGTGAATGGATGGAGGATGTGCAATTTTTGAAGAATGCATGTCAATAAATGCATATATTTGAATTTTGAAAATGTTGAAATGACATGTAAGAGGGAAAGAAGGTGCATTGCACTTGGCTCAAGGAAAAAGGACTTTCTAGGTGGAGTAAATTCCTTGTTGGAAGGACAAAGTCCACTTGGATTTTGAATTCAAATTTGAAGAATATTCCTTTTTTTATGCCTTTTGAGAGAAAATAGAGTTTTTAATAAATGAATTAAATCTATTTTCTTGTGCAAGTTGAAAAAGCTAGAGGATGGGACACGAGAGGAGATTAAATTAATCAAGGTTAATTAATTTAATGAGAGATTATAATGATGTGACATATTGATTTAGATTTATGGATTGATTTAAATCAAAATATGAGAAGAATATGATTTCAAGATTAATTAAATAAAGATTTTTGTTTTATTTAACCAAGTAGATGAAGTTAAATTAAATCAAATAAGGTTTTAATTTATTTAATTTAATGGATGAACTTTAGAGATTTAATAAAATAAAATTTATTATTTAATTAAATAGGGATAATTAGATTAGACTGATTGAGTTAACTAACAAGAAAGGATGACTTAATTAGATAAATGATTTACTTAATTAGGAGAGGAATATTGATGAATTTAATGAAATAAAGGTATTTGATTAAATGGTTAGATCGAGGGATGATTCAAGATGATGTGATGTTAGTGGTCTGAATGAGATGTGCAGTGTCAATTAGTATATTTTACGTGTCTACATTTTTCCCCTCTTGAAGGAGTGCACTCATTGCATTGGTTCAAAGAATAAACGGTCTCGATCAAAAGCCAAAATTTTTCTGATTTAAAAAAATTTCTCACTGTTTCCCTAGTGAAGGAAATTATGGTAGCATATTGCCCCCTCAAGCGATTCGATGAAAATTCTATTTTTCTAGGTGATCTCACAAAAAAAGAGGACAAGGTACCAGACAGGTCTAGAAAGGCTCTGGGAAATCAAAAAATGAGGTAAAACTCCAAAAAATGGTGCAAAAGGGCCCTCAGATGGAAAAAAATGGAACCAGGGGTCCAAAACACTAGTAGGATGGTTGAATGGTGTTAAAAAACCCTAATTTTCAGGTTTAAATAGGCCTCGAGGGGCCACTTCTAGTTCATTTTAACACATTCATCCTTAAGAGATTTCACGATTTAAGCTCTGATTCTCTTATGATATGGTGCAACGATAGCCCCAATTGCATATCTCCAATCGAGTATGGACATACGAACGACCTCCTAGCATTGGTGCACCAGTATGTGATCCTTACCTAAGCTTCATTTTCCATTTTACGTGCTTATTTATTGCTTTTAGAACTAGGTTATTTGTAGCGGTGCTATATAGTGCCACTCAAATTTCAAACTAGACTGCTCAGTCCTCCAAACTGAACCACCATCACAAGATGGACTGCTGAGGTGGAGTTTGGAGTTTGAGAAGATTCCTCAAACTTCGACGCCTTCTTGAAATGGAGTGCTAGACTTTCAAACTCTGATGCTATGATGGAATTTAGAATTAGGGTTTGAGGTGCTTACACAAAGTTCACCATCGCAGTGCAGTTTGGGATTTTGAGACCCCAGCGTCGTTGTTTGCAAATTTCAAACTGTGACGACGCTTTCACAGTTTGCAACGTTGGACTATTTTTTGAACGCTTGGGATAAAATTTCTCGATGCTTTTAACACAGTGATCTTTCTTGATGTAGGAGGGGGAGATGGAGCTCTATTCTCATTAGCAAAAATTGCAGGAGATATTTGGCTACCTGTGTGATTTGACTGATAGGGAGTAGGATCGACTACGAGAGATGGGGCTATGGTATATTGCTTATGCAGTGCCCGTATAGACCCACCTTGGAATGATGTCTGCGTTTGCTGAGAGATGACACAGTGAGACATCGTCCTTTTATCTTCCTACCGACGAGGCCATTGTTACCTTGGAGGACGTGTGGCACATCCTTAGATTGCCAATTCACGGTTGGTGAGTTATTTATGATATGGATGCCAGACAGGATGCATGCCATGTAGTCCTGGCCACAGATGAGGTTGTGTTTTGCGAGGGCCAGATAGAGCTGGAGTGTCACAAGATGCTTACATCACCATTTCATCTAGTGATAGCTGCTATCATTTTAGGTCTTGTTGCCCTAGATCGATGAGGCCGGTATTTCAGTCCTAGCTAGGGGCTTTGCTAGGAGTGGATGGTTTGTGATAGGCTAGTCTGTTTTGTGTAGGGTCTGATTCTTCTTGCCTCCCTTTATAGGGATTTACACGAGTATGCCTACTTGGATGGCCAAGCAATTGGTGCAAGTGTCACGCTTCTTCACATGTGGACATGGGAGCACATCTCCATTCTTCAGCCGCAGATTGTTCTAGTGCCAGTCAGACCAGATGATGTAGTGGTTTGGCACTATAGGGGTGGTGTGTCCTTCAGACACATAGGTGAGCATGGGATCCCTCACTAGAGGAGGGTTATTGACGAGATGATAGTATTTACATGGCACCCCTACCTTGGTCGGCTCGGTTGGGCTGATGATGTGCAACAGTTATAATTTTCCCACCAGGATCAATTTATGCAGGGGTGGGAGCATACCATGATTGAGTGATACCTGCCTAGGTGAGTTCAACATTAGTTTGGGGAGGTACAAGATAGGCTAGATGATGATTATGTGGCCATTTTTTCTTGTACAGTGTCATAGGGTGCCTGGGGGTGATAAATTCCTACCTTTGAGGTAGTTGATAGTTTCAGGTAGCTGGTGGCCTAGCCATGGGCATACAATCAAGGGGTTGCAGATCTAGGAGTTACCCAGACATACAAAGATTGGTTTCGACCACCTCTGTGTTTGAAAGTTCCAGGTACACCATCCATTCAATGAAGAGCTAGGGGTAGGGGAGTAGGCCAAGGATGAGGAGGTGGTCATCCTCCTAGAGGACAACCAACATAGGATTAGCCTATACAAGTCCAACCGCCATAGGTCTAGGTGTGACAGACTTAACTAAGATAGGTTTAGATGGATCAGCCTCGTGCTGATGTATAAATGTAGGATCAAGACCAAGGGCTAGAGGGTGGACATGATGGGCACTAGGATCAGGTATCCACACCGCCTTGATTCGGGGGTGAGGACCAACCTCACATGTAGCCTCTACCAGGATAGCTAGCGTGGATGATAGCATAGTTGCAGGCCTAGGTCTAGGCCTTGATAGTAGAGAGAGACTAGGCCCATGTAGAGAGGGACTAGGCAGTGTGACAGAGGCAGGCCGTAGAGCTACAGGAAGTTGCATAGATGGGTCAGAGACAACAGTTAGAGAGTATGGTGGCCTCCTCCCACAACACAATGCCTCTTCGTTCTTATAGGGAGGATATTTGGGAGGCAGACTATTATCATTTGCTTTATCATTAGGCCATACCTAGAGTAGCCCAAGCCCTAGATTACTCACAGTGGATGAGCCACAGACCAGCAGAGGGTCATGGTGATAGAGGTGAGGGTAGCAAATAGGAGGGTTAGGCCTCATTTTGATCGAGATATTATTCTTTTGTGCCATATGGGCTCATTTTTGATAGCCTGTTGGACCTTTTTTTTGTACTTATTGACATATACAAATGTACAGTGATCCAATTATTTTGAACTATGATAGTTAGCCGATGATATATATGAGATGATGATGTTGATATGATGTGTTGTGTATCATTTATTTATTATGCATTTATGGATGGTTCTATTTCTATATGCTATGCAATAATGTTATGGTGTTATGTGATGGATGCATTTCTTTCTGATGGTGTATGTGATGGTTATGCGACTAATAGATCTATATTATGCTTCTAATGAATGATGACATATGATATGATAATGGGTTTATATGATATGTGATATGGATGGATGATAGATGATATGTATGTTTATATGACGATGTAATCTATATGATGATTTTATGTATGTTGATGCAAATGTGATGATTTATACTATGATTTATTTTTCAATCTCTTTTTCCGTTATGATGGTGATGATGATGCGAATGTAGTGATCATGATATGCGGCTATGAATGTATGAATGTATGTGATTTTCTATGTATGATATGCATTTGTGATGATGTTTATGATGTGATGTTTATATGACGTGAAATGTTATGCAAAATGATATGGAGATGATTTATGGTGTATATGCAAAATGATATGGAGATTATTTATGGTGTATATGAAAAATGATATGTGACTAATGACCTTATGATGTATATGTGAAATGATATAATGAATGCTTTTATGAGATTTTTTATATGATTATGGATGGATGTATGCACCTAATGTGATGGATTGTGTATAATATTTGTGTACCTATTATGTTTTGTTTAATTTTGCATTGGATGCTTATAATGATATGAAATGATTTGTAAAATGAAATTCCAAAATGATTGTGATGTGCTTGTTTATGGGATGTTCCATATGATACAGATGGATTATGGATGATATGTATATTTTTATGATGATATTTTATGCAAATGGATGCGAATGTCTAATCTATTTATGTGATGAGATGGTGGTTATATGATTATGCAAATGGATGATGTGATGAATTTTTTTATTTATATGCCAATGTGTATGTAATTTTATGATTATGAGATGCTTAGAATAACAAATCTATATTATATGCATATGAGATGATTAATGTTTCTATATGATATGCATTGTGCTGACGATTTGCGGGTGCAGGATTAGTGATGGTGGTGATTAACTATCATAGTACCTTGTTAGCGTGACATGCCAAAAGGAAGAAGAAAAGAAGAAATTTCAACATGAAACAAGATGATGATGATGATGAAAATCTACCATGGAGTTGGGATTTTCACAAGGCCAATTATCTTATGTTTGATAACACACATAAATACAATGCATCAAAGTATTAAGAACTAGGATGACATATTTAGTGTGATGGACTTTGACTCGACAATCAGATAGGAGTATTCTTGTTCACACCTGACATACGAAAACCTTACTAGGATGCACTTCAAGTATTTCAAACATCTCAAACCAAAACATAGGAAGTCAAGCCTTCCTTTGTGGTCAACAAAATATCTAAAACACCCTCCATACATACCTAAATAAAGCAAGTATTTGCCAAGGTTATATTACAAGAATGTCCAATAAGTGCAATAGATAAAAAGATAATGATCGTTACCCCATTCCTATTTCTCTAAATCCCTTCATTGGGGACATCACTGAGAGGTCCTTGGAATGGTCACAATAAGATAGATCAAAAGATAAAGATACAGTAAACAAACAAGCTGATGTTCTTCAATACCGCTAACCAAGACTAAACTATGGTGATGCTTGATGTTGATGTCCATTGCAGGAAGGATGCATCCTAGGACATGGCGATATTAGATGATTTGATATGGGACTTGGTTGGATGATAGGATATTGATATAAAGAGTTGACCAACCTGTTTACGTACTAACCTATATTTTGAGATTTTGACTTTTTGAGTTTTCACTTTTTTTACCCTGCTAGACTTGTTTCTGATTATTTTACCAAAGGTTGGAGATGATGATAATTTATTATGAGTGTCATTTATTGTGGGTTAAAGTGAGATGGGGAAAAATGGGTTTTCAAATATTTGGATGTTTTTGGAGTTTTGAAATGTTTTGAGGCTGTTTTTGGTATTTTTTGAGATTTTACAAATGTTTCAATTTTGATTTTCAAATGTTTTGGGATTTTTTGAGATTTTGACCAAGAGACTAACCTAAGGACCTATCCTAGGGGCCTCAGGGGCTGATCAACAGATTAGCCTTGCCTACGTTATACATGTAGAGACCACGTAGTTTGACTAACAACTTCACTGATTCAGAGATGAATATATACATGATGAAATGCCAGTTTATTATGACAGACTCCTAAAGGACTGACCTAAGTGTCTCGGGGGATGATCAAAGATCAATCTTTCCTACGTTCAAGGCTCAGAGACCCGTAGTTCAACAAGACAACTTCGCTTTTGAATTTTTGGATCTTTGACTGACTTTTTGACCTATTTTTGAATTTTGATATGTTTTGAATATTTTTAGATTTTGTGATTTTTTGATGTTTTTGAATTTTTTGATTTTAGGACTTCAAGAATATACATGAATCTGATCTAATGAGAACATGCCCCTAGCATGATGCAATAGACTACTCTGATAAAGGCAGAACAAACTGACCTTGAGAATGGGCCGAGTAGTACTAGGAGGGATCATGATACGAACACAGGATCAAGCTATGGTGCAGATGCAGGTGGATGAGTGATGGATGGAGATACAAAATGCAATGGAAGATGGAGGATGCAGAACAAGCCATGAAGATCCTAGTGGATGGAACATGCTTATTTACATAAGTTTCCTATTTTCTAGGTTTTCACCAAGGTACTCATCCAAAGTGCCACCGAAGTGGTTTTCACTAGAAGACGATTTTTCTCTTTACTGTTTTTAATCCTTTTTTCTATTTTTTTTGGATTTTTTTATTTTTCTCTTTTTTTGTTGTCAGCAAGACGCATATTTTATAGGTTTTCGCTAGGGTAACCATTTTTTTAGGACATTTTCTATTTTTTTGATTTTTGGGTTCTATACCTTGAAAGATTAGGCATAATTTTTTTTGAGATGGGAGCTATTCATAGGCTCTTACAAAGGTTCCCCTTTGGGTGTTGATAACTGATATACCCCTGACCTATAGCTTTCTGTGATAACAAATGGTCCCAACCAATTGGGTTCAAATTTTCCTTTGCTGTTTCGATGTTCTTTTGATTCTCCTTTAGTACCAATTCTCCAACTTGGAATGTTCTGCTTTTGATTTTCTTGTTATAGCTCCTCTCAATTCTATTATAATGGAATTGCAAATGATTTAAAGCATCTATATGCCACTCATCTAGTAGCTCTAGTTAATTTAGTCTTGATACTCTGTACTCTTCATCCGTGATGAGGTTTTGCAGTGATATTCTTAGTGACGGGAGCTCGATCTCAATGGGGAGTATGACTTTTGATCTGTGGACCAGGGAGAAGGGGGTGATACTAGTGGGTGTGTGGATGCTAGTTCGATAAGCTTAGAGGGTAGGATTGAGCTACAGATGCCAGTCATGATCTATTTCATTGACTATTTTCTTGAGGATCTTTAAAATGGTTTTATTTGTGGCTTCTGCTTGGCCATTGCCTTGTGGATAGTATGGGGTGGAGAAGCGATGTTGGATTTTGAATTTTTCACATAGATAAAAAACATATTGATTCTTGAATAGTGTTCCATTATCTGAGATAATAGCTTGTGGGACACCATATCAACATATGAGATAGTTTAGGATGAACTTTGATATCTGCTTCTCGGTTATATATGTCATGGGTATGGCTTCCACCCACTTGGTAAAGTACTTAGTGGCGGTTATGATGAACTTGTTGCCATTAGATGAAGTGGGAGTGATTTTTCCAATGAGATCAAGTCCCTATTGTGAAAAAGGCCATGGTATGGTGATGGGATGAAGTTCTTGAGCTAGAGCATGGATGAGGTCCCCATGCTACTGACATTGTAAGCACCTTTTGACATAGTCATGTGCTTCTTTCTCCATAATGGGCCAAGAATACCCCATCCTCAGTAGTTTCTTGGGCAAGGCCATTCCACTTGAGTGTGAACTACAAATCCCATTGTGCACCTCAGTTAAAGCAATCAAGGCTTCATCAGTATGAAGGTAGCGCAATAAGGTTCCCTCTATGCTTCTACGGTATAAGGTATTTCCTAGGATGACAAACCTAGAGGAATTTTTAATAAAATTTCTTTTTAAGATTGAGGGTAAGTTAGTAGGTAAGACACTTATTTGTAGGTAGGTATAAATGTCATGATACTAGGGATCTCCAGGACCAACAATTTAGCACACAAATTCTGACTTTGGTACTTTGACTACGGGCACGAGAAGTTACTCTATGAAGAATTCATGTTTTAGGGCATTGCGAGGGATGTCCAGTAGGGATCCAATTCTTGCCATGGCATCTACTGCTCTGTTGTTTTCTCTAGAAATTTGCTCAACTATGATCTCAATAAAGGATTCTTTGAGAGTCTCCACTAGTTTCTTGTATGGAGTGAGCTTATCATCCTTAGTCTGGTATTCACCATTCACTTGATTTACTATCAATTGGGAGTCTCTGTATACTCTGAGAGCCATGATGTGCCACTACATTGCTATTCTGAGACCTATGGTTAAAGCCTCATATTTTGCAATGTTGTTGGTGCAGGGGAATGCCAATATACATGATCTAGATATGTAATCCCCTTGTGGGGTGATAAAGAAGACACCAGATCCTAATCCATGTTGTGTGTATGAGCCATCAAAGTATAGTTTCTAGTGGTCGACTATGTTGAGATTGAAGATGGATTCATTTGGAAACTCTAAGATGAGAGGATTCTCTGAATAGATTGGTGCTTTTGAAAGCTGATCTGTGATGAATTAACCTTTAATTGCTTTCTACTCCACATATTCAATGTCATACTCTGATAGTATCATGACCCATTTAGCCATCCTTCCAATGAGCATTTCTTTTGAAAGTAAGTACTTGAGAGGGTTGATTTTGGTGATGAGTTTCATTTTGTGTGCCAACATGTAATGTTTGAATTTCTAGGATGCAAATACTATTACTAGACATGATTTCTCAATGAATGAGTAGTTTAACTCATCTCCCACCATTGTTCTGTTGAGATAATAGATGGCCCTTTCTGTCCCATTTTTGTCATGCTGAGCTAGGAGAGCTCCAAGGGCTGTTGTTGTTGCTGACACATAGAGAATCAATGGCTTTCTTGGGATCGGTGGCATGAGGATTGGTGGTGTAAGCATATATTCTTTGATCTTATTGATGGCTTCTTCACACTTGTTATCCCACTTGTATGCTACTCCCTTATGAATTAGGTGAGAGTATGGATTTTGTTTATCTACCAGCTATGCTATGAATATTCAGATGGACTGAAGCCTACCTTGGAGATCTCTCAATTTTTCATTGTTTTGGGTGCCTCCATCTCAAGGATTTCTTTTACCTTGGCAGGGTCTATCTTAATACCTCTCATTGACACTATGTATCCTAGTAACTTTCTTGATTGTACACCAGAGACATACTTCTTTGGATTTAATCGGACCTTGTATTCCTCCAGCTTGTCAAAAATAGTACTCAAATTTGCTATGCGATCCTTCCTCTTTTTGGATTTGGCTAGTATGTCATCAACATAATCTTTGACAGTATTATGGATCATGTCATGGGAGATTAACATCATGTCTCTTTGGTATGTTGCTCCTATATTATTCAAGCCGAATGGCATCATATTCTAGCAGTAAGTCCCCCATGGACAAGTGAAGGCCATTTTGTGTTGGTCTTCTTTAGAAATCATTATTTGGTTGTATCCTGAGAAACCATCCATTAAGGAAAGAATTTCATGTCCTTCCATCATGTCTACAATCGTGTCAATGTTGGGCAATGGGAAATCATCTTTGGGACATGCCTTGTTCAGGTCCCTGAAATTTATGCAGATTTTGATGCCCCCATTGAGTTTTGAGATAGGAACTAGGTTTGACACCCATTTTGGATAGTCGATTGGTTGAGTGAATCTTGCATCTAATAGTTTCTTTAGTTCCATTTTAACTAGTAAGGTGATCTGAGGGTGCATTTTCCTGATTTTTTGTTAGACAGGTTTTGCTTCAGGATATATTGCTAGGTGGTGTACCACAATTTCTAGATCAATCCTAGGCATGTCAGCATAGCTCCATGCAAAATTAACTTGTTTTTATCTTAAGAAGGCTACTAGGAGCTCTTCTAATAGTAATGACTCTACATAGAATGTGATGTGTGGTGTTTGCTCGATTCCTAGATTAACTAGATTGCACTTTTCTGCTAGGAGGTCTAATTTTTCCTGATGAAGAGCTCTAAAAGGAAGATTGAGTCCCTCATCCTCAGGCACGTCAAAGAGGTTTTCATTGTTGGATGCATCCTTTCCTTTTACTTTTTTTGGGTTAGAGAGTGCCACAGTGTGGTTTTCACTCAAGGACCTAGAGATTATTCTCAATTTTTCAGTTTTGCGATTGAGGGATTCAATCGTTTCCCCATAGTATGTGTGTGTATCTAGATCAATGATGAATCCTAATTTTTGATCCCCATACAAAATATTATCTTGTACTCCCATGAATTTTGAGAGTGCCTCATCATTTTTGAATGTGTCAAGAATTGGTGGTCCTAAGTGGTCATAATTGCTGAGTTGGGGGTAAACTAGGTGGATTTCATGATTTTGATGGTCTGACTCAAAGGATAAGGTACAAATCATGAGAAGGGTGGTATCCTTGAAGAGCCTAGGTAGGTTGGTTATGGGATCCTCATCATCACTACTACTACACACATCAGTTATATCAAAATTGAAATTATCTAAGACGTGGCTAGTGGATACAGGTAAGTGAAGCTTAGCTGGTGTTGGTTCATGGTGAGTCTTGACTGCTTTAACTAGGGGACCTCGTCCACATATGGTTATAATCAAAGGGGTACATACAAGGAAATATTTCTCATTCACATATCTGGAATGATAGGTATTATAAGCCCATTGTCATTTTCCCCAAGTCTTTGGTTTCTGTCATAGCCCATTGCAAGCATCATTTGCAAACCTTTTCTTTTGTCATCCATTGGTAGATTTGTTGTTGGTCTATTATCTTGGTATAGGAGATGAGATAGGTCCTCTTCTATGACTTCTCAGCAAAGATCCCCCCAACTTTTGAAGTTGGGATATTCAGGGGATGTTTGGGATGTGGAGGCTTCATTTGATTGCGGATGTCCTCGTGATCTGGGAGATTGTGGTAACTCTCCTACCACATAGGCATTTTTGGGAATCATATAATTTTTGTAACCGTTATCCTGGATGATGACTTTGATATCCAAGATGGTGGGGATGGTAGGAATGATGGGTGTCTCTATTGCAAAAGTGGAGGCAAGAGTGGCTAGATCAATGTACGGTGTTGATGGGCCTTCATCATTTTTAGGTACTTGAGGTATTTTGTAGTATTTTGCCTCAAGGATTTTACAGTAGGAGAATGGTTCAGGATCACCATGGATGGTGACCTCTTGTCCTTCATATGTGAATTTGACACATTTATGGAAGTTTGATGCTATTGCTTGCATTGCATGGATCCATGGACGTCCTAGGAGAATGTTATAAGGCAAGTCATGGTCTAGGACCTAACAGGTGGTTTCCATGATAGTTGGCCCTACTTGAATAGGTATTTGGATTGTTCCTTGGGACACTCTTTCTTGATCATCATATGCTCTAATTGTAATACCCTTTCCTTTGTCGATGGAATCATTTGAGATTTTTAACTTCTTAATGAGCTTGCTCGAACAAATATTCAAGCCTACACCTCCATCCACCAAGACTCACTTGACTTTACTTTTCTACACTAGGACCTCTAAATGGAGTGCACGGTTATGAGATGGTTGAGCAAGAAAATCTTGGTCACATAATGCAAGGAGATTCAAGGTAATGATGTTTCTGACCATATCTTGGAATTGTTCCACATGAAGATCTGTGAGGATGGTGGATGAAGCCAATGCTTCCTCAAGGATTTTCTTGTGGGCGGATGAGATTTGTGCTGGGGTTCTTTTTAGCTAATCAAGGATATTGTAACTATTGGGAACGGATCTTGAATTGGACATGAAAGTTCTATTTGGTTGAGATGATCCTACGATAGTAGCTTTTCTGCCTCTTATGGTGACTCCACAATCATCCTAAGCTCCTTTGATAGTGATTACTGCACAATGTTCATCTAGGGAAGTGACGGCAATTTCATACACATGATTCATGTTTTTGAAGGTGCCTTTCCCCTTATTAGTGTTATTGTTCCCTTTATTGTTATGGTTAGGCATTGGATTCGTGTATATTTTGAGGTTTTGGTTTCCTATTGGTTGTTCCACATTTATAATTCTTTGATCAATGAGGTCTTGGACTATGTTCTTTAACCTCATGCAATTGTTAGTGGTTTGCCCTTTGATTTTGTGGAGATTTTCGTTGTACCAAGGAGGTTTTACATTTTCTTCTTGGTAGTTCTGATAGGTGGGGATCTTGATGAGGTTTTCATTTATTAGTTTCTTCATGATGACTTCAAGTTGTTCCCCAAGGGTGGTGTACTTCCACTTGGTGAAGTTCTTGTTTCACTGGGGTAGTCCTCTTTGGTCATTGATGTTATTAATCACTTGATTGTTTTGTTGTGTTTTTGTGTTTGTTTGATGGTTGTTTTGATGATGATTTTGGATTTTTTGTTGCAGTGTGGGTGTGTATTTCTAAGGGGAACTGATGACAACTTTAGCATCAACGACACCATCATTCGTAACATTTTTGTTTCTTTCCCATCTGAGATGTTTTTCATTGTAATTGGTGGGTGGGCGATTGTTCTACTATTCAGGATATGAAGTTGATCCTCCAAGATGTGTCATAAGGGCTCGTTCAATGATGAGTGCCTTGGAAATCAACTGATTGTATGTGGTGATCCCTTGGAATTTGAGATGGAATGCCAAGAGGCTGTCAAGGTTAGATATGATAGTGCACACTTGTTGTTCCTCGGGCATGACCCATTTGCTCTGATTGGCCTTGGATCACCATCATTGTAGGAATGAAGTGAATGATTGATTCTTACCTTGTTTCAGAGATGATAGTTCCTCAAGACTAACATCCATGGTGATATTGCATGTGTAGTTTTTGATGAATGCTTCTATGATTTCTTGAAATGTCTTGATGCCTGTAGGTAGGTGAGAGAACCATTCCATGGCATGGCCAACATAACTCCTAGGAAATAGATGCATTAGATAGGTATCATCATACATGACTTCCATGCAATGAACCTAGAATTCCCTGATGTGATCTTTAGGGTTTCCCATCCCATGGTACTTGTCAAACTTGGGAATCTCAAATCCCTTTGGGAATGGCTTCATCACAAGGCTCTTGTCGAACGGATAAAGACATAGGTTACTAGATTTCTTTGTGGTTCACCCTGATTGAAGATCAAGTACTTGTTCTAAGAGTAATTTTATTTGTGTTGCGACATCATTTTGCAGATTGGGAGGTGGGATGAAAGTGTTCTGAGGTGGTTTGCTTGTTGATGGGATAGGTGGATTAATTGATGTGTTGATTGGTGGTATTTGCACATTTTGTTGATCCATGTATGCTTGTACTTGTTGTTGTATCAACAATGCTTGTTGTTGGTCTTGTTGCTGCTATGCCAAGATTGCTTGTTGCTGAGCTTCCTATTGTTATTATTCCAACAATGCTTGTTGTTGAGTTGCTAACTAAGCTACTTCCTATTGTTCTTGATATTGCTTCAGCACTTGCTGATATGCTTGTTGTTGTGTGAGATACTGCACTTGTGCTTGTGCTTGTTGTGCTTGATATTAGGCTTTGGCTTGAGCGTGCACTTGAGCTTGGGCTTGAGCTTGTGCAACTTGAGCTTGTGTTTGTGCTTGTGCAACTTAAGCTTGTTATTATTGTTTTTGCAATAAGATCCACGCTTGGGAAGCTTGTTGTGCTTGTAATGTAGCTTGGTCAACTTGAGTGGCTCGCGTGGGTTGAGCGGCTTGCTAGGTAGCTAATTGCATGGCTTTCTGAGTAGCTAGTTGTGCGGCTTGTCGAGCTGAGCTAGTTGTGTGGCTTGTTGTTTTTGTACTTACAGAAATGCCTTTTGATAGGAAGCTTTTTGAGTGGCGTGCAATGCCATACTATATTGGCTTGATATGTTGGAGCTTGGTGGTGGTGGAGGTGGTGGTGGATTAATAATGGTGCTCTTTGTGTTGGTGAGAGGTGCTGTCATGTTTAGGGTTTGAGTGGTGGATGGTGTGATTGATGTGGTTGGTCCTTGAGAAATCATGTTTTGAGATGTTAGGGGGGTGGTTGATGATGTGGTGATTTCTTGTGTATTTTTCATTTGTTGTTGTGATATCGATGCCAAGTTTTGAGAGTTTAGCATGATGTTTTGATTGATGTTCGAGATGTTGGTTTGATTTTGATTGATATTTGGTAAAGGGGGAAGCCCTAAACCAAGAAGTGGTGTGGATGATGATGGTAATGGTGGAAGTGGTGAAAAAATGAGGGATGTGATCTCTTGAGGAAATGGTGTAGTGTCGAAAATGCCCCCTAGTCCGAGCATGTCACCCTCTCCTTGCAAGGTTATGGGGAGAGAGGTTCGGGGTGTTGTGCAGAAGGATGATGATGATGATGGATGATTGGGATCATGGAAAGTGAGAGGGGCATATTTATCTAATGGATTTTGGGGTGCATTTTTCCCCAAAATGGTGTTTGCATCCAAGTCTTGATTATTGACAAGGGGGTGTGTTTGAATGGCATTGAGAAATGCACTTCCCTTATTGTTGTGATTTTCTGGATGTTTTGAGTGATGCTTTGGGATGGGGGTGTAGATGAGATGGGGACTATGGATCAAATTGGGGGCATGACCTCCAAGGATGGCTCCACTATAGATCTCACATCAAAATCAAAAGGTATTTTAGCCCCTTGCTTTGCTAATTCGAGCATGTATAGTGAAGGGTTGAGTCTCATCATGATGTTGATAATCTTATGGTTCTCCAGATTTTGAATCATTTCAGTGATTTCCTCGTGTTACATTCCAAAGGGATTATTGGTATGATCCTCTACCTCCTCTTGAGGGTTTTGTGATGATGTAGGCAAGTTGATTAAAGGATTACTTGATTCAATGAGATTTGTTTCAGAATTAGTTTGACTTCAATCACTTGTAGTGGATGTTTCTTTGTTGGCTTCCATGTTCCTCTTGTGTTGAGATCTAGTTTGCACCATAAATTAGGGATCAATTTTGAATAATTTGGGAGATGAATCTCTAATTCTTTTTGGATTGATCTAATCTTAGGAACAAAAAGACAAAATTTTGGATGTTTTCAAGGATCAAAGGTGATATGATGGGGATGATGTAAAAGATGGATGATGTGGATGTTCAAACTTTTGAGAAGTCTTGAGGGGATGCTATACTTTTTTATGACATTTTGGATTTTTTTTGGATTTTGGATTGACCTTGATTTGATTTTGGGTTTTCTTTTGGATTTATGAACAAATAGACTCTAAGATGTTGGATGATTATCTAAGAGATAGATTTTTTCAAAGGATGATAATTTAAATGTGTGTAGGGAGAAGGATGCATCTATCCACACCTATTCAAACAAGATGGTAATATAACCAAGCATATGAAGAAGGAGGCATCTACATTAACTTAGTTAAACAAGATGATTTGATAATTTTGACTAAGCATATGCAAAAGAATGCATCTACACATACCTAGCCAAATATTATTTGATGTTTTGATTCAAGGATTTCAAGGATTTAGATGATTTTTATTTTTTCCAAAAAAGCCTAGCATGGAGGATAATTTCAAGATTTTTCAAAAGATGACGATGAGATGGTTTTTGGTTTGATGTTCAAGGATGGATGACAAAGATTTTATTTTTATCCTAGAATGTACCTAAAAGGAAATTTTTTTACTAGACCTCATTATTGAAGAACATACAATACTTCTAAGGACCTCTATAACTAAGAAGTGCTTCGAATTGAGCATACATTTCCGGATTGTTCAAAGGAATGAGTCTATAGAACCTTGTGAATTTTTTGATTATTTTGATATGTTTCTTTTGATTGCACTTTCGAATGTATTTCTTGATGAACTTTTGAGTGTGACTCCTAAATTTTGAACTTTGGCTTAAGGACTTTTGTTTTGGGATTTTAACTTTCTTAGAAATCATGAGGAACTAACACATGTATGAGGGCCAATTTTTCTTATCTTTGCTTAGTGATTTTGTTTTTACCACAAACACTTCTTTGATTATTTTTCCAAACTAGATGTCCAATGCCCAAATTTCTTCGGATCCCACAAAGTATGTTATGTGGAATTTTGATGAAATGAAGGCAAGGGGTACCTATTGTTTAACTTTCATAGGAAAATTGAGATGTAAATCCAAGTGTTTAGAAACCTCTAAGGATAAAATCCCAAGGGAAAGCCATAACACATGAATTTGGTCAATTGTATTTTCCTCCTAAAGGGTTTGAAATTTTGATGATGATGTTAAATGTTTTTTTTCCAAATGTTTTTGAACAAGCAAAGCGTTTTGTGACCAAGAACGAGCATAACCTTATGGGTATGAAAGATTATATTTTTTGAGTCCCCACTTGGACAAGTCTAGCTACACTTATCTTTAGTGAATGGTTAGATGCTTGACCCCACTGGATCCCCTCAATGACACTCACTTATATGGGGCAGCCAAGCATCAACACACATGAAAATACCATGGCATGATTTCCATTTCTACTAAAGACCGTAAAAGTGTGGGGCAGCTTTAGAATGACCGTTCTTGCACCAACAAATAGATAGGGATTTTGGCCTTTCTACAACAAGGGTTTTAATTCAGACTTTCTATTTGTAGGAGTTGACCCAACATGGTGAGAGATCATTGCTGCCTTTCTCGTCAGAGCCAACCACGCGATACTAGCGTTTATTCCAATACCCACATTTATATCCTGGCTAGAAATACTCTTGGTTTTAGAGTGTTACCGGTTGAGTCATTCCCTTGGGTGAGTAATTTTTTTGCAAGGAAGGTCCTCTAAGATAAACAATAGCAAGTAAATGTATTCATAGTTTGATCAACCTTCGTTTAGAAACAAAGAGAGAACACATGCAATAGGTTTACTCACACTCACACAATGTTTTGTTAAATTTTAACCCGAAAATGAAATGTGGAGGTGATCACTTTATCCCACCCTACGACCATGAAAAAAACTTTTGATTCTCAAGATCGCCGTGAGGTTTGAGCGAAGCACATACGTCTTTTCAATGGTGTTAGTTTGAGTAAGTAATCACAAAGCAAAGTTGCACATGTTCTTTTTAATCTAAAAAAAGCAATAATAATTTATTTTTTATAGCACCAAATGAAGTATGAGAATTTGTCTTGTTCAATTTATTAGCCACAAGCAAAATCTAGTGAGTTTTTATTCTAAAGTTATTTTTAAGCCCCTTTTGTAACAAGAATTGAAAAAAAAGTTATTTTTAGAGCCCAAAATAAAACTAGTAAGTCCTAAGTGTGAAAGACATCAAATTTTTCCTTAAGAGAAATAGTGAATCCTCTAAGAGTGTTAAACAAACACTAGAGTGTTTAAAAACACTTGTTATCATGAGATGAGGTCATCATGCTTATTTCTTCTCCACCTTTGAACAATTCAACCTATAAGAAAATCAGTTAGATTCTGCAAAAACAAAGGTCAAGAAAGCAACAAACATGCCAAATAACCAAAATTTGATAAAAAAAGCGTGTTAGAAATAACTTGTCACTTTTTACTTCCCTCTAATGGTGCAATCCACAAAGGCATCACAGTTTGAAGTCACTAGTGGTGCCATATAGCATCACTTACAAGTCAACATCACTCTACAACCAGACCAGAGAGCATGAAGGCATCGCTATTTTGATCAGTGGTGCAATTTGGATTTTGAAAAGATTCCAACATGCTAGAAAGCATCAGCAGTTTTGTTTGAAAATTTGAATTATGGGCAGGAAGTTTGAAGTGTCGCAGTTTGAACTTTTCAGTAGTGCTATATGGCGGCGCTAAGTTCTCAGCGGTGTTGAATAGTGATGTTGAGCTTCCAACAGTGGAGTTTATTGTAATCACCCAAAAAGAACATAATTTCTTCAAAAAATGTGAATTGATATCTTGGTTTTCCCTCCTTCTAGTGCCAAAATGAGGACCTAGATCCTATACCTGCAAGAACACAAAAAACAACACATTAATAAGGTCAAATGCAAGTTAGAACATAGATCCCTCAAGAAATCCATTTGAATGTAAGAGAAAAGAAATAACATGAAGAACACAACAAACTTAAAGGCTAAAATATCAAATCCTATTCTAAAACAAAGCAAACTCTTAATCTCTTGAGGCAGTTGGTGCCAATTTGATGTGAAAATTGACCCTTTCCCAACTCCAAAGATGTGATGAAGATGATTGATGATAGATGCATGCTTGTGGTGATGACTTCAATGGAGCTCCATGTTGAAAATTTGCAAAAAACCTAACTATGCTTGGATGAATTTGATGAAGGTTGCTATGAATTTGAGTATAGTAAGTTTACTCAAGTTGTGGATGATCAAATGAGGAATGAAGTCTCTTATTTATAGAATTTCAAGTTGAGGAGATGTCCAAAATAGAGAAATGTGGGACTAAGAATTAACCAATAACAAAGTGCCACTTGTCAATATGTGAATGGATGGAGGATGTGCAAGTTTTGAAGAATGTGTCAATAAATGCATATATTTGAATTTTGAAAATGTTGAAATGACATGTAAGAGGGAAAGAAGGTGCATTGAATGCCACTTGGCTCAAGGAAAAAGGACTTTCTAGGTGGAGTAAATTCCTTGTTGGAAGGATAGAGTCCACTTGGATTTTGAATTCAAATTTGAAGAATATTCCTTTTTTTATGCCTTTTGAGAGAAAATAGAGTTTTTAATAAATGAATTAAATCTATTTTCTTATGCAAGTTGCAAAAGCTAGAGGATGGGACATGAGAGGAGATTAAATTAATCAAGGTTAAATAATTTAATGAGATTAAACTGATGTGACATATTGATTTAGATTTATGGATTGATTTAAATCAAAATATGCAAATAATATGATTTCAAGATTAATTAAATAAATGTTTTTGTTTTATTTAACCAAGGAGATGAAGTTAAATTAAATCAAATAAGGTTTTAATTTGTTTAATTTAATGGATGAAATTTAGAGATTTAATCAAATAAAATTTGATTATTTAATTAAATAGGGATAATTAGATCAGAGTGAATTCTTTAATTAATAAAAAAGGATGACTTAATTAGATAAATGATATATTTAATTAGGAGAGGAATATTGATGAATTTAATCAAATAAAGGTTAGACTAAGGGATGATTCAGGATGAAGTGATGTTAGTGGTTGAAATCAAATGTGTAGTGTTAATCAGTATATTTTACGTGTCTACACAAACCAAATCCCACACCCTTCTTTTTAACACAATTTATTGTTGGAGATAAGCTTCTACATAATAATATGATTGATTTGGGGGCTATCATGACTATGCATATGCTTTGAAACTTAAGTATGAGCCCCTTGAAAAAGGAATAATGCAACTAGATGAGAAGAAGGTTCCTACAGTTGGTCAAATAAAAGATCTATTTCTGACCCTCTTCTCATGTCCAAGCAAAACAACCACACAAGAAATAGTAGTGATAGACATTCCCCTAGTTTTCAGAATGTGTCTTTCAATAGATTTCACTGCAAAGCTTGGTAGATACTTAGCACTTGACTGGTCCCACCTAATATTGAGAACCAAGCATGGGGAGAAGATGAAGATTCTATCTGAATCCTTGCATCTCGAACACATTGTTGACAACACAAACCTTTGCTTTGAGGTAGCACATACTTCCATCTCTTAGAAAGAGAGATATTGTGTAGAAATGCTAGAAGATGAAGATACATGTGATCAAACTCCTAAGGAAGAGGTGCTACTCAACCAATTAATTTAATTCGATCCATTCAACAAGTTCCACACAACAGGGCTAGGAACATATGTGATCTTCAATGATGATCAGGTCTTTTCAAAACTAATAAAGGATCAGAAAGAATTTGATTATCCAAGTGATAATCGTCTATGGACCTTATATTTTGATGGCACCAAGTGTAAAGCTAGCTCTAGAGCGGGTGTCTGACTAGTTTCTCCAATAGGATTGAAGACCCTCAAGTCTTACCATTTTGAGTTCTCATGCTCCAATAATGATGTCGAGTATGAATCCTTGCTTCACAGGCTAATTCTAGCAGAGTGGAAAGGCACGAGAAGAATACAAGATTTCGAAGATTTAGAACTATTGGTGAGTTAGGTCCATGGATAAGAAACAACAAAGAACACAAGGATGAGATCTTACAGGCATCAGGTTTTAGATTTGATCAAGAGTTTTGAAGCTTCCAACATACAAGTTATTCCCCGATCACAAAACAATGTTTCTTCTAATCAGATGGCTTCTGTTAGTTTGCAATTTGAACCAATTTCTGACCTGAGGAAGCAGAGCGCAACACCAGTCATTATCCAACCCTCAATTCCTGACAAGAATAAAAATTAGCAAGTCTTTGATGATGACAACCAAATTGCTTCTTTCATATAGAAATTAGGGACAACTTTTGACTACTCAACACTAGGGATACGATTTCCCAAAGATCAAATCATCCAATTGAAAGGGAATGAGCTTCCGTGAGGATTAATTTCTCTCAAAAATCTCTTTGATTTTTAAGACACAAGGAATGGAAAGAAAATATTTACTGCGAATGCAACAGATTATGAAGAGCTTGATGTCAGAAGTAGCAAAAAGATAAAAGTTAGAAGGGAAGTTCCTCACAAGGAGAAGAAAAGACTGAAGGATCTATGCTTCAAGTATGACAGGTTTATCGCTTGGACCTATGATGATCTAAGAGGATACAATCTGGGAATAATCCAACATACCATTGATTTGGTAGAAGGATCCAAGCCTATTCGATAGAAGGAAAGGCCAGTAAACCTGAAGGTCGAAAACTGATGGTATAGGAGCTCACCAAGCTAGTTGAATCAAATATCATATATCCTATCAAACATTCCACCTAGGTATCGAATTTGGTTCTAGTTTGAAAAAAGAATGGCAATATCTGAATTTGTGTTGATTTTCGAGACTTGAATAAAGCCTTGTTAAAATACCATTACCCTTTGCTACTGATGGAGTAGATCTTGAAGACTATGGCTGGATTAGGGATGTTCTCTTTTCTAGAGAGTTTCTCAAGGTATAATCAAGTCTATGTGAAGGAATCTGACCAACATAAGACAACTTTACCACTAATTGGGGAATGTTTGCATATTCAAAGATGCCATTCAAAATTTCCAATCTTGGTGCAACTTTTCAATGAGTAATGAATATTGCTTTTGAGGATTAATCAACCAGATTAGCCTCATATATCTAAATGACCTAACGATCTTTTCAAAATAAAAAGACTATCATTTTGATCATCAGGAAAAGGTTTTCTAGAAAAGCCAACAGTTTAGGATTTCTTTGAATCCAAAAAAATGTGTCTTTAGAGTACCTTAGGGTAAGCTCCTTGGTTTTGTAGTAGCGTAGGAGGGAATAGTAATAGACCCTGAAAGGGTTAGATCTATAATGGAATTACACTTTCTGGTAAACCAAAAGGGACTGCAATCTTTTCTAGGGAAGATTAATTTTGTTAGTAGATTCATATCAAATTTCAAGGCATTGCAAGAACAATCAAACTAATGCTTAAAAAGAACCTACTTTTCAAATGGACTCCAAAATGAAAACCAACTTTTGAGCAGCTAAAGATAGCCCTCTCTGAAGCCTCAGTGTTGGTTTTCCTAGATTTTTCCAAATACTTTCTATTCTATGTATACATAGCATAGCTTCAATACTCACCTAGAAGTGTAATGAAGACAATGGTGAGCACCCTATCACATTTCATTCAAGGACTCTAAAAGATTATGAGGTTAGCTATAATTTCATAGAGAAGTAGACCTTTTCCATTATCAAAAGTTTAAAGAAATTTTGACACTTGGTGTCTGCCAACAAGATCACTATTCTTGTAGCACATCCCAGTGTGCGGGAATATATCATAGAAGGGGAAATAACAAAAAAAGGGGAAAATTGGATCACCAAGATCGTAGAATATGATGTGGAAATTAGACCAACAAATATGGTTAATGGAAGAGGTTTGTGTGTGTACATTGCATAGGAATCAAATCTATAAATTGATAGAGATACTGATCAAGTCTACTTGAACAAATTCGAGTCTGAAGAGTCTAGGGTGGCTGATCGGACGTAGTATATGCAAAAGGGGTACTACCCAACTAGTCTTCCACTTCATAAAAGGAGATACTATCGACTAAAAGGAACCAGGTATGTATTAATTAAGTGTGTATTATTTAAGAGAAATTATGTTGGTGTACTACTTTGATGTCTCGACAAGCTACATGCAAAAAGAGTTCTTAATGAATTTCATCATAGTCTAGAGTGTGGAAATCTCACTGCCAAGATGACTACCTTAAAAATCATGCGAGTAGGATATTATTGGACCTCTATGTTTGCTAAAGCACATCATTTGGTGCAAAAGTGTACTTGGTGCCAATATTTTGTTGGCAAAGGAAAGAATGCAGCTTTGCCCCTGAGCGTGATTGTAACTGAGAAACCCTTTGCTCAATGGGGTCTGAATTTTATCAGAATGATAAATCCTATTTCTAGTGCCAAAAAAAAGTGGGTCCTCATGGTGACCAACTACTTCACAAGGTGGATGGACTCCATAGCCCTAAAAAATTCCATAGAAAAAAGGAAATTATCAATTTCCTTAAAGAGCTAGTAGCCCGATTTGGCCCGTCCAAGACCATCATATCTAATAATGTCTGAGCCTTTATAGGGTCATGAATGCCATATTTTCCTATCAGACATGGGATTTTCCTCAAGACTTCATCAAATTATTTCCCACAAGGGAATGGGTTAGCAGAATCAACCAACAAAAACCTAATTAGGTTAATCAGGCCAAGAATGAATTGGTGTATGGAAAGGAGGTAGTGCTACCTATCTCCATAGAGATCCTTTTGAATTAACGAGTGTACTAAAAAACCATGGAAACACACAAAATTGGAAGTGCTATGGGAAGGACCCTTTTAAATTAGCACGTGCAAGGAAAAGAATGTGTATGAACTTGAAGACATGGAGGGAAACACTTTAGATATACCAGTGAACTACATTTTTTTGAATTTATTCCATTAAAATACACAGTTCTTTAAAAAATTTAATAGCTATGTACCATATGTAAATTTTTTGTAAATACATTCTAATTTTGAGAATAACCCATCTGAGAAGAACATTAAAGAAATGAAAATTTGTATTATATTATATTCATCAAAAAATCTACAATATAATGCATAGTTCAAGGCTCAGATTTAAACATGAGGTTCTCTTGAGAAAACCCAAAAGAGTATAAAAGAAAAATAAAGAAAAAGGGAGGCAACACGTAAAATACATAAAGTAAAGCCTCTAGCCATTGTCGATGAAGCAAAAAGGGCTCGTTATCAGGTCTTCTTCTTCTTTTTCTTTAGGTTGCAAAAAGGGGCTAAAAATGCAGCACACGTAGGCTACCCATAGCATAGAGTTAGGGTGTACTCACTACGACTCTACACCTGAAAGTCAAAGTGCTTCCTCTAGGCGAGTCCTAGAATGCGCTTCACTTTGTACTCTCACAGTAGAAAAGTGGCCGCTGGCTGAGAAGAGTAGCGTTGTGTCTCAACGTTCATAGTATGGAAGTTAGAGAGGAAGGGAAACCAAGGTATGTCTATTCCAAAGTCCATGTGCTTGTGAGGATATATGGTTCTTGGTCTAACGACATTAGGGATAGCCACTTACACTACCTTACCAAGCCTCTCCATCAATGAAGTGTTGAACATCTAGTGGAACACTTCAATTATCATGGGCTTGGACACATTTAGGTCCAATAGTGAGGCCATGAAGTAGGAAATCACATTGTAGTTGCTCCACAGCTAGTTTTCATCATCAATGACGTCTAGGCCAACTACCCACCTAAACACAACCATGACGAGGTGGTTGCATTTCTTCACTAGGAACTTAATTTTGTCACTAGTGACCTCTCTTGTAAGGAAATATTGTGGCCTCTATGGAAGGAGCCAAATTTGAGTGCCTAAGCCAACAGTTATTTTGATAAGAAACAAGTTATGGCAGAATGAGAATAAGCGAAGAGCTTGCTAAACTTAAGAGACTGTATTTTTGAATGAATGTTGCAAAAGGTGGCATAACTATATATAGAAAGGTGAGTTGAAAAACTCAACCAATGGAAGATCTACTTTTGGCCAGATGACAACAGGAAAATTTGAAGGAAAAATGAAGAATGGCAGATAAATTGTATGGAGAATCTGATAGAATGCCTTGAGAAATAATTTTGGGTATTGGGAGTAAATGCTCTTGTATTCCAATCGTCGATATGTGTCCCTTTCCATCATCAATGCTAGCTAATTGACTAATGAGAAAAGACATGGATTAACACACTAAATCTCTGAAAAATTAATGGGCACATCTTTTCAAGAGTATCTTGTATCACCTCAGCATGTTTCACATAGTGATGAGCACACTTTTTGATGAAATGAGTTTATTTGATAAAAATATGGCAGAGGGAATGTACTAATTCCATCCTCATGGCATTTTTGGAATTCTTGAGGGATACGAATCTCCAATCAACACATATCGCCTCAATGGAAACATTTAATGGACTAGCAATAATGGCATAGCGTTAACTATATGTACAAGTAAGAGAATTAATTGCACTCAAAAGTAGGTTTTTGCAAACAAGCAAAAGGAAAGTGGTTGTTATCACTAGAGAAGCTCTCTACACCTTTCTTGTACAACCATGATGAAAGCATTGACCTCTAGTAGACAAGTCATAGTTTCAAACAAAAGACCTGGTTATGCCGATGGTTTTGGGCACAACTCATTCACTAATGCCCCAATAGTAGAAGAGTACCTTTTGAGCAATGTAGAAAGGTCCAACCTGATAAAAACATCTAAAGAGAGGTGGTGCAAGACATCACTGATAATTTTTTTGACTCTCATGTATTGGATAACCCTAAAAACCTTAGGGAAGGTGTGTTTCAAAGGATACTAGAGCATGAACTATCAAAGGGTTTTGCGTTTTAGCTCTAGAACAATGGCCTACCATAGTTTATGCTTCCTAATGTACATCTATGCCTAGAGTTGGTTAATGCATGTGCGAAAAAGTTTAACAAAAATACAAAGGCCATTGAGGGTTGAGGGGTCAAGATTATGATTTCTACCAAAGCTATACATGATATGCTATGTATCCCTACGAGCTGGGGTGTTGAGATTTTTGATGAAGAGTAGATGGATGTATTAGGGGAGGACATGTTCAGGAAAACTAATTTTTACGAAGATGGGATGAAGGAAAGACCACAAAGATGGTAGATTCATTAGCCTTTTTCATGCAAGAAATTTAAGGACTCACAATTTGTGTTCTCAATGTTGGCTTGGTTTTTTGGCCTCCATGATAATGAAGAGGTTAATCATTTCCAATTTTCCATAGATCTTACGCTGAAATGGGAAAAATTCAAGAGGTACTATGATTTTGCTGAAGTAATAGCTAAGAACATGAGGGAGCAGTTGAAGAATTACAGTCCTTGCTCATTTTCTTTTACATCAGAATTTTGAGTGGCTAGGGAGGAATGTTCTAGTATCTAGGCTAGATGAAAGGGGCTCTCTCCAACCAGTTTTTGTAAGGATGCCCATTCTTCCAAGGATAGGGGATTATTATCGATTTGCAAATAATTTTATGAGTCCAATGCTCTAGTATTTGTTGGCTTGCCCCATTGGCCATTTCTCTCAAGAGGTTATAGAATGGATGAAAGATTTGCTGACCCCACTAGATTATTTCCTAGGTGAGAATTTCACATTAATCAAATTTCATGGCTTTCCCGGGGAGGCATTCCAACTCCCCTAATTTGTAACAGATAGGGTCTTTGCGTTGGAGGAATGCCATTAGGTAACTGTCATTGATAGGATTTAGGGAGTTGGGAGGAACATAAAAAGGCTTTATGATCTTCCTCTGATAATTGGTAAGAGTTAGGTAATACTGACTAAATGAAAGGCTGATGATGAGATCACAAATTTACTAGAGGCCTTACGCTTGGTCCTCATTTGTGACAAGTGGAATTTAACCCAAATGGGATTTATAGTTTGAGACACCAGGTTTAGGATTATTTCCAGAGAAGGAGGAACTTGGGTTGAGAAAGCACAAAATTATACATTAACTTGGATGACATTCCAGAAGAGTGAACAAATGGTTAAGTTTATATGAGCCGCAGGTAGATTATCGAAGGAGTCTTCCATGGGAAAATCTCTCAATGCGCAACTAAAGTGTAGGGGATGGTTGGAAAGGAAAAATGAAGACTTATAGAGATTCCGATAAGAGATGAGGTGCCTAGGTGCCCTGTTCGGCAACTTTTAGCTGCTTGATGATGAATTTGAGGATTTATATGATAAAGAGGTTGATTCTGACAACAAAAATCCTATATGACAAAGAGGCTGATTCACAAGCTCTATCTACCTCCAATGCCTAAAGTAAAGATAAAAGGACCCAGTGGTCTCTAAGAGGATCCATAGTGACCGCTGAAGGCCAAATTTTGGAAGGATCTGCTACCAGAGGATCAAAATGTGCTAGTTTTTTTCATATAAAGTGAAGAAGGATTCAAGGTTTGGGTGCCCCTAATATACTGGTCTGACACAAAGAAGAAGTGGAGTTCATCCTACAAAATGTTTCAATCACTACAACTCAGATAAGTTTCACTCTTGTTCTTCTTCCTATTTTTGTATTTTTTGTCAGTCCTTTGCCCCCTCCCATGGAAAGGAATCCTCCATCCTTAGACCCTGAGCTAGTAATCATGAATTCACCTCTTTCCATTTTCAGTGAACCCGCTGAAACCACCCTGCGTGCTGAAGGAGCGTCATACACTGCGACCGCTGTTGTGTATTTAATTTCCCTATTGAGGGAACCCATTGAAACAACTAGGACCACCACTTTACCTATCACTCCTGACCCCTCTATTTCTGGGAAGGAACCTCTCCATCAACCCATTTATGTGTTCAACCCTACTAGTTTTTCCTTGCTCAATTTGGTGTTCCACCCTTTTCCGTGATCACATTGCCTTTTGCATTCCCTCATGCACACACATCAGAATTTTCCCCTACTGTCACCATTTTTGGATTGCCCCTTGGTGCTTCCATTGCAACACAGAGCATTGATGTCCCTTAGACTCTTTAGGGTCATTTTGATACTACCAAATAGGCCCGAAAGGCCATGAAATAGAAAATATTGTTGAAGAATGCCAAGAAGCCCGCTACAAAGAAGATTGAAGCATGATTCAATGAAGAGTAGAAATATTTTCTTATTACTACCATGAAGCCACTTATCTCCTAGCCTGAATGGAAAATGCAGATGGAGGACCATGACATTCATGCTGTAGGCTTGGATTTGAATGAAACTCGCCCACATGACAAAGTACTCCTAGCCAAAGTGACTTAGAAGGTGGTGTATGCTAACTATGAGAGGCTGGACAGGAAATTAAAGAAGCACGAGGTAGAGTTGGAAAATGTAAAAGGAATAGTAAGAAAATTGTAGAATGAGATTTGTGCTAGAGAAGTTGAAGTGACCTGCATAAAGAAAATTCAAGGCCAACAATGAGATGCATCTAAGTTGCTTGCAAAAGCTCAGAGTGAACAAGTTCATCTTCATGCTAAAATTAAAAATCTAAAAAGAGAGCTAGATGATGCCCAATCTTGAACTTTCGATGATCTTTGGAGGATCTAGGTAGAAGCGTAAGAGTCAAAACAAGAAGTCAGAAGACTAAGCTCAAAATTGGAAAACGCCCTTTGGGTGAAAAGTCAAATGGAAGAAAGCACAAGGGAAAGAGAGGCCCAATTTAACCAAGAGTTAGTTGCTGCATGAGGATCTAGATTCCTCCTGATAATGAAGAGGCTGATATCCACGCATTGGGAGCCGATTGTTGCTGATATTTCCGTTCTTGGGCCTCCTTTACAATTTCTAAGAGATGTTCGAGAATTGAATGCCAAGGTTGCTTTGATGGTTGATCACTTTATGTAGAAATGTTCATCCTGAGTGATAGACTCACAAAGTTTCATTTCCAAGTTGTGCATCATCACTGATGAGGTCCTAGAAAGAGTGGCCCTATTCCTGATTGACAGATTGCCTCCATCAAATCTAATGAGATCATTAACTATCATAGGGTTGCCAAAAAATGTAAAGAGTTCTAGACAATGCTAAATAAGTGGATCACTAAAATCAAGGACTTTGGCATCTTGGTTTCTTATGGGCCATCTCCTCTTGTTTCACTAGATGAAGATGCATTGACGATGGAGTTAGTCACTGATGCAATCTGACAAAAAAATCTAGACCTCTGTCAAACTCCCAAGTTTGAGTGCAATGCCCATGGTAGATGATGTTGAGTGTGATGTCTATGCTCTTTCTCGACTCTATTATCACCTGGGAGCAGTTTCTTCTAGATGGGGTTTCATCTCTTTTAAGGAGACTTTTGATCTTGAGCAAGCATATAGGTAGATCAAAAACTTCATCCTACCAACTTATGTAGATTGGGAGGTTTAGCGTGTCACTTTCGTCAAACTCCAAGAACAACTAGATGCCTAGGTTCGTGCCTTTGCAAGTGAAGACCCCCTGTGAGTTGCCAAAACTATGAGACATTTTTTCATTAATCACTTTGATTTTCAGCTTATACAATGTTTTCAATTTTAGGTGTGCCTAGGCTCAAGTAGATTTATCTAAAAGGTGAATAATGTGCCACATTGTGGCTGTGCAACTTTCATCTTTCATCTCCCTTTTGAGAGAGTTCAGAACATGTGTTGGGTCATCACAAATTTTCTAGGGAGTTATATTCATTAGCTCAAAAGTGTTTGTATTTTTGACACATCACTTCTTCCCTGTGAGCGGATTGCATATCCTATGCAATGATATCTTTTGGGGAGTTTTTTTAGAGCTGGCTGGCTTTTTTCCTTCTTGGTTTTGAGGATGGAAGCTTTGATTCAGTGCCTTTGGGTGATGTGATTAGTCAACTAGACCTTTTTTCTAGGCTATTTTTTTTAGGATTTGATCATTTACGGGCCTTTATCTTTGCTAAATATCTAGAAAATATCAATGTGCTAACTAAGAATTGATGAGAAAAGATCATTGTGACCTAACCAAAGATCTACGATTGGATTGTGTGCCATTAACTATCAAACACCTGGCAGTATTGAATTTTTGGTTGAGGTGGTGTTTTCCTTTTCTTTAGCTATATAAGGAAGGTGACCACACAATGAGGGGTTGGAATTTCAAGTTTCAATTTCCTTGGCTAAGGGTATGTGCAGGATCATGATGGGCCAAAAAGTGGTGATATGATGGGTATGTTTCTGATGACTCTTTTTTTACCCAAAATTGATGAAACGAAAAGGGTTTTTAAAGTAGATTCTCAACTTTCCACCAATATAAATAATTATTTACTTTGAATTTAATACATAATTATCATTCATTTTCTATTTGAATTATGACTAAAGTCCTGATTGATAGGTTGATTGAAAAACATCTATAGATTTCAAATTGTATCACATTTTTTGAATTTGAAACATGTGTCACATTCAATGCTTCACATACTATAGGATTAAATAAAAAAATGAATTTCATGAAGTTTTGACCAAGTTAAGGTGGTCATACATACAAGTTTTTATATTTTTTAAAAGTTGTAATAAAAAAATCATAATTAATTATTTACTTGGAAAAAAATAACAAAAAAATATGAATCACATCTTGACATGAGTCTTCTACTTATATATAGAATCTTATAAAAAAATATTATCATTTTATTGTGGTTAGGGTGGTCAAACAGACATCAACTTCTTATTTTTTCCCTGAAATTTAAGTACTACTGCATTGAAATTTCAAATTTTCACAGAATAGATTTTAAAAAAAAACCTAGTAGTTTAGAAACTACATTCAATTTGCTACAGATTCTATTCTTACATATTTTTGAAATAATATAGATAACTTATTCAAATTTTTATGTCAAGTTGCCTAACTCTGTTTTTTCTAAATTTTTCACCACTTAAGGGCCTATTTTTTCCATGATCTTGCACATACCCCTAAGGAAAGTTTCTTTAGTTTTTGTAGGGTATAAAATTATTTTCAAAAGCATAATTGTAAAGCTACTTATCTCTGGAATGTTATATATTTTAAGGATTAAACTAATGTTAGATTGGCATCCGACCTTTGTTTTAAAGTTCATTTGATATTTAAAGCACATATTATTGAGGAGAAATTGTTGAGACTATGCATGTATGAACCTTTTCAATATTTCTTTCTTTATATTATCATTTTGAATGAAACACTATGTCTTGCATGTTGAATATGAATAGTTTAAGTAGTGTATGCTTGTATGGTAGAATAGTGACTTGTGAAAATTGGATTATGTCATTGGAATTCCTTTTTTTTTCTAAATGGTTGTTGCTTTACTATATTATGTTGCATTAGGTTAGGGAGCTTATGCAGTTTCTGAATGTTCTTTTTATTACCCTTAGAAATCTTTATGTTTGGTCAGACCTTAATGAAAACTGCCTGCAAGAAGATTTAAAAGTCTGTACTGTGCTTGTTGTTAGCCTTTTCTGTTTGTTCCCTTTCCAAAAATGAAGGGTTGTGGCATTCTGTGTATAATTATATCAATCATAGGAATGGTTGGGTTTGAAATGTTGTAAAAGCATTGGCATATCAGCCTTTTTCATGTTTTATATTTACATTTCTTTCTACCCTTTACTCCAAACCCCCAAAGAAGAGTTGAATTTCTATAAAAATCCTAGAGGTATTCAGTGAGGTGCAAATTGGTCCCCCACTCACTAAATTTCCCATAATACTGCTAGAGAGGCACAAGCTTTGATGATCAACAAAACCAAATGTTGATGAAAGGAATGAATATTAGAGAACTTACACCCTTATTGTTTCAGCTTATATATCATTCCATAATGTTGATCACACTAGCCTTGTTAGGGGCTATGATTCAAATAATGATATGAGTGAAGAAGACTTGTCCCAAGATCTGATTATTCTCATGTTGATAGGAAATAGTTTAGTGAGCGTCCAAATAATGTGATGTATGCACTTGTGGATTACATTCATGAAGTTCCAAATGCACTACATAATACAACTAATAAAGAGATAAAAATAGTTTCAAATACTTGGCATAGCACACCAGGTAATGGAACTACTAGTTGTTCTAGTGATGAGACCACAGAGAGGGTCCATCTATAGTCTTATGGTTAAGATGAATATAGTAAAGGTAAGAGTGATAATGAGATAATGTATCCATCATTTAGTGTGCTAGAACCATGCAGTTCTGATTACAATATTTCCAAGGTTAAATTTTTTATCAATAGTGAGCTTGGTGTCATGGGGCATGTTCATGCACATTCAAATCATAAGATTGATCATGTTGATTGTTATTGTGTTGGTCATATTAGATTGCATGAAGTACAGTTGGAAATTTTTATATCAAATGAGGATAACATTAGCATACAAGATGTTGATGAGATGAGTTTAATCTCTGATGATTAGGTTATGCATTATGATGGGAATTTGAGTAATAGGATGCCACCATTTTTGGGTAATATTTCTATGGAGCTTGAAGAGTTTTTTGACCATGATATCTCAGATTATGTGGACATGGGAGAAATTTTAGATGTATGCACTAAATAATCCGAGGATGGGAATGAAGTTAAAAATGTGTCTATTTTTTCTTCAAGTGATTATAGTGAATTTGAGTGCAATGATGACTTGAAGGATTTGAACCTTCATGCTAAGGAGGCCAAGGCTTTTATGTAAAAAATAAATATGGAAAATCCATTGTTTGATGAGCCACCATACTCACTAGAGATAAGAATTGATGATCCTTATTGGTGTAGAGATAATCCACTATTTGTTGAAGACTTTGATGATGCACTTGATACATGGTTAGAATGTGGCCTTGAACAAGCAAAGCAACCTATTGATAAGCTTATGGAGGATGTTACATATGATTGTTTCAAATTTGATACAAATGTTGCAAATGAAGGTGAGTATCGTGATGCTGATTACTTGAAAGAATATGAATACTTTCAATTCCCAATTTAGTTGGGAGATGTTTTAGTGAAGCATGAAAATAAAATACAGAGCAAAGAATGTTATTTTCAGTATAGAGATATGTCATGTAATGATAAAATTTTTCAGTTTGTTCCTGATAATACAATATGTACAAAATGACCAAGATTACACAAGCAATGATATATTCAGAAAAGGTGAGAAAAGTGCTTGATCCGGTGGACATTTTTCAGTGAAAATTGAAGTGTCTTGTTTTTCTCCAAAATCTGCACCATCAGAAAGAGCTCAGTGTCCTGGTTCCAACGCAACTCGAACGAAGCAAAAAGGAGTCCGTTTGCACGAGTTATAGCCAGTCAAACCTTTGGTCAAACTGGAATCAGAGGGCGTCCAGGAAGCGAAAAAAATGATGTCATCAAAAGTTGTCGAAGTCGGCACCATTGGGAAGAGCTCGTCACAAGCTTTCCAACGCAACTCGTTTCGTTGAAATCCGACATCGGACGCGAGAGTTATCAGCGGTCAAAGTTTCAGGTTTGACTTGGTGACCGGAAGGTGAATGATGACGTCAGCGTCCGTACAAATGACGTCAGAAGTCCGTACAAATCCGAAGTGGACCAACCAGATGTTGACACGTGTCAAGTCCGTACAGGTGACGTGGCATGTGAGTCAGATGGTACGGGCCTATCGGCGGCCGACACGTGGCATCCAATCAACGTCACGTCGGATTCCAGTCAGCATACAGTCAGCAACACGTCAGCTCTCTGTGTACAGTCAGCGCACGGTCTTTGTCCACGTCGTCATCTTAGTCAGCGGCACAGTTGGCATTACACGTCATCAGCCAGTCATCAGACACGTAGGCACCGGCGTCAGTGACATGTCTTCATGATCGGCGAGTGAGAGTTGGCCACGTGGCACCCTCCTGGTGCGACACGTGGCCCCATCTTCTGCTCTTCGTCGGCAATTTGGTTGTAAATTGTTTGTTGGTTTTGTTATATTTTTAAGAAAAAACTGGTAGCGGCCGGGATGGGAGTCGAACTCCCAACCACCCGCCAGCGAGTTCAACGGGCAGCCATTCCGCCAGATCGTCGGCCGGTAATTCTATTGTAGGCCGGTTTGTTTTATTATAGGAATTTGTTTTGTTTGTTGGGAAAACGCCAGCCGGCGGGTTTGGAACCCCGGACCGGCCGGCTAGCAAAATTAACTGCCACCGGTACACCACGCACTCAGTTTAAAACATACATGGCGGCAGTTTCTTTTGACAACAGTTCAAACCCGAATGCCTTATTAAAACAAAAACAAACTCCTAAATTTGAAATACAAACAAACAAATAATCTTTCTAAGGATTAACCCCGAAACAATAAAGCCCGATGGGAATAAAATGAAGGGCTTAAATAAAGTGGGGGTTATTTTTAAAAGATTATTATGGATATTTTTGAAGACTTATCTTGTAAAAGGGAGATTAAGTTGTTTTTATGGGATATTTTTAAAGATCCTTATGTATTTGGAGAGATAAGGTGAATATTTCCAAATCATTTGGTTGAAGGCCAAATTGAGAAAATTATTTGTATAAAAAGGGGGCTTGAGGTGAGGATTGTAATCAAGTTTTTCTTTCAGGTGATGAAGTCCTAATGCTGAGGCGTCAAAAGAGAGGTTTTGTTGGAGAGTTCTTCAAACCATTCTTGCATATCAGAGCAACGTTACGCTGCCGAAGTGCCTGGAGAATGGTGGTGCTTTTGTAATTGATTTGGAATTAATCGGATCGGTCTCTCTATTGGAGTGGACCCGGAGACGTAGTCACATTCTGTGACGAACTCCGAAATCAAACACTGTTTGCACTTCTTCTTCTCTCTCTTTCTGTCTCTCATTTCTTTTCATTCTGTTATAATCACCTTGATTACGTTCTTTATGTTATTTCCTTAAGTTAATTTCATTTTAATTAACTTGGAATAATCATTGTAAAGCATTGTAAAAGTTAAGCATTTAAACTGCAATCTAGTCTAGATCCTACATAGATCAGTGCTAGTGAAAATGAATGTAATCAAGCAGACTCCAAGGGTATCAACATTTTCCTACTTATAAGAAGAAGGATATACATGTTGCAATGGTATGGAAAAGATAAATGCGGGTTGAAGGAAATCAGTTCTTTCAATAGAGTGGTTTTTGACAGGGGTAGGAATTAGCCCTAGGTTTTAGTGGCCTAGCACCACCAAAGTGGATTTGAAGCTTAGTTGAATTGTAGAGTGCATACTCAAAATTTACACCCTTGGAGAAGGTTTCAGACAAAGTGGATATTGGATCTCCCTTTTCAAGCTTTTGGGGCCTATGTAAATTTTTTTGTGTACATATTTTGGTTTGTTTTGGTTTTTGTCTTTTGTGCCTGGTCTACTTCACCTATGATTTTGGGATCTCACCATGCCTATTAGAGGCATGTGTCCATAATATGATTCACTAATGGAGCCCCTTAGAAAATTATTGGTTCCATTCTACAATTGTGCAAGATTTGGTTATGATCCTCATTTCTGGCTTGGGATTGTGTTCCTCATCACCGTGTTAGGGTTTTTATGTTGTTACAACCCTTCAAAATTGGCCTACAAGCTTTGAAAACCATTGGTCATTTTAAAATTACATTGAATTGATATTCCTGGTCTCTAGTTGTCTAAGTTACCTCTTACTCTGGATTGAAGTCATTTTTATCGCCTCCTAATTTTAAGTCTGTTGGTCACCTTAATCCTCCTTAGTACTAAATTTTTCTATGGCCGAGGCTTAATATTATAAAGATTTAAATCCTTAGCCTTCACCCTTTATGGGTCAAGTTCTCATCTACCTAGAGGTGGCCCCTTTCTAAGATTAAATTTTGTGGCATGTGCAAAATTAGGACTTTATGCTGGTCATCCGATTGTCAGAAGTTGATCCCAGTCATTCCCCATGCGCTTATGATGATTTAATTATTATTATTTTATTTACATGGGCTGATGGGATTTAGCCACATGTATGGTATATTAGTGGGCCTAGTCTCTTTGGTGAAGGTATTTGGAACCATTCAATGAAGATCAACAGTTGTAGATTTAAAGACATGGACACATCTTGACCTTTCCCTGTGTGCATATGTTGGTTTATTTCATAATATTTTAAACACACGGGCTAGCGGGTGATAGCCATGTGTTACTGTCAGATGGTAGAACCATTATCTCCAAAGGTTGGTGGACATGGTTTTAATAGAGATCAACAATGAACATTGCAACACGTGTTCTCATCAGGACCATTCCCCATGCACCCATCCATTAAAAGCAGTAAGGAAAGATAGTTACATGGGCTAGTGGGCAGGGTGACACTTGTCATTTCTATGGGACTGGTATGTGCAGGATCATCATGGAGAAAACAAGCCCTTAAGTGGCAAAAAATTCAGAAAAAGTAGAGCTAGGCAACTTGACATAAAAGTTTGAATAAGTTATCTATATTATTTCAAAAATATGTAAGAATAGAATTTGTAGAGAATTGAATGTAGTTTCTAAACTACTAGGTTTATTTAAAAAAAAAATCTATTTGGTGAAAATTTGAAATTTCATTGCAATAGTACTTAAATTTCAAGGAAAAAATAAAAAGTAGGTGCTTGTCTAACCACCCTAACCACAATAAAATAATAATATTTTTTTATAAGATTTTAGATATAAGTAGAGGACTCATGTCCCAATGTGATGCATATTTTTTTATATTTTTTTCCAAGTAAATAATTAATTATGATTTTTTTATTACAAATTTTAAAAAATATAAAAACTCATATGTCTGACCACCTTAACTTGGTCAAAACTTGATGAAATTCATTTTTTCTTTTTTAAATTGTATAGTATGTAAATCATAGAATGTGACAGATGTTTTGGATTCAAAAAATGTGATACTGTTTGAAAGCTATAGATGTTTTTCAATCAACCTATCAATTAGGACTTTAGTCGTAATTCAAATAGAAAATGAATAACAATTATTCATTAAATTCAAAGTAAAGCATAATTTATATTGGTGGAAAGCTAGGAATCTCCTTTAAAACTCCTTTTCATTTCATCAATTTTGGGTAAAGAAAAAGTTATCAGCCACATACCCTACACATACCCATCATATCGCCACTTTTTTGGCCCATCATGATCCTACACATACCTAGACATGCCAAGCTCTGATGACAATGATTGCTACAAAAATAAGGAAATCGACCACCGATGGCACTTGTGATGTGGCTCAATATTTATCACTCCTTGCATGCCATGTGGGCCCCGCCCGTGTCTTATATTCTTAGGTGGGAAAACAGGCAAGTGACACATGGACATTCTAAAAGGGATCCTATGGACTCTAATGGAGTTGGAAGGTTGCTAAATTTGGATGAGAAGGTACTATTTCCAAATGGTGCCATTTTTTAAGTTTATTCTTTGAGGCACATGTTTGGGAGTTCGACCGTCAGTACTGAGAGTTATTAGTACATGTGGGAATGTGAAAGTAAAACATGGCAATGTACGAACTGATATTTTGAGATTAGATCAGGATGAATCCCCACTATTTTTCTATGAAGAAATACAAGTGAATTAATTCCCATAGGTAAGTGGGTAATTCTAACATGAAAAGTTTTAAATAATTCTAAGTATATGGTTGAAATATGTGTACAAAGTGGATGTATATCTACTTAGGGGTTTTCTGATCAAGAAAAAGCATTAAAAGCATATTTAAAACTTGCTCATAATTAGTTGCACCAGTAATCTAGATCCATTGATTTATTTTTAAAACATGATCGATGATTGAGGTTAAAATAGATCAGAGAAGACTATTGTTAGCTCATGTCCTCGAGCTTTCTTTGAGTATTAATGGTTGGCACACTTGCATGGCTCGATGTAAGGAGGACTGATGGCCATATTTTTCATTCTCAATTTGCATCCAAGAGAAAAGTTGGTGAAGGTTGTTTGGTTCTTATCACTGATAAGATGAGTAAGTCTGGAGAGAATGCTAGGCTGGTTTGAAGGTCTAGGAGATTAAGTTTGCTTGAGTTTGAGGGTAATGCTCATGTAGATGAAATTGAGACACATGGGGATCCTAATACACCAAAGAGTAGAAGGGGATGAAAGAAATTTAAGAAGTATGGTGTCTGAAGTAATTATCGCCTGAGGAGTTGAACTGTTTCAGAAGAGCTAGTCTAGTTCAAAGGGAAAAAGCTAGTAGAATATGAAAAGAAGGCAAAGAAAAGATGAAAATATCTTAAGGACATAATTCTCCTAGTGAGGTTTCTGATAACCCTTTAGATAGTGAGGGTGACATTGATCTAGAGTGTGACCATTATCCATTCTCCCTGGGACCTTCTAAAGACTTTGACAAGGAGGTGGTAAAAGTTCCTCTAGTTCCACCACAAGCCATACATGGGCAAGTATTCTTTGAGGTTGATGAGTCTGCCCCATTTTTTTTTTGATGACACCATGGCACTTTTGTCAGGATTGTCCTATTTAGCATTCATGTGATTTCTTGTTTCTATTATTGATGTGGAAATTTTTTAGGTTGGTGTGTTGGAGAAGTGCCAGACTTCCTAATGTTGGTGACATGTACATTTCTTTCAGGTAGTATGCAAATTTTTGCTAGGGCAGGTAGTGGAGAATATTTTTTGGTCAATAAGGATGAAGATTCAATGCTGCTCCAATAGACTCTGCCTTTTGAAGAGCTGGCATGTCTTCATGCAAAGGATGTGGCATTTGGTCTTTTACTCTTCCATTTTCTACAATGAGCATGTAACTAACTAAGAACTCAAATTTTGGTGCAAAATGAAATGGAATGAAAGTGAAATGTAAGTGTAATTCAACTTGGTGCTTGTTTCTACCTTGTCTTATGAAAGGGATTTCAGGGCTCATTATAGAGTGTCAGATGTTTAAGTCTTAGCAGGGTCTTAAGGTGAAAGCTAAGCTCATGAAACACACTTTATGAAGAATATGGATAAATAGAATAGTAGATTGTCTTGGATAGGAGTCTTGTATGTAATAGTATTAAAATATTTTTTTATAGAAATTACTAATATCGAAACAAATATCAGTCTGGAAACAAACAATCTACAATGTATCTTTCTCACATGTTATGAATGAAAATAATAATGGTGTTATCATTTATCTTCAATTGTTCCATTGAATATATGATTTGGTTTTAGCTTTAACTCAAAGAGTTGATTAAAATGCTTAAGGAGAATTATAGATTTTGTAAGGAATTGCATAGGATTTGTAAGTAGTGAGTGTTTTCAGGCATAACGAGTTTTCATAATGCAAAGCACTATGAAAATAGTCTACCGGTTTTTGAATTTAGTAGTTTATATATATTACTAGTTCTTATATATTTGACTCCATTTCTCCAATTGATGAAACACTGGTCTAATTGTTAGAAAATCTTGCATTAAAATGAGTAATTAGCATACCAGGTTGTAGGCTTAAAATAAGAACAACATTCATTTAAAATATTTTCAAGTATGATGTGGGTTCAAACTACCCCTGTTTCCTAGCAAATATGTAGTTATCTGCTTAAAGGTCTGCCAAACCTTCAGTGAATTACACGATTTTTAATTTATAGGAATAAATATGTGTATAAATGTGTTATCAGCTGGATACACCTCACATAAACATAATATGGAATGCCCTCCTAACTCCTACAAAGTATAAAGTGTAGGAGTTAAGACCTTAAAATATTTTACTTGTTGTGTTGGCCACTAACCTTGTAGTTTCTTCATTATAGGAGTTGGCTACTTTTTAGAGAACTCTAAGCTTCTACTGGAAAAATCACCAATAGTATATTCATGCTATTTATAGATAAATTTCTATTTATGTTTTTGTAACTTTTAAACATCTATAATTTTTTTGCATTATTCTCCTCTCAAGATTAGTGTAGGAAGTTGTTCCACTATGTTAGCTTATTTACAAGTTGTATTAGAGCCTAATCACCTTTGGTTTCAGTTGTGGGTTGTTGAGTTTTTTCAAACTAATCCAAATTTAAGTGGGAGCTTGTGTAGAAGACACTTTATGATCTTGTTGTAGGAATTTTCAGATGGCAAGTTCATTAGGGAGAATAGAGGTGGATAATTTTTTTGGAAGTAATTTTGAAACATGGGTGATCCCATAATATTGGTTTACAATTTTTGGCCAAACTAGACATTGAACTGATTTTTCTTAGCTAAATCTTCACTTTCGGGCACCTCTAGTGGCTAAACCATGAGGAATTTGAAGATGATGTGAACTAGTGATTTGTGACATTTTGTTTGTAGATTCTAAATATATTTTTTTCAAATTTTTTGGAATAAGATTGTGCTTCTTTTTCATATCCTTTGAAAACAAGTTTTTAATAGTGAACAGTATTTTTAAAGAGTGACGTTACTAGCTAACACATAACTTTTTGCTATGAAGGATAATTTTTTTTTAATTTTTTTTAATTTAGATTCATAACTATGATATCTAGTGCATTGAATTGGTTTCATCGCATTTCATTGAATATTTTTTTCTTAATTAAGTTTCAAAGTCAAGCCAGTTATAATTTAGACATGATTTACTGACTAAACCATAACCTTTTTTGTATGTATTGAAATTCAATTTTATTTTTTTGTTGGGTGAAGGACATCAATATGTAGTGCACATCGATATTTTTTAGATTTTCTTTTATAATCTACTATTTTCCCACATGTGAGGAATAGAGAGCTTGATTTTTGGTGAAAAACCTAGATTCACAAGAAATAAAAAATAAATATAATAATCAAATTAAATTTATTTAAAATTATACTTTTTAGGAAGCTTATAATAAGGAATACATACTTAAAAATTTTTTTTTTTAAATTAATTCATTTGATTCCCCAAAAGGTAAATGAAAAGTGGTCTTTTATCAACATTTTGATAGGTGTAAAGGAGACTCTGTTATAGGTATGGAAAAAAACTAGTTAGGTTCTATGAATGTTGTTAGGGTTAGAGTCGGCAGCTCTAACAATTAAATGCAGATTTTAATAAATAAAACAGAGAAACTAAAACATTCACAGAATAAATCATAACACATAATTTAACGTGGTTCACCCAATTCTGGGCTACATCCACCAAACCGCAGCCATCCAATAATTTTATTATCCAGTGAAAAACCCTATTACAATCCTTGCGAATAATCGCGTTTTTCATCATACTGAAATACCCATCCGAACCCCTTTTTACCAAGCTTAGAAGCTTCCAGATTTTTGGGTTCTACAAAATCGGATTTTTCCTTTTTTCATTGATTTTTCCCTTTTTGGTGATCACAAAAAGTAGGAAGAAAATTTTTCTGTAATGCCCCAACTCTTTGGGTCACTACCTCCGCTAGCCGGCCCTGCCGAGACGGGGGGGGGTGTACAGTATACCATGGGCTATACAGTATAGCATGATCAGTCACCACATACCAACAAATATTTGGTCTAGACCTACTCAAACATGAACAAAAAATCAAACATTAGTCATTAAACAAGTCACAAAAAAGCATGTTCCCCATGAAATTCATTCAAATAGAAGAACATTGAAATCAAAGACAAATAACAAATACAAGCTAATGAAATCCTATTCTAATACTCAAACCAGCATCCCATGGGGAAATTGGTGCTTCTTTAATGTGGAAAGAAACCCTTTCCCAATTCCTTGACAAGCTTGATGATGGTTGATTGATCCTTGATGAAAATTGTCAATAACCTAGCTATGGATGATGAAATCTATGAAAACTTGGCTAAAAATTTGGATGAATTTGCACAAACTTGTGGATAATAACCTTGAATCAAAATATGGATCCTAAATCAATATAGAAGGCCTCTATTTATAATGAAGAAGGATGGAGAATTGAGGAATAGGAAGAATGTGGGATTAAAAAAGAACCAATGGTATTGAGAAATTTGTCTCAATGCTAATGGGTAGGGATTGATCCCACTTTGTATGTGTTTGTAAGAGGCACCGAATGTATGTTTGAGAGGCATGAAATGCATGTGCTTGAATTGTCTTTTTTTGGGGGGGGAATTGTTTGAATGAGAAAGTCAAATAAAGGGAGTAAATAAAGGAATATTCCCTATAATGTACTTTTGAGAGGGAAAATGAGATAATTAGTTAATTAGAAGAATTAATTTTCTATTGGATGTTGTGGTTGTGTTGCTGATATGTGGTTGTCATTGATGACAACACTATTAGCATTAATGTCTTAGAGGCTATATATGTCGAGGATATTGAGAAAATTGTAATGAAATAAGTTGCAGGTTGTCAATTGTGAAGTGAAGTTTAGTCTATTGGTGAGCTTAGTACATTGATGATGAGAGGTTGTGGATTAAAGGGTTTCGTGTCAAGTATATCTAGTTTATCCACATTGAGTTTTAGAGATCTATGTGAAGATTTGGTCATGCTATGAAGATTTGTATTCTGACAGTTTTTTTGTTGCTTTAGTTGGTGTTCCTGAATGAAGATGATGCTATTTTAGTTAGTTCAGTTGTTGTGGATGTTTCCCTAGTGATTCATGATGTTTTTGGATGTTTCTAGATCATGCTTTATCTGTGTTGCATGCCCACATTGATCGTTGTGCTCATGATTCAATATTTTCTCTTGCGTATTCATGTTTTTCATGTTCTTGGCCGATAGGGTGTTGTAATGTGTTGTGGATCTTTGAGGATTAATTTTTGAAGGTGTTTGGTGTTTCAGAATTTTATTTTGGGTCTTCTCTATGTTGTGGCCAACCTTGGTTGATCACATTAATAACCTTTAATGTTTTGGGCTACAATTTGTATTCATTTTATTATTTTATTGAGGTCGACATGTAGCGGTGTAATTTCTTGCTACGGATATATATTATAAGCGATTTATTTATCATTTGAAGGCATTAGTATGTGAAGTGTACGAGTCCTATGTGCGAATAATGTTCAGATCTTTTGAAGGCAGAAGCAGACTGTGAAGAAGAGTGAGCAGAGTGTGAAAAAGTGTTCATGTGCTTAACCGGAATTGTAATCAGGCATTAACAGATGCTATTTTTCTCAGTTCAAATCTGGGTGATCCCACAATAATGGGTAACAGTTTTTGGCCAAACTTGACATTAAAATAAGGATTTTTCACCAAACATTCACTTTCTTAGACCTATAGCAGCTAAACCATTAAGGTTTTGAAGATGGATCAAACTAGTTATTTGTTAGATATTTTGCGTAGATTCTAATTATATATTTTTTTTTAAATTAAAAAATAAATTTTGAATCATTTTATGTAATTTTTACTAACTTATTTTTTCTACTAACTAGCATTTTTAAAAAGTGATGTTTACTTCGGCCCAAGTAACTTTTTTTATAGATAGGATACAATTCTGATTTTTAAAATAAATAATTTTCACACCAATATCTAGGGGATGGGTATTTTTTCATAATTTTTTGTTACATTTTTTTTTTAATTAATTTTCCAAGTCAGCATAATTATAATTTGGACAGAGGTGTACTTCGGCACGCATAACTTTTTTTGTATTCATTTGAATTAACTTATTATTTTTTTGTTGGAATAAGGACATCAATACCTAGGGCAAATGTATTTTTTATAAAAAAATTTCTCTATTTTTCTATTTTTTCGTATGTGTGAAATAAAGAACTTGATGTTCATTGAAAATCCTACACTCACAAGAAATAAAAAATAAATATAATAATCAAATTAAACATATTTAAAATTATACTTTTTAAGAATCTTATAATAAGGGCTGCAGGCTTACAAAACATAAATTTTAAATGAATTAATTTGATCACCCAAAAATAAATCAAAATTGGTTTTTATCAAAGATTTTGATAGGTGTAGAGGAGACTCCATTATAGGTATGGTTTAAAACAAGGTTATATCCAAAGGATTTGATATAAGGGGTTTGATCAATCCTCTTTAATTAAAATAATTTAAATGGAACCTTTTAAAGTCATAAATCATTGTATTTTCTTAAAATATGTGTGATTTCGTGCAAAAATCGATGTCCCAAAGTGTAACCCATTATTGTGGCGGGACCCATCTGTAGATGTAATTCAATATTTTGTAAGATATTTGTGTCTTCCTTTTGGGCAGTAAGCCTCTGTAATTGAGCAGTAAGCTCTAGGTAGTGCACCTAAATGGATGTGCATTCCCCATCATATCTCTCTATACTTTTCATAGGGTATAATCTTTTGGACCGACTCTCCACCGAAGTTTTCCTTAATAGGGTTTCCACGTAAAAAATCTTGGTGTTTTTAGTGTTTCTAATATGTTGTTGATTTATGCTTTCATAGTTATTGATCAAATTTAAGAATAAGATTAATAAGTTGAATAAGTTTGAAATTCTATGACAACTAATTCACCCCGCCTCTTAGTTTTCTACACTTGTGTTGCCAACATTTTCATGTGCAAGTGGGTGGGTTAGTCAGGGGTTGAGTTTGACTGAGGTGAGTCAAAAGCTAGAGAATGGGTAATGAGGATTAAAGTTAATTAATTTAATTTAATTACTTTGAGTGGGTCAGTGAATTTTATTTAAATCATTTGAATTATTTAATCAAATAAGAGGACTTTGGGCATTTAATTAAACAAATTGATTTATTTAATTAAACATGATTAGTGAATTAATCTAATAAATTACTTTATTTGATTAATAGAGGAAATGGAATTAGATGCATTATATTGATTAAGATTACATGTCTACATTTTTCCCCTCTTTGAACAATGTACCTATTGCATTGGTTCAAAGAATAACCTTGCTGAGATCAAAATTCAAAAATTTTCTAATTTTTTGGATGCCCCAATGGAAAGAAGTATGCTGGTACACTATCCCCTTGAGAGATTGGGTGAAAATTCTAATTTTAGGTGAGCTCATGATAAAGATTTAGGATTAGTTCAGCCTCAGAGGGAACTAGAAAGCTCAAATGTTTGATGTAGACCAATTTGATGATGTATAACAGTCATCAACCATGGGTAACCTCATGTCTATTATGATATATCATACATATTTAATACTTGGATAGAAATGTTAGTAAAGATAGAAGAATAAGAAGAATAAGAGGGATCAACCCTTGAGTCTGAGAAGATGCAGAAGTCCAACAAGTCTATGAATCGTCGAGACTTTATTAGATATGATGATGAATGATGATGGTTTACTTATCTAGGGATTGGGGATGTAAAGAGCATAACTTTCCTTATGTTTGATAACACACATAGATATGATGCATCAAGGTACAAACAACCAGGATGGCATGGTATCTAGTGTGATGGACTTTGACTCAAAAAATAGATAGGAGTATTCTTGTTCACACTTGACATACAGAAACCTCACTAGGATGCATTTCAGAAGTTTCAAACATCTTGGACCAAACACATGGAAAGGCATAACCTATCAATGAAATAGTCAACAAGCTGTCTAAAATTCTTCCATACACACCTACCAAAGCAAGTATTCACCAAATTATGTTACAAGAATGTCCAACAAACACAAAAAACAAAAGATAATGATCAATGCCCCATTCCTTTCTCTCTAAATATTTTTAGATAGACATCCTTGAGAGGTCATGGGAATAGGTGCAATAAAATAAATCACAAGAAAAGATCAAGTAAACAAACAATTCAATGTTCTCCATACCGCTAGCCAAGACTAAACTATGGTGAAGTTTGATGTTGATGTCCATTGTAGGAAGGATGCATCCTAGGACATGATGTTATAAGATGATTTTGAGACTAATGGGATGATGGGCTACTGATACCAAGAATTGACCAACTTGTTTACCTACTAACCTAGACTTGAGACCTTGACATTTGGGTTTACACTTTTAAATTTTCTATACTTGTTTCCAAATTTTTTGCCAAAGGTTGAAGGTGACAATTGATTTATTGCAAATGATTAATTATTGTGGGTGAAGAAAAATGAGATAGATGGATTTTTTCAAATATTTGGATGTTTTTAATGTTTTTGAAATGTTATGAGGCTATTTTTTGGATATTCAGGTTATTTGAATGTTTTTATATTTTTGTGTCTCGGGGGCTAATCAAATATTATCATTGCCTATGTTTAAGCTCAAATACGACATAATTCAAATAATAAATTAGTGCTTTGTTTTGGGAATGTTGAATAACCTTGTCCTTTCAAACAATAAGCTTGGTGGCACCATTCCAAGTGAAATTTATGGTGGATTCAAGAAAATAGCTTTGGTTGATTTAGTGTATTTACAACATTATGGGGTATTAGATCCTTCATGGAATGCTTTGGTTGGAAATATTACTGAGTAGATTGGAGATTTTATTTGCAATGGTTGAGTTATCTTTACAGGGAAACCTATGTACCAATCATGTTCCTCAACAAATTTTTCTTCTTGGAAATATTACTCTACTAGATATGTCTTTCAATCTTCTTAGTGGACCCATTTTACTTGAGTTTGTAAGACTTAAAAACCTCCAAAGCCTTAGTTTGTCTAATACCCAGTTCACTAGTAGTATTCCAATAGAGTTGGGAAATAGTTCAGGTCTTGTGAGTCAATGTTTATTGTAGGTGGAAGTGAAATGGGATGGATGTTCTTGGTATTTTGAAATGTTTTGAGGCTATTTTGGGATTTTTGAGATGTTTCACAAATGTTTTAATTTTCAAATTTTCTAATGTTTTTGTGTTTTCTAAAATTTTGACCAAGAACCTAACCTAAAGAGCTATCTTATGGGCCTTGGGGGCTAATCAAATATTAGCCTTGCCTACGCTATACACACAAAGACCATGTAGTTCAACTAAATCAACCCATACGATGAAGATATGCATAGATGAAAGATGACATTTTATTATGATAGACTCCTAAAGGACTGACCTAGGGTGTCTCAGTGGCACATTGATGATGGCCTTGTTTAGAGCTTAGAGACCCATAGTTTGACACAATGACTCTATTTTTTGACCGATTTTGGATTTTGATATGTTTTGAATGTTTTTGGATTTTCTAATTTTTTGAATGTTTTTGGTTGTTTTGATTTTATGATGTTTTGGGATTTTTGATTTTATAATGTTTTTGGAGTTTTTGATTTTAAGGAAGGCTTCAAGAATATACACGAATCTGATCTGATGTAGGTATAGGAACATGCCCCTAGCGTGGTGCGATAGACTATTCCAATATAGGCAGGACAAACCAACCTTAGGATTGTGCCAAGTAGTACTAGGAGGTATCATGATACAAACATAGGATCAAGCTATGATGCAGACGCAGATGGGTGACATAAGGATCAATGGAATGTGATGGATGAATGATGCAAAATAAGCTGTAGAGATCATGATGGATGGAGAGTTCTTATTTATATAAGACACCTGATTTCCAGGTTTTCACCAAGGTACTTTCCCAAACTGCCACTGAAGTAGTTTTCATTAGAGGACAATTGTTTTCTTTACTATTTTCAATCCTTTTTGGATTTTTATAATTTTGGATTTTTTTGGATTTTTTGATTTATACCCTACAATTTTAGGCATATATTTTTTTGAGATGGAAGCTATTCATGGGATCCTATAGAGGCTCCCCTTTGGGCGTAGATAGCTAATATTCCCTTGATTTGTAGCTTGCTGTGACAATAAAGGGTCCCAACCAGTTGGGTTCAAACTTTCCCTTACTATCTGGATTCAGTATATTTTTTTGATTCTCCTTTAGTACAAGTTCTTTGAATTGAAAGGTCTGATTCTTGATCTTCTTGTTGTAGGTCTGCTTGAGATGGTTTTTGTAGACTTGCAAATGGTTCAAGGCATCTGTGCACCACTCATCCAGTAGTTCTAAATTGTTCAATCATGATACCTAATATTATTTATCTATAATGAGATTTGGTAATGATATTCTTAGGGATGAAAGCTTGATCTCAATGAGGAGAATGACTTCTAATTTGTAGACTAGGGAGAAAAAGGTTGCACTTGTAGGCATGTGGATACTCGTTCGGTAGGGCCATAAGGTGGGATTCAACTGTAAGTTCCAGTCATGACCAACCTCATTGACTATTTTCTTTAGGATTTTCAAGATGGTTTTATTGGTAGCCTTAGCTTGGTCATTTCCTTGGGGGTAGTATGGAGTGGAAAAGCAATGTTGGATATTGAATGTTTGGCATAGGTCTCAAACATCCTGGTTTTTGAAAGGTGTCCCGTTATCTGAGATAATGGCTTGAGGAACACCGTAGTGGAAAATTAGGTAGTTCAGGATGAACTTGGATATCTGCTTTCCTATGATATATGTCACGAGAATGGTCTCTACCCACTTTGTGAAGTACTCAGTGGTTGTGATGATAAACTTATGTCCACTAGATGAGGTGGGGGTGATTTTACCAATTAGATTAAGCCCCCACTGTGAAAAGGGCCAAGGTGGAATGATTGGGTGGAGCTCCTAAGTTGGTGCATGGGTGAGATCCCCATGTTGTTGACACTGTAAGCATTTCTTGACATATTCCTGAGCTTCCCTTTCCATCAACGACCAATAGTACCTAGTTCTTAGTAGTTTTTTAGCCAAGGTCATGTATGGGAGGAATCCTATTCTCAAGTAGGTGTATATGTCATGGTACTAGGGATCACCGGAACCAATGATTTTGCACACAAATTTAGACTTTGGTACCTCAAATGCTGGTACGAGAAGCTACTCTATAAGGAATTCATGCTTATGGATGTTGTGTGGGATATCCACTAGTGATCCTATTGTCACCATAACATCCACTGCTCTATTTTTTTCCCTTGGTATTTGTTCAAACATGAGGTCAATGAAGAATTAATTGAGGCTTTCCACAAGTGTTTTGTATGGAGTCAGTTTGTTGTCCTTTATTTTGTATTCATCATTGACTTGATTGGTGACTAGTTGCGAGTCTCCATAGACATTAAGTGCTATGATTTTCCACTATACTACAATTCTGAGTCTTATGACAAGAGCATCATACTCTACAATGTTTTTCATGCAAGCAAATGGCAACTTATACAACCTTGGTATATAGTCTCCTTTTGGTGTGATAAAAAAGACTCCATCTCCCAACCCATGCTATGTATAGGACCCGTCAAATTATACTTTCCAGTGATCTACTAGGGTTGAGATTAAATATTGACTCATCAGGAAATTCTGATACCAATGGGTTTTCTGAATACATAGGTGCTTCTACTAGCTGATCTGCAATCACTTGTCCCTTAATGGCCTTCCATTCAACATACTTAATGTTGTCTTCTATTAGGATCATAACCCTCTTAGTTGTTCATCTTGTGAGCATTTCTTTAGAAATTAGATACTTGCAAGGGTCTATCTTGGCAATATGTTTTATTTGATGGGCCAACATATAGTGTATAATTTTTTGTGCAACAAACATAACTGCTAAGCAAGCCTTCTCAATGGATATGTAATTTAGCTTGTGTCCCACCATGGTTCTACTGATGTAGTAGATAACTCTCTCTTTCCCATTTTCATCATGTTGTGCTAAGAGAGCACCGAGGGTTGCTGCTATTGCTGATATATATAGGATCAAGGAATTTCCTAGAATTGGTGGCATGAGAACTAGTGGTGTGAGAAAGTACTCCTTGATCTTATTGAAAGCTTGGTCACATTTCTTATCCCATTTGTATGCTACCCCCTTGTGGAGTAGATGAGAATATGGGATAGCCTTATCTAATAATTGTGCTATAAATTAACAAATGGATTGGATCCTTCCCTACAAACCCCTTAACTGCTTTAAGGTTCTTGGTCCCTCCATCTCGAGAATTTCTTTGACTTTGGTGGGGTCTATCTCAATTCCTCTCATAGACACAATGTAACCTAGTAACTTTCCTGAATGTACCCTGAAGACAATTTTTGGTTTGAGCCTCACCTTGTATTCTTCTAGACTATTGAAGATGGAGCTTAGTGCCGCTATGTGATCCTGACACTTCTTTGATTTGGCCAATATGTCATCCACATAGTCTTCCATGGTTTTGTGAATCATATCATGGAATATTAGGGTTATAGCTCTTTGATAGGTATCTTCTACATTCTTTAACCCAAATGTCATCATGTTCCAACAGTATGTCCCCCATGGACAAATGAAAGCCATATTGTGTAATTGGGCATCCTTAGATATCATGATCTAATTGTACCCTGAGAATTTGTCCATTAGTGATAGCATTTTATGCCCTACCATCATATCCACAATAATATCTATGTTTGGGAGAGGGAAATCATCCTTGGGACATGGTTTGTTCAAATCTCTGAAGTTAGTGTAGATTGAGATGCCCCCAGTGGGATTAGAGACAGGTACAATGTTTGAAACCCACTTTGGATAATCAATTGGCTATATGAAGCGAACATGAAGGATCTTTTGTAATTCCATCTTGGCTAATAATGCTATTTTTGGATGCATCTTTCTCAACTTTTGTCTTACTAGCTTTGCTTTGGGATATATAGCTAGGTGGTGACCCACAATTTCTGGATCAAGGCCAGGCATGTCAGCACAAGTCCATGCAAAGTTTACCTTTCTTTCCCTTAGGAATGCAGCTAGAAGTTCCCGTTCTTTTGTCAAAAGTGATTCTACATAGAAGGTGATATGTGGGGTTTCTTCTGTTCCTAGGTTGACTGAATTGCACTTTTCTGCTAAGACTACTGAATTCTCCTAATGAATAGAATTAAGGGGAAGATTGAATCACTCATCCTCTAGCAACTTAGAGAGGTTTTCACCATTGGATGCATCCTTTGCTTTTACTATTTTCGGGTTTGAAAGTTCCACAATATGGTTTTCACTTAAAGACCTAGGTATTATTCTTAAATTTTCACTTTTGCAATTGAGGGATTCAATTTTTTCTCCATAGTAGGCATGTGTGTCCAGCTCGATGTCGAATCCTTCTTTGTGATCTCCACATGGTATAGTATCCAACAATCCCATGAATCTTGAGAGAGCTTCATCATTTTTGAACGTGTCCAAAATTGGTGGTCCTCATTGTTCATAGTCGATGAGTTGGGGATAGACTAACTTTAGGTCATTGGTTTGGTTGTTTGTCTTAAAGACAAGGTACTAATCATAAAGAGGTTGGAATATTTGAATAACATGGGTAGATCCATGATGGGTTCCTTGTCACACACATCGGTTATATATCAAAGGTAAAGTTATCTAAAGGTAACCTTGTGGATACTGGTAATTGAAGAGGAGCTTTGAATTTTTTAACCATGATAGGTCTGCCAATTAAGTATTGTTACCTTTAAAGGGGTACATCCAAGACCAAGATTCCTTAAGCACTTCTCAACAATAATGGGTTCTAAAAGTCCATTATCATTTTTCTTGAGTTTCTTGTTCCTGTTGTAGCCCATGCCAAGCATCATATATAGTCCTTTGTTGTCATCATCCATAGGGAGAGTGGGAATAGGCCTTTCATCTTGGTATAGTAGACTTGATGGGTCCTTTTCATCTACCACTTCTTGGCTTAGGTCCCCCCAACACCTAAATTTGGAGGGATCTTCCTTGAAAGTTTGGGATGAGGTGTTATTTGGATGTGGTTTCCCATGAGATCTAGGAGATTGTGGTAACTCTCTTATTACAAAAGAACTCTTCTTAATTTTGTAGTCCCCACACCCATTGTCTTGGATAATGACTTTGATTTAAGAGATGCTAGGAGTGGCAGGTTTCTTTTTCTTAGATGTGGAGGCTAAGGTAGATGGGTCTATGTATGGAGTCGTGGGGCCTTCATCATTCTTTGGGACTTGAGGGATCTTGTAGTACTTAGCTTCCAAATTCTTGCAATAATAAAATGGCTTGGGATCCCCATGGATGGTGACCTCTTGACCTTGATAAGGAAACTTGACACATTGATGGAAGGTGGATGCCACAACTTGCATCCCATGAATTCATGGGCGTCCCAAGAAGATATTGTAAGGAAATTCAAGATCAAGGATTTTGCATGTGGTTTCTATAATAGATGGCCCTACTTGAATAGGGAGTTGAATAGTTCCTTGAGACACTCTTTCCTAATCATCGTATGCCATGATTGTTATGCATTTACCTTTTCCAATGAAATCCTCAAAGAATATGAGATTCTTTATTAGTTTGAGGGTACAAATATTCAGACCTGCACCTCCATCCACCAAGACCCTTTTGATTTTTTTCTTATGCACCAAGACTTTGAGATGGAGTGCAGAGTTATGGGATGGTTGCATTGGGAAATCTTGATCAAAAAATGTTAAGAGATGTGGTGTGGTGATGTATCTGAACATAGCTTGGAACTAATATACATCAAGGTCTATTGGGACAGAAAATGTGGCTAATGCTTATTCTAGGATTTTCCTATGTGGAGGTGAGATTTTTCAGTAACTCCATGATGGAGATCTAAGTCGGGGTTTTGTTCAGCTGCTCCAAGACATTGTATCCATTGGGAACAAATTTTGGATTAGTAGTGGATTCCTTGGGTGGTTGTGATGGTCTAGAAATGATAACTCTTCCACCATGTGTGGTGACTTCACAACTGGCATGGTCTCCCTTGATAGTAGCAATAGTGACCCATTCATCTAGGGACACAACAACATGGTCATAAACATGGTTTAAAATTTTATACTTGCCTTTTCCATTGCCATGATTTAGCATCATATTCATGCATATCTTTAGGTCCTGATTTCCTGCAGGTTATTCAACATTTATGATGTTTTCATCGATAAAGTCTTGGATCAAAATTTTCAATCGCATGAAGCTGGCTATTGTATGCCCCTTGATTTTATGAAAATTGTAAAGGTGATTTTTGTTGTACCATGGTGGTTTCACTTGGGGTTCTTGATAATTATCATAGACATGGATTTTAATCAAATTCTCCTATCTATTTTTTTCATGATAGATTCAATTGATTCCATAAGGGGTGTTTATTTCCACTTGGGGGAATATTTATTTCATGGGAGTGGTTCCCCCTTGATTATTTATATTATTAACTAATTGATTGCTTGGTTGTTACAATACAATGTTGGATTGCCTATTGGTTTGGTTATTGGCTTGCAGTTGTTGATATGTTTGTGCATTTTTCCTTGGGGTATTGATCACAAATTTGGCATCAATGACACAATCGTTAGTGACATTCTTATTCTTTAGCCATGTGGGATGTTTTTCATTGTAGCTGGTTGATGGTCAGTTGTCTTGATAAGTGGGTGTCCCCCCTTGTGTGATAAGGGTTCACTCGATGTTGAGCGCCTTGGGGATCAATTGGTCATATGTGGTGATGCATTGCATTTTCAAATGGAAGGAAAAGGTCCCTTCAAGATTGGTGATGATGGTACATATTTATTGTTCTTCTAACATAGGCCATTTTCTTCTATTGGCCTTGGATAGTCATCATTGTAAGAAGGATGCAAATGTCTGCCCCTGGCTTGTTTTAAGGCAGATAGTTCTTCTAGACTCATGTCCATGCCTATGTTGAATGAATAGTTTTGTATGAATGCATCCACAATTTCTTGGAACTTTTTGATTCTATGGTGGAGATGAGAGAACCATTCCATTGTGGGTCCAACCAAACTTTGAGGGAATAGTCGCATTAGGTAAGAATCATCCTATGCGACTTCCATACAATGTACATGGAATTCCCTGATATGATCCTTAGGATTACTCATCCCTTTGTATTTGTCAAATTTGTGGATTTTGAATCCTTGTGGGAATGGTTTCATCACAATGCTTCTATCGAACGGATAAGGGCACAAATTCTTTGGTGTTTTCATTATTTTCCCTGATTGGAGGTCTAGCATTTGTTGTGAGAGAAATTTGATTTGTGCAAACAAATAATATTTCAGATTGAGTGGTGGAATGAAAGTGTTTTGAGGTGGTATTATTTTTGGAGTGATTGGTGGATTTATTTGTGTGTTCATGGGAAGTGGTTGCAATCTTTTCTACACCAACAATTCTTGTTGGTATGCTTGCAATTGTTGTTGTGCCAACAACATTTGTTGTTGGTCTTGTTGCTATTGTGCCAACAATGCTTGTTGTTGGGCTAGTAGTTGGGTTGCTTCTTGTTGCTCTTGATATTGTTGCAAAGCTTTCTATTGAACTACTTGTTTTTGTGCTTGTTCTTGAGCTTGTTGTGCTTGATATTGAGCTTGGGCCTGAGCTTGAGCTTGTTGAGTAGCTCATGAAACTTGTGCAGCTTGTACAACTTGTGTTGCTTGTGCGGATTGTTGTTGTTGCAATGGAGCTTGCGATTCTACTTGGGTGATTCGTTGCGCTTACTGGAAAACCTATTGTGCCTTCACTTGTTGTGAAACTTGCTCTGAAACTTGTGTAGCTTGTTGATTTTGGAATTGCTAGAGTGCCTTTTTATAGGCTTTTTGAGCTGCTTGCAATGTTATGTTGTATTGATTTGCCATGTTTGGGTTCAACGGTGGAGGTGGAGGATTTTGAATTGTATGAGATGGTGTGATGAAATTTTGTTGAGGTGGTTTTTGAGATGTTTTTTGAGTGAGTGTGGTAGCTGGAGTGATTGATATGTTGGGTCCTTGGGAAACCACGTTTTGAGGTGTAGTGATTGATGGTGTTGCTTGGATTGATGTCACATATTGTTGCGATATCGGTGGCATGTTTGGAGAATTTTGTATACTGATTTGATTTATGGTTATAGGATTGTTTTGGTTTGATTGATTTGGGTTTGGTATGTTAGGTAAAGGGGGTTTCCCAAAACCAAGGATTGATGTGGATGTTGGTGGTAGAGGAGGTAGTGTTAGAGGAATTAGCAGTGGAAGTGGTGGTAGATTTCCTTGAGCAAGTGAAGATGAGGCCCCAAAGATTCCCCCTTGTTCAAATAGTCCTACTTGTCCTTGTGGTACTGTGGGGAGAGAGACTTCTGCATTAAGAGAATATGTTGTAAAAGAGGATGGGTTGTTGGTGTCATGAAAGATGAGTGGAATGTATTTATGCTTATGATCTTGAGGACGATATTTGATAGACCTGAGATGGTATTTGTGTCCAATTTTTGGTTATTTACAAGGAGGTGTGTTTGAAGAGCATGGAGTAATGAACTCCCCTTGTTGACAATGGGTTGAGTTAGAGCAAGGGATGGTGTGGGTTGTGGAATGGGTTGGATGACGCTTTGAAAGGGTGGTATAAATGGTACAAGTGGCATATTCTCAAAAGGTTTCTCCACAATAGTTCTTATATCATAATTAGAAGGGATTTAAGCCCCTTCTTTTGCTAATTCTAGCATGTATTGTGAAGGATTAAGTCTCATCATGGCGTCGACAATCTTGTGATTTTCAAGATTTTGGACCATTTCTATTATTTCATCCCGAGTCATTCCTAGGAAATTATTGGTGATCTCCTCCACTTGAAAATATCCCTCTTGAAGATCTTGTGGTACTAGAGGAATATTGAGTGGGGGATTTCTAGATCCAATGGGATTGATTTTAGGAGTGGTTTGACTCAAGTTACTCGAAGTAGATGTTTCCTTGTTGGCTTACATGTTTTTCTTGTGTTGAGATCTAGTTTGAACCATAAAATAGGGATCAATTTTTCAAGAATGTTGGAGGTGAACCTATAACTCCTTAGATTGATCTAAAATTTAGTCACAAAAAATAAAATCTAAGATAATAAGGATCAAAGGGTGATGATGATATAAGTGAAAAATGGATGATGTGAATGATTAAAATCTTTAATAAATCTTGAAGGAGATACTAGACTTCAGGACTTTTGGATTTTTGATTTTGGATTTGATTTGGATTTGATTTTGACTTTGATTTGGATTTTGGATTTGGATTTTGGATAATGAACAAATAAACCCCAAGATGTTGGATGTTATCTTGGAATAAAATTTCTTACAAGGTGATAATTTATCCAAGTGTATGAAGAAGGATACATCCACACACACTTAGTCAAATAAGATGATTTTGATTTTTGATTTAAAGGATTTTCCAAAAGTCTAGCATGAGGGATTTTTTCCAAGATTTCTAAGAGTTGTTTGTGAGATGGGTTTTGATTTAATTTTTTGAGGATGGATGAGAGTGTTGATTTTGGTCCTTATTGAATTAGAGAGAATTTTTTTTACAAGACCTAGATATTGAAGAACATGCTATACTTCCAAGAACTTGTAACTCTACAAAGTGAGATATTCAAAACATTGAAAAAGACTTGGATTTTGACAATAATAGAATGATTACAAGTTTGGCTTATCCTTTGATGCACGTTTGTAAAAGTTATAGAGCAATCTTTCTTTAACTGTGTAAAGCATATACTAATGTTTCTTGAGATTTGTTGGACTAAGACATTTGTTTCGATTGATGGAATTTGGTTTTGGAACTTTGATCTTGCAGGAAATTATTTGAGAAAACACATGTCAGGTTCAATTTGTCTTTTTTCTTAATGAGTCCATTTTACAACAAACACTTTCTTGCTTAGCTTTTGAACTGAATGTCTAATGTCTCAATTTATTTTCATCCCACAAAGTACATTATGTGGAAATCAAGAGAATCAAGACAATAGTTCCCTAATGTTGACTTTAGAGAGAAAATTGAGATATAAACACAAATACTTAGAAGCCTCTAAGGATGAAATCCCAAGGGACAAGTAGTAGCACTTGGATTTTTCAAAGGTATTTGCTTCTTCTAAAGGTTTGAAATTTTATGTCCTTGTTGAATGTTTGTTTACAAGATTTTAGATCCAAACAATGTGTTTAACCGATTCAAAATTGCACAATCCTAGGGTGGAAAATAAAATATTTTTTGAATTTACCACTTGGATAAATCCAATTGCACCTATTCAATGCAGATGACTAGAAGCTTGACCACACTGATTCCCATCCATGAAACTCACTTCTACATGCCAACCAAGCTTCAGTTCTCTTGAATCTCCCATGAAAAAAATTTCATCTCTACAAAGAATCACAAGTATGTGGGATGGCTCTAGAAGTTCGACCTCCTAATGCCAACAAATATTGGGATTCTGGATTCTAAACAAAGGTTCATAGTAAGGGCATCCAATTTAGGGGGTGAAATGATGAAATCCTTATGAGAGATCTCCCCAAACTTAGAACAAGGGCTTTATGCATCATAAAGATACTGGGGGAGAGTAATCATGCACCACTTCCCATTGTTTACGATTTTCATCACAACCACAAATTTATATAGTGTTTTAGAAGAGCTTGGCTTATGCTCATTACCACTTGGGTCATTTCCTTGGGCTGAGTACCTTTTCCCACCAAGGAAGGTCCTAAAAGGTAAAGAAAAGGGAGTAAGTACATCCATAGTTCGATCAATCTTTGTTTGCGTGAACAAAGAGAGAACACACACAATATACTTATCTTACAATAGCAAGATTTGTTCATTTTTTAAGAGCCAAAATTGAAATGTGGAGGAAATATTTTAAACAACCTAATATCACCAAAATAATTTTGATTCTCAAGATCACCGTGAAGTGCGAGAGAAGTGAATATGCATTTACATGATATTAGTTTGTAAAAAATATTACAAAACAAGAAAGATACATGTTCATTTTAGACTTCAAAAGCAGTAATGGGTTCTTTTTATAGCACCAAGATGAAATGTTTGGAGTTGTTTGTTCAATTCTTAAAACCCAAAACCAAATCTAGTGGGTTTCTAATGTTATGTTTAAACCTTTTATTGTTCTTTTTAAAACCCAAACAAAATGTATTTGAGTCCTACAAATGAAGATAACAAGATCCTAAGATAGGATTATAAATGCTCCCAAAGTGTTAAAGAACACTTTTTTACAATTATGAAAAATGAAGTGCCATAGGAAGCTCTCCTTGTTTTCTTCTTTTCATAGACAATGGAAAACAAATTCTTTTCCTTTCACTTCAATTCTCCATGATCCTCTTAAAACCTGGAAGCCATGCTCAAAATGTTAGATGATATCAATAAACAAGAAGATATGAGGTTAGATGAATGATTAAGCATAAAAAAACTAAAATTTAGACCACATTACAATGTTTTCTGACTTTAGGTGTAAAATTGAAAATTTTAACTCTACAAAAATTGTGAAACACTTACACCATTGCATAGCTTATGAAATTCTACCCCATTTCAAAAAGAAGCTTCAAAAAAGACCTATGTATCACCAAGATATGTCCATTTTAATATTGGCTATAAAAGTGCTAAAATAGACACCATATGCACTAAAACTTAGACCATATTTGCTAAAACTCAGACCATATGTGCTAAAAATTAGACCCAATGTGCTAAAAATTAGACCATATGCACTAAAACATGAGGTAAATGCATTGGAAGATGTTGTGTATGCATTATATAACAAAGCTTGAATGCACCAAAAGTTACCACCTATGCGTTGAAAGAAGCTATGAGTGTGCTACATCAAGATTCACAACCAAAACTGCTGATGAAAACTTTCCATAAAATGTTAAAAACAGGGCTAGGCCATCCTTCTAGTGCCAAAATGTGAATGCTTAGTCTAGACTTGCTCAAACATGAACAAATAATCAAACATTAGTCATTAAACAAGTCACAAACAAGCATTCCCCATTAAATTCATTCAAATACAAGATTATTGAAATCAAAGAAAAATAACAAATTATACAAGCTAATGAAATTCTATTGTAATACTAGAACCGGTATCCCATGGGGGAATTGGTGCTCCTCTGATGTGGAAAGAAGCCCTTTCCCAATTCCTTGACAAGCTTGATGATGGTTGATTGATCCTTGATGAAAATTGTCAATAACCTAGCTATGGATGATGAAATCTATGAAAACTTGGATGAAAATGTGGATGAACTTGCATAAACTTGTGGATAATAACCTCACATCTAAATTTGGATCCTAAATCAATAGATAAGGCCTCTATTTATAATGAAGAAGTATGGAGGATTGAAGAATAAGAAGAATGTGGTATTAAAATAGGACCAATTCATTGAGACATTTGTCTCAATGCTAATGGGTAAGGATTGATCATACTTTTTATATGTTTGTAAGAGGCACCAAATGCATTTTTGAGAGGAACGAAATGCATGTGCTTGAATTGTTTGTGGGGGGGGAATTGTTTGAATGAGAAAGTCAAATAAGGGAGTCAATAAAGGAATATTCCCTATAATATGCTTTTGAGAGGGAAAATGAGATAATTAGTTAATTAGAAGAATTAATTTTCATGTGAAAGTGGGTGGGTTAGTTAGGGGTTGAGTCAAAAGCTAGAGAATGGGTAGTGAGGATTAAAGTTAATTAATTTAAAATTTAATTAACTTTGAGTGGGTTAGTGAATTTGATTTAAATCATTTGATTTATTTAACCAAATAAGAGGACTTTGGGTATTTAATTAAACAAATTGATTTATTTAATTAATAAGAGGATTTTGAGGATTTTTTTTTTTTTTTAATTCATAAGATGTGGGGATAGGGGCCCACTCCCTTTATTAAAAATAAAGAAAATTACAAAAACTGCCCAACCGTAGAGAAGGAAGAGAAAGCTACAGAAAGTTCCAGTTGAAAAGAGAAGAAAGAAGGAACCTGAAGATACCTACAGAAGAAAATGACTGAAACAAATTTCTAGAAATAATACAAAGGAACCCAGGAAGAGAAAAAATAGAGCACAATAGCTCGAAGACTATGCCCTACACTATTTTTGGAAGAGAAGCACCCCTAAAGTCTACTTCAATCTAGCTTCCACCGCTTCTAATCCTTCAGTGCAAAGCTTTTTGGCAATAGACTTCCTTCTGGCCTTCCTCTTTGAGCCACAATCAGGTTTAGATTTTCCACAAGAAGACTGGGAAATCCCAAATTTCTTGGGGGGGACCAGAGAAAAGTCATCATAATCTAGATAATTCCCCTCCAAGTCCCCCATGAAAGGGAAAGTGCCATCAGAATCTAAGCCATCATCCTCTGACCCAGAGGGAGAATCTGAAGCTCTCTCATGAATAGTGACTATAGGAGGAGAGGAAGGTCTTGCCTACTGATCTAGATTCAAAGAAGAGGGAACCTGTTGAGCCAACACCAGCTCCGACTCTAGGGGAGGATTGAAGAATTTTCCATGATTCCTCCAAATGAACTCAGTGCTAGGAGCACTGCCTTTTTTTATCCACTTTTTCAAGAAAACATTCCTCACCCCTAATGAACACTTGAGGGAACAAGCTTCAACCCTATGACCGAGCATATTGTAGTGGAAGCAATGGAAGGGTGAACCCTCATAATTTAAAAACTAAGTCTAGACACCATGCGAAGAATGGATCCAAATAAAATGAGAGAGGGTTTAGAAATAACCACCATTGCATACACCCTATAGAATCTATGATCTGAAGCCACCCCACCTGATTTATCAAATTGATGAGCATATCCACATTTTGAAGAACCAAAGGAAAATTGTAAAGCCAGATCCTAATAGGAATAAGAGAGATCTTCACAGTGGCTGGGTCAAAGAGAGGCATATAGGGAAAAATAAAGAGGCTTGAGTGCCCTGGGAAAAACCAAGGCCCATTCTAAAAGACAAAGTTGCAATCCTCCACAGAACAAAAAGTAACCAAAAAAAAACCAAAATCCAAATATTCAACCGAAGGGAGAGGAAAATTACCCCAAGTGTCTTTGATCCATTTAGTGATAGAGGAAATCAATGAACGCTTGTGCAGGCATCTGAGAATAATTGAATGAACACCCAAATCCTCTGCAATAGCATCAATACATCTATCATAGAAACAAAAATATGCTGGCTCCACAGAAAAGGAGACAACCGAATCCCCAAGGGAGAAGCAACCCTCACCAAAAGGATGAGCATTATCCTTATTTTGTAGAGAAGAAGGAACACAGGGGACAGTAGAGATGGACAAATTAGGGTTTACCTATGAAGCAAGATTTTGGCAATAATCAGAACACACATGATATGGGTTTGTCCTATTCTGGCACCCATCAACAACAATTGGCTCTAGAACAAAAGCATCCCCCACCTCATTGGATTCTAGAGGCATGAAGGTCTGAGATGGGGTAGTTGATGCATCATCTTGAGAAGTCCCAGAATGGAGGTTGTAGCGTTTCTGACCCACACCCACCATTGTTGACCATCCACCACGCCTCACACCAAGGAAGCCAGAAGGAATACCAAAGGGGTGTTTTCTTGTCTCCCCTACTTTTGTGGCTCCATCCCCATGCACATCCAAAGCATGAGAGCTGCTGTTGTGAGCAGTGCTAGGAGATCCCTCACACATTTGTTTAATTGAATTAAAATTTGGGGTAAGCAATCTCAATTGTTGACACAGTAGAGAGCGATCTCATGTGGTTGAACCTTGGTTGTTGGAACTATAGGAAAGAAGCCCAAACATTTCAATTTTGAGGATTTTAATTAAAAAATTTGATTTATTTAATTAAACATCATTAGTGAATTAATCTAATAAATTACTTTATTTGATTAATAGAGGAAATCGAATTAGATGCATGTTATTGATTAAGATTATTTTCATGTCTATAGGTTCTACCCAAGGGGGTTTGATCTAAGGTGGTTTGATCATATACTCTTCAATTAGAATCCTTTAAATGGAACTTTTCAAGGCTTAAATCATTATATTTTCTAAAATATGTTATTTCAACAAAAATCAAGATCTCCGATAAAGTGTAAACCATTATTGTGTGATCACCCAAATGTGGAAGTTGAAGATGGAGGATCTCTTGATAGATTGAGATCTATGACATGTTGTTTATGAGAATGTTTCAAGGAATGCATATCCTACTAAGGCTGCTCAATATGATGTTATGGACCATAAAGCCAAGGTCTAATTAGATTGTGCTTGGGAGAATCTATTTTAATCAATGTACATGAAGAGACCATTGTACATAAACTATGAAAGACTCTTGGTGAGATGTATCGAACCAAAGCTTTAGTGAACATGATTTTCTTGAGGAATAAATTATATTCCTTGAGAATGGAAAAGAGTGGATGAATTATAGACCACATGGAAGCATTTAATATGCTAGTGGTTCAATTGACATCAATTGGTGTCAAAATGGATGAGGAAGAGAACTGTTAGATCCTACTTTGTTCTTTTCCTAATTTGTGTGATTCTCTTGTCATGTCTATTGGGATTACTTCTATTATATTGAATAATGAAGATGTGGTGGGTTCTTTTCTTTCTAAAGAGATGAGGAAGGTATCTATTAGTGCCAAGGAGGTCGTAAATGTTCATGGATGACCTAAGGAAAAAGGTAAGAAGAATGAGAAGCATGATAAATTAAAGTCCAAGGGTAGATCTAAGTCTCCTAGAAACTCCAAAGTTATTTGCTGGAGCTGGGTATGTGTAGGATCATGATGGGCCAAAAAGTGGCAATATGATGGGTATGTGGCTGACGAATTTTTTTTACCCAAAATTGATGAAATGAAAAGGGTTTGTAAAGGAGATTCTCAACTTTCCACCAATATAAATTATGCTTTACTTTGAATTTAATAAGTAATTATTATTCATTTTCTATTCAAATTATGACTAAAGTCCTGATTGATAGGCTGATTGATAAACATCTATAGCTTTCAAATAGTATCACATTTTTTGAATCTAAAACATGTGTCACATTCTATGCTTCACATAATATAGGATTAAAAAAAGAAAAATTGAATTTCATGAAGTTTTGACCAAGTTAAGGTATCGTATTATATGATTTTATATTTTTAAAAGTTGTAATAAAAAAATTCATAATTAATTATTTACCCTCGAAAAACAAAAAATATGCTTCACACGTAACATGAGTCCTCTACTTATATATAAATCTTATAAAAAAATATTATCATTTTATTGTATAGCGTGGTCAAACAGACACCTATTTCTTTATTTTTTCCCAAAATTTAAGTACTACTACATTGAAATTCTACTCACTCAGCAGATTTTTTTAAAAAAACCTAGTAGTTTAGAAAGTACATTCAATTTGCTACAAATTATATTCTTACATATTTTTGAAATAATATAGATAACTTATTGAAATTTTTACATCAAGGTTCCTAACTCTGATTTTTCTAAATTTTTTGCCACTTAAGGGCCTATTTTTTCCATGATGATCCTGCACATACTCAGCTATAGTAAGCCTGTACATGTTCATAAGGATTACAAAGAATAAAAGAAGAAATTTGATTATTATTCTAAGTTTGAGAAGGAAAATGGTGATGAATTCATTATAGCTTGGGAAAATCGTGTAGGTAATGATGCATGGTTAATTGACTCAAGTGCATATTTCCATATGACCTTTAATAGAGATTAGTTTTCTGAATATGAAAAATTTGATGAGATAAGGTGTACTTGGGTGATGATTCTCATTTAGACATTTTTTGGTTGTGGTAAAGCTAAAATTAAGTTTCCTAGTGGTAGAATAAAAAGGGATTAATGGTGTGTTGCATATCCCTGGTTTAGCATGAAATTTGTTATCTGTGAGTAAAATAATAGATGTAGTTGTACAATTAGTATTTTATGATGTAGGATGCAAGATAGGTAGATGTGCTATGGTGATTGATAGAGGTGTCAAATATGGCACATTGTATAAAGTTGGCACATGGGTTGTTGAGTGAAATAGTACTTCTGTGAAAATGAAGTTTGTGGAAGAAGTGAGGGTTTCACCTTCAACAGATCATCATGGATTTTGGGTTTGCAAGGGTGCTCTTTCTTCTAAATCAAAGTTACCTGCATAGAAAACTATTTTACGACACTAGAGACTTGGCCACATTGGAGAAAAGGGTCTAAGGACCTTGAAAAATAAAAACCTCATTGAATGTTTGATTGATTGTAATTTTGAATTGATTTATGTGAGCATTGAATTTATAGAAAAGAAAACCATGTCTAGTTTTATTCGAGTTCTCATAAAACTTGTGGTGTATTGGATCTTATTTATTCTAATGTGTTTGGTCCTGCAGATGTTCCTTTAATTGGTAAATCCACATATTATGTTTCATTTAATGATGATTATAGTAGAAGGACATGGGTATATTTTCTAAAGAGTAAATTTAAAGTTTTTTGTCGATTTAAGGAATTTAAAGCAATGGTTGAGTTGTAGATTGGAAAGAAAATAAAATGTTTTAGGATTGATAATGGAAATTAATTTTGCTCTAACTATTTTGATATATTATGTAAAGATTGTGGTATTCATAGACAAAAGAAAACTCCATATTGTCCAATATAGAATGGAGTTGTAGAAGGAATGAATAGGACACTGATGGAGAAGGCTAGGAGTATGTTGAGTGGCCCAAGTCTAGAACAAAGGTTTTGTTGGTATATGGAGCCTAACTAGACTCAGAGGTTAAATTTTCCCCACTTTGATTAGCGTGGTTTCCCCCCAATCATTTACCAGGTTCAAGGGGCAGCGCCCCTTGTGGGGGTTTGGGGGAAATGCCCCCAAGGCCTCAGGTGTTATTTTTCTATTGGTTGATATAAAAAACCCTAATTTTTGTAACTGGCATAAGTCTTGATAAAAGGCTAAGGGTTTGGGTTTCTGTTGAAATTGTATTGTAGCATTTGTAGCAGTATTGAGTTGTGAGGATTACTGGTTTTAATTGGTTTGATTTACTGGATAATAATATTGGACTCTTTGTTGGTGGACGTAGCACAATTTTGGGTGAACCACATTAAATATTGTCTCTTGCTATTATTATTTTTGTGTTATTCATTTGTCTATTTAATCTTTATTTACATTTAATTGATATCTTCTACATACAATTTCTAACAAGTTTTAGGCTAAAGATATTGCCACTACTTGTTACCTAATTAATAAGTCTCCTACATCAACTCTTGTTGATAAGACACCTATAGAGGCATGGTCAAGTTGCAAGCCTTCATTAAGACATCTTATAATTTTTAGTTGTAAGGCATATGCACATGTACCAAAATAGAAGTGAACAAATTTGGAGAACAAGGTTGTGAAGTGTATCCTCATTACATATAGTTATGGTGAGAAAGGGTACAAGCTTTAGGATCCTATTGCACAGAAGGTAATACATAGTAGAAGTATCATTTTTAGAAACACTAAGCCTTCTTCTATTACATTGTAGCTAGAACAAAGTAAAAAAGGAAGATGTGATCAATTCAATTTTCTTCTACACCTCAGAAAGTTGAATCGAGGCCCATGGATAGACAAGAAATTGAGGAGAGCTCATCTAGCTTCAAATCTTTAGAAGAGGAGGAAGAACCTCCAACTCAGCTTGTTCATAGGTTTATAAGGCATAGAAAACAACTTGAAAGTTAATCAATTGATCATTCGAGATGTATTTTTTATTTTAATACTAACATGGATGAACCGATATTAGTTGGAAGATTTCTATCAGTGAAAAAATGGTAGCTTTGAAAAATAATGATACATAAGATCTTGTACGATTGCCTGAAGGATGAAAACCTATTGGTTTCAAATGGGTTTTCAAGAAAAAGATTGGTTCAAATGCAAGTATTAAGAAATACAAAGCAAGGTTGGTTGCAAAAGGTTACTCTCAAGTTGAGAGTGTTGATTATGGTGAGATATTTTCTCCTATTGCAAAAATGACATCCATTAGATTTTTTCTTTCTATTAGTGTTGTTTATGATTTAGAGGTTGATAAAATGGATGTGAAAACTACTTTTCTTCAAGGTGACTTGGAGGAGGATATTTATATGACACAACCAAAGCACTACAAGGTGAAAGGTAAAAGTAAATTGGTTTACAAATTGAAGAAATATTTGTATGGCCTAAAATAGAGTCCTAGGATGTGGTGGAAAAAAAAAGATACATATGTGTTGAGTTTTGGATTTAATCATTCAAAATCAGATCATTGTGTTTATTGTAAAATTGATGGTGATCATTTCCTATTTATTGCATTATAAATTAATGATATGTTATTTATAGGTAGAGGGAAAGGTATGATATCAAAACTAAAATCCCAACTTGTTGCTAAATTTGAAATGAAAGATATTTGTGTAGATAAAAAAATTCTTGGGATGGAAATTAAAAGTGAAAGAATGAAAAAAAGATATGGCTTGACCAAAGTAAGTATGTCAACTCAATTTTATAGAGGTTTGATATGCAGGCTTGTAGACCATTGTGTGTTCCTATTTTAGTTGGAACAAAGTTATCTATTTCAGATTTTCCAACATCTACATCAGAGATGGAAGACACAAATAGAGTGCCTTACCAGAGTGTAGTTGGAATTTTGATGTATGTTATGGTTTTCACTAGACCATACATTTCCCAAGTAGTGGGAGTTCTTTTTAGATATATGTCTAATCATGGTAGAGTTCATTGGGATGTAGTTAAAAGAGTCTTCAGATATTTGCACGATACCTTAGATAATTCCTTATGTTATCATAGTATTATGATTGAATATGATATTTTTCTTGATATTCATGGTTATGTGGATTCAAACTGGGTAGGTGATGTTGATAGTAGATGATATATACCAGTGCTTATGTGTTTACTTTATTTAGTGGTGCAATTAGTTGGATGAGTAAGCGATAGGATTTGGTTGCTTTTTCCACCACTAAAGTAGAGTTTATGGAAGCTACTCATGCTTGTAAAGAAGCCATTTGGCTTAAGAGACTATGCTTAGATATTCAAATAAAACAAGGTGCAATGACAATTTATTGTGACTATCAGAGTGTGATATGTCTAGATAGGAACCTAACATTTCATGCCATGACCAAACACATTGATGTGCAATATCATTTTGTTAGAGATATGGTTGAAGATGATAGGTTGAATTTGGTTAAGGTAGTGAATTTGATGAATGTTGGTGATTCTTTAACTAAGTTTATGAGTATAGAGAAGTTAAGATGGTTTTCAGAGACTATGGACATTTCCTCCCCAAGAAATTAAGAGATAATGATGATATCCTTCTCTTTTCCTCACAAGGTGTTCAACAAGTGGGATATTTGTTGAGAAAATGTGTCTCAACATTACAATTACATAAGGTACTATTCATCCAATGATGATGGGGAGGGGCATGGGGGGATCCCTCGACGAGGGGTTTGGGGGATCATCCCCTTGGTTGGGGTCGAGGGGAAGTGCCCCTGAAAGGAAAATTTTATTTATATTCTATTATTGTAAATCTGGACCATTCACCACTATGTCTCATATCTAATGACCAATATTTTATTATATTGACATTCCCTAGAATGAAACCCTATTTTATGAGGTTGTTGCATTAGGACTATGTATTGTGATGTATTCTAAGATTTTGATAGTGATTGTGTTGCCTCTAGATCTTTGAGCGGTGATACTCTTGCAATAAGCTTTCTCTATATATAAGTTGTAGACATAGAAAATATACAGATTGATATCACACTTGATAATGATCTACTAACACAACATCATCCTGAATCATCCCTTTATCTAACCATTTAATCAAATAGCCTTATTTGATTAAATTCATCATCATTCCCCTTTTAATTAAATAAATCCCTCAATTTAATTAAATCATTGTCTCTATGTAATTAGCTAGGTCATTTCATCTTCCTATCTTTATTTAATTAAATAATCCCTATTATTTGATTAAATCTCTAAAGATCATATAGTTAAATTAAATAAATCAAAAATTTATCTAATTTAATCTAACATCACCCCTTTTGGTTAAATAAATTAAAATATTTATTTAACTAGGTCTTAATCATTTTCATCTCTTTTTGATTTATTTCAACCCACAAATCAAAATCAAATAGTCAAATCACCTAATCTCCTTTTAAATTATGCAAATCCTGATTTATTTAATCCTAATCACTCAAATCCTCTAGATTTTGTAGCTTGCACATGGAAATCAATTTAATTGATTTATAAATCATCTATTTTCATTCAAAAAGGTATTGAAGATGGAATATTCTTCAAATTTGAAATCTTCCTACAAAAGGACTTATCCCTTTCAACAAAGCATTTAACATCTCTTACAAGTCCTTTTCTTGAGCCATGTGACATTAACTTCACCTTTCACCTCATCCTTCAAGCCATATTTTGAATTTGAATCTCCCCCCTCTTTGCACAATCCTCAAAACTTGCACATCCTCTATCCACTCATAGGTTGACAAGTGGCATCTTGCCATTGGATGAATGTTAGTCCCATATTTCTCTATTTTGGACATTCATCCATCTTGACATTTTATAAATAAAGAGCTCATCTCTTCATTTTGGCATCCAAAATTTGAGTAAAGTTAGCATGCTCAAATCATTAGAAATCCTCATCCATTATCATTGAATCTTAGCTAGGTTATGCAGATTTTTCTATTGGAGCACTCACCATTCTTCATCAAAGTGGATCATTCATCAACATTTATCAAGCTTGCATCATTGGAGTTGGGAAAGGGCCAATTTTCACATCAAATTGGCACCAATTCCCCAATGGGATCAAGATTTTGCATTGTATTAAATAGGATTTAGCTTGATTTATTGCTCTTTCATTTCATTCTTGTCCCATTTCCTATTTTAAACTTTGCTAATGGATTTCATGGGGAATCCTTGTTCTTACTTGCATTTGATATCCTAATGTATTCATTTGTTGTGTTTTGCAGGTATTTGGATTAGGGTTCTACATTTGGCGCTAGAAGGAGGGCCTACCAGAAGAATAAATCACATTTTTTGAGAAAATTCTATGGTTTTTGATGTTTTTGGTGTTTACAACAAACATAACTGCTCACAGTCCAACGTCGCCATACAAAACTGCTCAAAAATTCAAACTGCACCAGTGGAATCAAACTACACCGCTCAAAAATCAAATTGCACTGTTGGAGTCTCCAACGTCGCCATATAGTGCTGCTACAAAATCAAATAGAGCCGCCATCACAAACAAAACCGCTTGAATTTCTTTCTTTTTCATGCAAACTTAAAATGGCCATATCTTGGTCATTTTTTGGTCTTTGTGTTGTAGGTTTTGAAGGATAAGGGAGCATGGAAGTCAAAGAAAAAGCACTATCACATCATTATAACAAGTGTTTTTAAACACTTTGGGAAGAAATTATAATCCCTCTTCTAAGGATTTGCTATCTTTCAAGCTTTTAGAATATACTAATTTTGTTTGGGCTCTAAAAAGAATCTTTGAATTTTTGCTACAAAGCGTTTAAAATGAACATTAGGACTCAAATCTACTAAAGTTTATTTTTGGGATTAAAAAATGAACAAAACAACTCTCATTTGTCCTTTGGTGCTTTAAAAAGAACTCACAATTGCTTTGTGGACTTAAAATGAACAAGTGCAACTTTGTTTTGTGATTGCTTACTTAAACTAACATCATCGAAAAAGGACATATGCGCTTCTCTCTAGCTTTATAGCGATCTTGAGAATCAAAATGCCTTTTTTGTGATCTTAGGTTGAAATAAAGTAATCACCTCCACACTTCATTTTGGGAACTAAAATTGAACAAAACACTTTGCGAGTGTGAGTAAACCTATTGCATACATTCTCCCTTTGTTTCTAAATGAAGGTTGATCAAACTATGAATACGTTTGTTTGCTTTTGTCTATCTTATAGGGCTTTCCTTGGGGAAAAGTACTCACCCAAGGGAACAACTCAACCGATAACACTCTCAACCTGAGAGTATTTCCAATTGGGATATAAATGTGGGTACTGGAGTAAATGCTAGTATCACGCAGTTGACTCTGATGAGATGGATCTAAAAAGGGACTCTCACCATATGGGTCAATCTCCATGAACGGAAAGTCTAAACTAAAAACCTTGATTGTAGTAACCAACCAGTCCATCCAATGATTTTATCAAAGTGGTGCACTGGAACTTAGATTCCAAGAAGTTACTTGGCATGTCTGATCTTGGTTAAAGTATAGAGGTTAAGACTTAATTCTTATCATACCTTTATACTCTTTCCTTGGTTGCATGTAAAATCATCTCTTCTACTACGAAGTGCATGAGGCAAGCCCACCAAGAAAAACATACCGATTGAGCTAGGATGCTATATTGCTTATGAGTCAAAACACTTTGCTTGTTCGAAAACATTTTGAAACAAACACTTAACATCCTCATCAAAATTTCAAACCCTTTAGGAGGAAAATACAATTGAAAAAATTTATGTGTTATTGCTTGCCCTTGGGATTCACATCCTTAGAGGTTTCTAAACACTTGAACTTACATCTCAATTTTCCTACTAAAGATCAACAATAGGTAACCCTTGCCTTGGATTTATCAAATTTCCACATAACATACTTTGTGGGATTTGAAGAAATTAGGACATTAGACATATAGTTTGTAAAACCTAATCAAATAAGTGTTTGTGGTAAAATAAATTCACTAATCAAGATGAAATAAATTGAACCCCACACATGTGCTTGTGTATCTTTTGTCTTATGGTCTTTTGAGCAAACATTGATCTTTTGGTTTGAAGGGAAAAGCATGTTCTTCAAAACCTTGGCCTTGTAAACAAGTCCTTCTTAGGTTCATTTAGGATCAAAATCAAACACTTCATCCATTTCAAACATTTATCATCCCATCCCACCAAACAACTTTAGAGCTTTGGAAACATCATTCTAGACTTGGGTAAATAATCAAAACCAAAATCACCTTGTATAGTTAGGAGTATGGGAATGCATCCTTTCTCATACCTCTAGTTAAATTAGAACCCCTTTGAACAAGTACATCCTAAAGATAACATCTAACATCTTAGGGTTTACAAGTTCATTATCCAACTGAAACAATCAAAATCAAGTCCTAAGTCTAGCATTGATACAAAGTCCCTAAACATTTAACACTCATATCATTCACCCTTTTCATTCTTCATCTCATCATTGGTCCTAAAGACCTTAGAGGTTACTTTTTCAACAAGGTCAAAAAACAAGAGGAATATGGAATATAAACTTGATCCATACATCATGAGTAATCCAATTCAACCAAACTATCAAAACCTTACAATGCCAATTGATTTTCAAAACTCACATTTATACAAACCATACATGGGATCATTATCTCCTACAAACCACAATTGTACAAAAAATGTGAGTCTACCCAATCTAAACCTTGGAACACCTTTTTCCGATGGTAGATTTAAATCCAAGTCCAATAGTGCAACTGAATACTCAATGCATGAGTCCTTAACAAAACAAAATTATCCCACCAAATCCATACATGCCAAAAGTGAATATACCAAGTACAAGATTACCAAACATGAATCCACACTTGGAAAAATTTGGGATAAATATCTTTTTGAATCATACAAATGTTGTTCAAAGTACAAACAAGATGTTAACAACGCCGTGTATTAATCCAAGTCAAGGTAGCACCATGCAAAATCAAAGTTACCTAAAACAAGGCAATGTGATTCCCAACATCAACAATGTTCAATTTCAACCTATCATGCCAAATCAGAACATTGCCCAAAATCAATTTGTCCATGATCCCATTCAAAAAACACAAGTATGCATCCCAAATTTTCTTGAACAAAAACTAAATCAACTATATCAAGGGAGTCAAGATCGAAATCAAGATCATATTTGGTGAGATCAAATTGCTACACTTACCAAAATAGTTGAGTCATTGCGCCAAGAGACATCTCCATCACCATTACCCATATCAACATCATTCCTTGGTTTAGGGCTTCCCCCTTTACCTAGCACCAATCACTCCATCCAAATCAATCCACCTAACACCAATCAAGCCATCACATCAAATCCTTTGAATATACCATCGACATCGCACCAACAGATGGTATCTAATCAAATGACAACATCAATCTTGAAAAATCAAAATACGATCTCACAAGGACCTATCACCTCAATCATTCCAACCATCACTATCACTTCAACCATTCCAACCACCACTCTCACACCCATCACATCTCAACCCCTCACTACCATGATCACTCCAAGAGTATCTCAACCACTTGTTACTACATCCAACACAATTCTGAATCCACCACCACTACCACCAAAACTAAACACAACAAGACAATATAACATTGTGCTAGAAGCTCACCAGGCCTATGAAAAGGCTATCCAACAATATCTAGCCATGCAACAAGTAGCACAAGCCTAGGCTCAAGTGGAAGTGCAAGCTCAAGCCCAATACCAAGCCCAACAAGAAAATGGTGTTCAAAATCCCAACAAAATGTTAACTACTCCATGTATTGATCCAAGTCAACGATCACATGATCAAGACCTATCCATCAATGAACACATGGAAGATGTTTCTACCTCATCCGAAGATCAAATCAACATACATCTAGAGTCACTTTTTGATCATGATCAAAATCCACCAACAATACCCAACAATGATCCAATTCAAGAAATGTCAACATCATTTGACCCTATGGTTGAAGACATTGGAAATCCCTCCACCACAATTTTTAAAAACAATGATCAAGATCTCTCAATCTATGAGCACCTTGAAGGTGTTTCCACCCCATCTAATGATCAACTCACCATACATCAAGAGCCACTTTTTAGTGATCTATTTCAAGGAGTGTTAACATTATTTGATCCCGTAATCAACAATCCATCGATCAATGATCATGTTGAAAATGTCTCTACATCACCTAATAAGTTAGAAGACATATCTTAAGAATTTATTCCAAAGAATGATCAACGTCTTTCATCAAGGTCTAGCAATGGTCCTTTCCAAGACATGTTTTTAGATATTGAAGGAATTTTCAACTCAACATTTGATCCAAATCCACTTAACGATCCAGAGGATATTGAGCAACTTCCCATTCCTAATAAAGATATCCAAGGATCCTTTGAAACTAACCCATGTCAAGAAGTTGGTCCAAAGCATGATAAAAGCAATCCCAAAATCATTCAAAATCAAGAATTTGTATCTCCAAGATACTACAATGATCTAATGGACACTCTCGTATCTATATAATATGTCATAAAATATGATCACATCCACATAGCACATACTCCATCTACCCATGAGATGCTTTCTATGGATGGACACATAGATGATCTTCATTCATAATAGGATTCTTTTACTCCTGACATTATTACACAAAAAGAGCAGGTTATTGAGTTTTCAACATTAGGATCAAATATATCCCAAATTCAGACTAAAGACATCAGGTATGCAGATATCCAACATTATGTGCTCAAGGAAACAAGTCAGACAAAATAATATAAATCAGAGTGAGTGGAGCAGAAAATTGAAACGTCACCTATAGTGGTCATTTATCAGAGAATGCATTCTAAACAAGAGCTCTGAGAATAGGAAAAATCAAAGCATGAAGGTACTACTACCACCATACTGGGGGAAACTTCATCTCAAGCAAACTTCAACATAGGGAGCACATAGAATCCTTATGATGAAACCGATGCTAATACTACAACTAGTCACATCATGAATCTTCATCCACCCATCACCTGATCCACTAATTAGGATCATCATCAAAATAAATATTTGAATCAGAACGTCATCAAAGAAAAAGTAGTTGGAAAGCATAATGGAAAAATAAAATAGAAATGGATACCAAAAGATACAAAGAAAGATCATCCCTATCAAACTCCATCAGTCAAAGAAACTATGGGGAAAAATAAAAAAAGGAAAAGTATCCATCAAAGATGTCCACAAAAGAAAAAATAGACTTTTCAAGCAACATACAAAGTGTATCAAGTAGTCGGTCCTAATTCCATGCACAATTTCATAGCCACCCATCATTGCTCATCTTCCCAAGTTTGGAGAGTCAAAGGTTCCAAACTATCAACCAATCCATTTTTTATTCCTAAACACACTCCATCCATGCCTCCACTCATGATATCCAATTCTCACATTGACCATGTTTTGGAAATGACCCTTCATCATAAGGACTTAGAAGGCACTCTATTGCAATGTGTGCACAAAGACAAAGTTAACTCCGGTATCAACGAAGGAGATCAGGAATCTAAAAAATTGTATTCAAGTGCATGTATCTTAGCAAAGAAACTTCTTCAAGCAGGATATCGATGGAACATTATGTCAGGGGGATCTACATTAGAAACACTTTGTAATTCAGCATGAGCTTAAAATCTTTCAAAAAAAACCAAAAAAAAAAGAAAATAAAAGAAAATCCAAAAAAATCAGAAAAAGGATTGAAAACAGTGAACAAAAAATTGTCCTCTAGTGAAAACCACTACGGTGGCACTTTGGACAGGCACCATGATGAAAACCTGGAAAATAGGGGCCATGTGTGGAATCGAGCATCTATGTGCACCAGTTTAGATGGAAGCATCTCATCCCATCCGTAATAAATCCAACATTCCATCCATCTCAACCATAATAAATCCATTCATCCATGAACCATTTATCCAATCCATTTTTCATCCATTTGCATACATAGTCTGAGTTATCTTGATCTTGACAAATTTTGTGACACACTTTACACTTGCTTATGGTAAACATCTTGACATAGGTCATTTTCACTGATCCTATCCTACCCAGCATTATCTGAGCCATGAAGCATTATTCAATAAGCATTCTTTATCTAAACACCTTATCTTATTGCAGGATATCCTTGGCATCCTTTGCATGCTTACCATATCCATCAATCCATACACTTATCTGAGCATCCACCCATCACATTCCATACATTGCTAGACACCGGGTGTAGATATTTACATCTTGCTTCGATAATAAATCTTGGTCTATATCCTCCAACTTATGTGGTGATTTGAACATTGGAAAATGTGAAATCAAATTGGTCCACCACTTGTGAGCAAAAAACCAAATCACTAGCCCATGGAATATTTTGACGAGAAGACATTCCTTATCAATCTTCATCTTTCATCAAACATCAATCCAAACAATCACTATCAATCGCATCTAACGTGTGCTTCAACATCACATTGAATCATTCAAAACAATTTTGTTCCAAATCAAACTTCAAAATCCTGATTAATCAAATCCAATCAATCACTGATCATCTTGGGTATCCATCCTAATCCTTGTGTTGCTTAACACTGTCCTTGCAATTTTGTGTGTCCTCAGCAATGTTATCATCATCAATCCATTGATCCAATCAATCAACCTTAACTTGGTTTTCAACAAAATCCCAAAATAGATCACTGATATCATCACACACATCCATATCCAAATCATCAAAATCATGCAAAAATCCAAAACATTCAAAACCAAGAAAAAATCCAAAAACACTCCAAAAAAGTCAAAAAGCATCAAAACATGAAACTGATCTACTCAAGCCTCTCGAAGCTAAAATATAGCAAGGCTAATCTTGATCAGCCCCAAGACATCAAAATCCAAAACATTCAAAACACAAAATCCAAAACATTCATAAAATATCGAAAACTCCCAAACATTCAAAAATAAAAAATCAAAACATTTGAAAAGTCCAAAACCCCCCCAAAAAAATAGCCTCAAAACATTCCAAAACATCAAAAACATTCAAAAAACCCAAAAAATCCATCTGTCCCATTTCACTTTCACCCATGATAATCAATCATCCATAATAAATCAATCATCACCTTCATCCTTTGGCAACCTAAACAGAAACAATCACAATAATCAACAAAAACAAACTTCAATTGTAAAATCAAAATCGAAACAACAAACCATTAAATGCAAAATCAAACTCTTGATCATTCACAAATATTTCAACCAACCTTATATCAATAGCCTATCAATCAAATTATCAACCCATCATCATCCTATACAATGCATGTCCTAGGATATATCATTCCAACAATGGGCATCATTTTGGATATCATTTTGGATACTTATCCTAAACAAAACACATCCCTTTGGCTGTAGGTATGAAGAACATTGAATTGTTTGTTTACTTGATCTTTTCTTTTGATTTATCTTATTACACACATTCCAATGACTTCTCGATGATATCTAATCAAAATGATTTAGAGAGAAAGGAATAGGGCAATGGTCATTATCTTTTGTTTGTTGTGCTTGTTGGACATTCTTGTAAGATAACCTTGGAGAATACTTGCTTTGTTAGGTGTGTATGGAGGGTATTTTGGGCAGCTTGTTGACTATTTCATTGATGGGTTATACCTTTCCGTGTTTTGGTCCAAGATGTTTGAAACTTTGGAAGTGCATCCTAGCAAGGTTTCTGTATGTCAGGTGTGAACAAGAATACTCCTATCTGTTTGTCGAGTCAAAGTGCATCACACTAGGTGCAATGCCATCCTAGTTCTTTATACCTTGATACATCGTGCTTATGTGTGTTATCAAACATAAGGTAATTGGCCCTTTGAAAATTCCAACTCCTTAGTAAGCAAATCATCATCATCATCATCATTATCATCATCTCTAATAAATTTGGTTTGTTGGTGTCTCTTGTTATCATCTTATTTTCTTCCTACTTCCTTTCACGCTAACATGGTACCATGACAGTTAATTGTAAATCATCACTAATGCATCCATCTTGCATCCACAAACCATCTGCATATCATATCATATCATATAAGAAACATTGATCATCTTGCATGCATTGCATTTCATCATTGCATAATATAGATTGGTTATTCTAAACATCTCATAATCCATACATTTATCATCCACTGCATAATCATAAAAGCATCATCATATCATATCATGCGTATCCATATCATCCATGCATCATCATATCATCCATTACATATAAACATCATAATCATCTCATCATCAATAATGTCACTATCATGGTACAAATCAAGATCAAGTGGGTGTAATATATAAAAATAGGCATGGGGCTACCCATGGCTAATGACTGTCTACATCATGAAAATTGTCTACATCAAATATTCAAGTTGAACTAATCTTGAACCTCTTTGTTGAGAGATTAACCCTCAAATCAAAGCTCTTCGCTCAATCTCTCGAGGGGGCAATATACTGGCATAATTCTTTTTGCTGGGGCAACAGTGGGGCATTTGAAAAAAATCAGAGAATTTTTGACTTTTGATCATGGCAAGATTATTCTTTGAACCAACACAACAAGTGCATTGCTTCATAGAGGGGAAAAATGTAGACATAGAAAATATACAGATTGATATCACACTCGATCTTGATCTACTAAGATCACCCTGAATCATCCCTCTGTCTAACCATTTAATCAAATAGCCTTATTTGATTAAAGTCATCATAATTCCCTTTTAATTAAATAAATCCCTCAATTTAATTAAATAATCATCTCTATGTAATTAGCTAGGTCATTTCATCTTCCTATCTTTATTTAATTAAATAATCCATATTATTTGATTAAATCTCTAAAGATCATCTAATTAAATTAAATAAATCAAACATTTATCTAATTTAATCTAACATCACCCCTTTGGTTAAATAAATTAAAATATTTATTTAACTAGGTCTTAATCATTTTCATCTCTTTTTGATTTATTTCAACCCACAAATCAAAATCAAATAGTCAAATCACCTAATATCCTCTTAAATTAATCAAATCCTGATTAATTTAATCCTAATCACTCAAATCCTCTAGATTTTGCAACTTGCACATGAAAATCAATTTAATTGATTTATAAATCATCTATTTTCATTCAAAAAGGTATCAAAGATGGAATATTCTTCAAATTTGAAATCTCCCCCAAAAGGACTTGTCCCTTCCAACAAAGCATTTAAAATCTCTTACAAGTCCTTTTCTTGAGCCATGTGACATTAACTTCACCTTTCACCTCATCCTTCAAGCCATATTTTGAATTTGAATCTCCCCCCTCTTTGCACAATCCTCAAAACTTGCACAGCCTCTATCCACTCATAGGTTGACAAGTGGCATATTGCCATTAGATGAATGTTAGTTCCACATTGCTCTATTTTGGACATTCATCCATCTTGACATTCTATAAATAAAGAGCTCATCTCTTCATTTTGGCATCCACAATTTGAGTAAATTTAGCATGCTCAAATCATTAGAAATCCTTATCCATTATCATTGAATCCTAGCTAGGTTATGCATATTTTTCTATTGGAGCACTCACCATTCTTCATCAAAGTGGATCATTCATCAACATTTATCAAGCTTGCATCATTGGAGTTGGGAAAGGGCCAATTTTCACATCAAATTGGCACCAATTCCCCCATGGGATCAAGAGTTTGCATTGTCTTCAATAGGATTTAGCTTGCTTTATTGCTCTTTCATTTCATTCTTGTCTCATTTCCTATTTTAAACTTTGCTAATGGATTTCATGGGGAATCCTTGTTCTTACTTGTATTTGATCTCCTAATGTATTCATTTGTTGTGTTTTGAAGGTATTTGGATTAGGGTTCTAGATTTGGCTCTAGAAGGAGGTTCTACCGGAAGATCAAATCATGTTTTTTGAGAAAATTCTATGGTTTTTGATGTTTTTGGTGTTTACAGCAAATGAAACCACTCACAGTCCAGTGTCGCCATACATAACCGCTAAAAAATTCAAACTGCAATGCTATAATCAAAATGCACCACTCAAAAATCAAACTGCACCGTTGGAGTCTCTAGCACCGCCATATAACACCACTACAAAATCAAATAGAGCTGCCATCACAAACAGAACTGCTTGAATTTCTTTCTTTTTGATGCAAACTTAAAATGACCATATCTTGGTCATTTTTTGGTCTTTTTCAAAGTTTTTGTTTTTGAAATAGGGTAGAATTTCATAAGCTATGCAATGGTGTAGGTTATTATCAATTTTTATAAATGTAAAATTTTCAAATTTTTACTTAATGTCAAATTGATAATGAAACTTGGTCTAACTTTTAGGGTTTTTATGCTTACTCGTCAATCTAACCATCATATCTTCTTATTTCTTGATTTCATTTGAAATTTGGAGCTTTTGTTGTAGGTATTTGGATTAGGGTTATACATTTAGTGCTAGAAGGAGAGCTTGAACCTCAGACCTTGTGGTTAACAACCACATAAATATATTGTAATCTTTGTTATTTTTGAACAATATATTCGGTAGATTTTCAAGTGTGGCATTTTTCTCTTGAAACAACTTTCCCCATGTAAATCATTGTGTTGTGGTGTGCATGATATTTATGTCTATTTATTTTAATGTTTTTGTAGCTGTTAAATATCTATAAAAGTTTTGCATTATTCTCCTCTCAAGGTTAGTGCAGGAAGTTGTTCTACTACCTTAGCTTCCTTACACTATTTCTATTGGATTTTGGATCATCATATTTTCCAATGTGACCTAGAATGCTTGATTAGATTATGATATTTTTTTCCATTGACATGGAGACACTTGAGAATACTTAAAAGACATCACTCATAATTCTTCTTCTTTCATCTTCATTTAGAATTGTAAAGAAATCCTATGTACCATCTTGGTTTTATTTCTTTCTAAGCAGAGAAATGTTGTTTGACAATATTTGATCATCTTCATCATTCAATATATAGTATCTACCATTCTCAGAGACTCTACAACGAGTGGGGGATGCATGGTCTATCGTCATCTCTCTTATTTGTTTTTTTCTCACATGAGATATTTCCCTTGTCATTCTTGAATTTTATTTTTATTTTTCATCTCTCTTTTGAGCATAATGTTTGTCACATTAGGATTTTTCATTTTGTCCATTTGTCAAAAAATATATCTATACTTGGTCACCTAATATTATCTCATATTGGGGTGAGTGTAAGATCATGGGGGTCCAAAAAGTGGTGATATGACATAAAAGTGAATGATGAACTTTTTTAATCTAAATTTAATGAAATGAGAAGGGTTTATTGAGAAAATTGTCAGCTTTCCAAAAATATAAGATATTCCTTATTTGAAATTAAATAGATAATTATTATTAATTTTCTACATACATTTTGATTAAAATCCAAATTGATAGGCTAATTGAAAAACATCTATAATTCTTAAATGATTTCACATTTTTTAAATAAGAAAGATGTGTCACATTCTTTGCTTCTCATACAATATGATAAAAAAAAGAAAATTGAATTTCATATTTTTTTGACTAAGTTATGGTGGTCAGAGAAACATGTTTTACTATTTAAAAAAATTTCTTATAAAAAACTCATAACTAATTATTTACTTGCAAAAAAATTAGAAAAAAAGGTGGCACATTCAGGAATATGTCCTCTACTTTTATTGAAAGTTTCAAAAAATAATATTATTTTTTTCTTGTAGTTAGGTTGGTTATGTTGGAAATAGGTTGCCATTTAATTACAAATCCTAAACATTAATTATTTCATGTATCTCCTAGATTCTTGGAATGTGTTCAACAACACTAAGATTAGGATGAGATTAATATTTGATGAAATAATCATGATTATTGAAATTTGTAATTAATTCTAAATGTAAGAAGCATGTGAGGGCGTTCATAGTGAGTTCCTAAATAATAGGGACACATGGGACACCCACATGGTAAGGTGACACTCACCTTGTGTTCAGTTAACTATACAAAGTAATAGTTAACACTTCTATATGCATGTAAAGATCCTAGGAGTTGGGATTTGATGTTTGCATGCTTGAAGTTTAGTTTAGTTTAGTTCAGATCAGTTCAGTTCAGTTTAGTTTAGTTTAGTTTAGTTCAGTTCAGAATTAGTTTAGTTTAGTTTAGTTTAGTTTAGTTTAGTTTAGTTCAGTTTAGTTCAGTTCAGTTCAGTTTAGTTCAGTTTAGTTATGGTTCAATTGTCTTTAGTTAGTTTCAGTTGTATGTTAGTTAACTTCAGTTAACTTGGAATGTATGAAAAATAAAAAGGGATGGCCATTCTTTGGGAATGGTGTTGAGTAAATATTTTAGTTAACTAGAAATCACTTGGAGCCAACTTGGGCACCCAAGATGCTTTCTTGGATTTAACTCTCATGCATGATAAGATATTTCTGAAGGCTCAGTTAAGTAGGTTTACTTAAGGGTGCCAACTTTGAGGAAGAGCTTTGGAATTATCACCAAAGTGAAGGAGAAGTTGTAGCTTTAGTTTGGGATGCCCAAATGCATGAAGCACATGTTGTAAGCTTTAGTCTTCACTTAATAACTCAACTTGAAGCAATATGGCATACCTTTTCAAGGGCCTGAGCTTGTGCATTGGAATTATCACCATTTGGAGATTACAAGGTTGCATATTGACTCTATATCTCATTCAAGTTGAAGAGAGTTTTCATAATTGTTATTGTAGGTGTGAAGAAGATTGATAAAGACACAAGAAGCATTATCAAGCAAGAATCGGAGCTATTGTAATTCAGAGATTGAATAATAGAATAATTCTTAGTGGATTTTTTTCCTGAAAGGGTTTCTCCACGGTACATCTTGTGTGATGTTTTAAATATCCTATCTAGTTCTTCTATCAACTTCTCTCTTCATTCTACAATAGTAAAATGAATTAATCAAGATAATCACCCACAAAGAATATATGTAACAAAGAAAGAGCTTACTTAGATCAGCAATATTAAAGTTTTATAGAGTATTAAGCTAAGAAAACACCTCATTTTTCAACAAGTTAGACATACAATTGCTATTTATTTATTCTTGAAAATTTAGTACTACTGCATTGAAATTTTGAATTTTCACCAAATAGATTTACCATTTTCCAAAGAAGGAATAAAATATTAGAAACTCCATTCAATTTTCTATAAATTTCTTCTTACATATTTTTTAAATTATGTTAATAAGTTCTTATTCAAATTTTTATGTCAAGTTTCCTAACTTTGTTTTCTAAATTTTAATTGCCACTTAAGGGCCTACTTTGGACCCCCAAGATTCTACACTGACCCATTGAAGGCCCAACTTTGCATCATTAAACATTGATTTTTTCCTTCGTAGGTTTCACTTAAAGGGATTGTTGGTGTGAATTAGGTGCTTTACTAAACATGTTCATCTAGTAGGTCCGATTCACATACTAAGATTAGTTAGGTCCTATGAATCTTTCTAGAAGTCTTATTTTACATTAGATATGATCTTATCTAATTTAATTTAGTTCTTTTATCCCTTAAGACCCCTAAATATGTGCAGAAAAATCATTCAAAAAGTTAGATCATTGGAGACTAGACAAAAGGAGTATTGCCAAGAAGTAGAGATGTTGTTGGTGAGATAAATCTATGTTTACTTTCTAATATTAAACCAAAGACTATAAGTGAAGCATGCAAAGATGAGCATTGGATGGAAGCTATGAAATGCAAACTTATGTAGATTGAGAATAATAAGACTTGGGAATCGGTCCCTAGAACAAAAAATAAAAACATTATTGGATCGAAGTGGGTATTCAAAAACAAGTTGAATGAGAATGGAGAAGTGGTCAGAAATAAAGCAAGGCCTATGTTTAAGGGTTACTGACATTGAGAAGACATAGATTTTTAGGATAATTTTTCTCTGCTGGAAAGAATGGAAGCTATCAAGATGTTCTTAGCATTTTTTTCTCATAAACATTTCAAGGTCTATTAGAATGATGTTAAGTCTGCATTTTTGAATGGTGAGCTAGACGAAGAGGTCTATATAGAACAGCCAAAAAGGATTTTTGTTTTTAGATCAATCAAATATGGTCTAAAGAATGAAGAAAGATTTATGTGGATTGAATCAAGCTTCTAGAGATTGGTATTCATGGTTAGACATGTGTTTTATTTAGCAAAGTTTCAACAGAGGTATGACAGATAGTAATATGTATTGTAAAAATGAAGATGACAAAATCTTGATTGTGGTTGTATATGTTGATGACATTATCTTTTGAGGAAATGAAATTATGTTCAAAGTTTTTATGAAAGAAATGAAAAAATAATTTGAGATGTTCATATTTGGTGAGATGAATTTATTTCTTGGGCTACAAATTAATCAAACAAAGAAAGAGATTTTTATTTCACAATCAAATTACATAAGAGAGATGTTGAAGAAGTTTGGGATGGATGGTTCCAAACCAATATGCACTACTAAGGTGAATGGTTGCAAATTAAGTATAGATGATAATTCAACAAAGGCTAATTAGAGAAAATATGGATCTATGATTGGTGGACTATTGTATATGATTGCTAGTAGCTCAGATATTATGCATGTAGTCTATCTTCTGGCTATATTTCAAGAAGATCCTAAAGAAACAGATGTTGTTTATGTTAAGAGAATATTTAGATATTTGAATGACATTCCAGATTATGGCTTATGGTATCCTAGGGATACTAACTTTAAACTAAGTGCTTATAAAGATGTAGATTGGGCTAGTTGTGTAGATGAAAAAAAAGTATAAGTGGTGGTGCATTGTTTCTTGGTTGCAAATTGGTGTCATGGTTGAGTAAAAAGAAAGATTCAATTTCCTTATCTACTACTCAAGCTGAGTATATTGCCACTACATCTTGCTGTACACAAGTTTTATGGATGAAACAAACATTGAAAGATATCAAAGTAATATATGATGATCCTATTTATATCTTTTGTGATAATACAAGTGTAATTAACAATTCCAAAGAATCTAGTGATGCACTTGAGGAAAGAGCATATATCTATCAGGTATCACTTTTTGAGAGAGAAGGTTGTGAAGAATAAAGTAAAACTTGAGTATGTACCTACAAAGGATCAGATTGTTGTAATATTTATGAAGGCTCTTCCTAAAGATACTTTTGAGTATCTCCAAGAGAAGTTAGGGGTGATTTCCCTTCCTTTTTGAACTAGATGAATATGCTCTTTGAGGAAAGAGCATATATCTATCAGGTATCACTTTTTGAGAGAGAAGGTTGTGAAGAATAAAGTAAAACTTGAGTATGTACCTACAAAGGATCGGATTGTTGTAATATTTATGAAGGCTCTTCCTCAAGATACTTTTGAGTATCTCCAAGAGAAGTTAGGGGTGATTTCCCCTCCTTTTTGAACTAGATGAATATGGAGATGCATGAGTCCTATGGGTCTATGGATTTATCTTTCTTTTGGACTAATGTTTTGGTGGCTACCTCTTAGGGGGAGTAGGTAATGTCATGTGTTGTCATTGAAAGAGTATTAAGTTCTCAATGTCAAAGGGGAAATAAATGTAAAATATCATTTTCCTTTTCCATCGATGCCAAAGGGGGAGATGAGGATGTGAAAAAAAGGAGTATGTACTAAGAGGGAGAAACAAAAAGTAAAATCTTGAAAAGTGTGTTCAAAGCTATTGTGTTGTCTTTGATGGTTTTTCACATCATGTATTGCCATCAATGAAAAAGGGGGAGATTGTTGCAAGAATGAAGGTGTTGTCATTGACTTCATATAGATAATAGGTTATCAACTGGTTGTTGTTGTCATTAATGTCATGGTTGTAGGTTATTGGATGTATTTGTTTTTGGAATATGGTTTTGAGAGATGGTTTTTGGCTTCTAGTGTTGTCATTTATGGCAATTGAAGTCATCTCTATGGTCTACAAATATGCATTTAGTCATATCGACAAGGAAAGTGAAAACTGTATATTACCGACATAATACTTGAGGAACAAGGTATCCAATCAAATAGCTTCACGAGATTATCATTTTGTGATGTGGATCACTAAAATCGCTTGTCGAGCATGTGGATTATCTTACCATTGAATTTTGTGGTGCTACATTTGTTACTATACAAGTTTTGAGGCCTGGTAGGATATTTTCTATCTATTTGCTTGATAGAGCTAACTCAGTGTAAGTGGTGTATTGTGGATGTATAAAGTGAACTTATTTAAGTTGTTTTCAAATTCAAATGTTTAATTATTTGTCCTAGCTATTGTATTTCTGACTTTCTTGGATACACATGAAATTTTTTCATGATTTGGGTCGACAAGCTGCAAATATTATTAAGTTTTGTTGAGCTGACCTGTGGCAATTAAATTCTTAGTCACAGATATATTTAGATGATTGGATATATAATTGTAGGTAATGAAGAAGGTGTGTGTATGTTGCAAATGTATAAGGAGTATTTGAGCAATATCATGGACATTTTCACTTACACATAAATATTTTTTGTGAGAACTTGAGCGGAACATGGCAGTAGTTTGGTATCAGTCATCAAGATAGAAGTTCATCATTAGAGCTTAAGCGAAACTGCAATCAAGCATTGGTAGATGCTATATATTCAGTTCATTCTCTTTTGGATCTATTGCAAACTATTGTAAGGGTAGTGAGTCCATCTTTGAGCAGTGAGCTATAAGCAGTGAGCCTGAATGCAAGTGCATTCCCATTTTGTAATAATTCTTTTGAGTATACTCATAACTTATTGTGGATTGGCCATCCACTATGGTTTTTCCCCTAACATGGTTTCCACGTAAAATCCTTGTGTTATGGTTGTGTGGTTTCTTACTTTTAGTTTCTACATATTGAGTTTAATTAAATGCTTTAACTAGATTAAAGATCAGAATAAAAGGATTAATTTTTGGAGAACACTGATTCATGCCCCTCTCAATATTTCTTGTTTCCAACAATTGGTATAGAGCAGGTTCCTCAAAAAAATTCTAATAGCTTGGGGAGATCTCAGAAATTTTTCTCAATGGATATAAGAAGTCTTCAACAACAACTCATGGTGGCCTTGAATGATCTTCACTAGTCAAAATCAGAGATCTAGGAGTTGCAAGAAAATCTTGAAAATGCAGAAAAATTCATCCAGTCATTGAAAGACAAGATCAATGAATCAAGGGAGAAAAGAAAGGAATTATGTTGTCAGCTCAAGCAGAAGAGAAAAACCAGTGAAGATGAACAACTCAGTCAAGCCCTGAAAGAGAAAATAGAAGAATGTGAAAAGTTTTCCCAAGAGAATGCTGCTTTGAAGCATGAGACAAAATCAATCATGATGAAGATGACCAAGGAGTTTGAGGATAGAAAGAAGAATGAAGAAAAGCTTGCACAATCCTTAAAAGAAAAGTCTAAACAATGCAGTCAACTAGAAAATGAATTGGAGCAATCCAAGAACAATCAAGAGGAGTTTGAAAAACAACTTGATGATCTCATAGATGAACTTGCTACTACAAATGAGTTCAAGGAGAAATTCAAAGAAAGCTCATCCAAACTTGATGAATTAATCAAGGGACAAAGAATTAATCATGATAGACAAGGTCTTGGCTATGAAGAAGGAGAAATCTCTGGATTTAGACAAAGGAGCTCTGGACAGAGGACTTTAGGACAAGAAAAATTTAGACAAGGAAACCAGATGAATGGACCCTGAAGGAATTCAGTAAGGCAACCTAATGCTCAAAGATTTAATGGTTATTGCTATACTTGAAAATTTTTTGGTGATATGGATTCTTAGTGTAAAAGTAGGGTGAACACAAGTAGACCATCATTCTTAGGTTAGTGCTTTAATTGCTACAAGTATGGTCATAAGTCAAGTGAATGCAGAATTATGACGCATAACCCTCATAGAGATGTCAGATGCTATGCATGTAATAGATTTGGACATATTGCAAACCAATGCAGATCAAGACAAAATCAGTGGAACAGTTGGCCTAGATAGAGAAGTGTTGTGTGCTACAATTGCAACAAATTTGGTCACACTTTATATTTTGTTGGAACAAAAGAGGTTCGGTAAGACAAAACATGCAATCAGATGTTAAGGGAAAAGGAAAAATCACTACTAATGAGATCAAGAAGTAGACATAGAAGAAATGGGTGAAGAAGAATCCCCCTGTAGAAGGAAATGAATCGAAACTAGAAGTCACATCTAGTAATACCTTTGGAAATTAATTTTAGGTCTCTGCCTTAGGGGGAGTTGTCAAGAAAATTTACTAAAGCACCTACAAGTGATTGATACTGGAATTTAGATGAGTCCAATAGGAAATTGGATATTCTTCAGACATTGTGAAATGAATCTAAGGATCAATGGAGAATATTGTAGATCCACACAAGAATTATCTGCCTTGGAACATAAAAGATAAAGAACTAGTTGATTTAGGGCAAGGGCATTTATTAAAAAAGTAAGGAGTTAGGTTCGATGACAATCAAAGAATAGTTCTCAATTTCATTTGTCAAATTACATTCAAACAAAAGAAGTCTGGAGTGCTTTGTGGTGATCTTTTCCAAATTGAGAAGGGATCCAAGCAAAGAGGAGAATCTATGATCAATTTTTGTTTCATCTCCGAAAGGTATTTATTGCAAAACCTATGAATTTGTCTACTCACAATTATGTCTACCACTCTTATAGTTGAAGTAAAGGATAGGTCACATCAAAATTTCAAATGGAATCCATATAAATCAGTAGACACAAAACCCCTAGGTGCATTTTCATCGGTGTTGTACAAATTTCTACATATTGAAGATATATGGGCATATGTGCATGCTAATATTAAGGATTTGGGTAGTGCAGAACTATTGGAATTGTATTCTAATCACATAGTTCAAGTGAATTTCTCTGTGAAACATAAATTCAAAACCCTAGTAGATAATAAATTTGCACAATTCACGAAGTTTCCTATATTTGAGGAGGATGAGTGGGCTTAATACATACTAAGCCATGTGCATGATGAATTTATGTGGCTGGTAGTGCCATTCAAAATTACGAAGGAAGCTATTTGTGTAGTTACAGGCTTAAATTCCTCTGGTAGACTTCCAATATTGAAGTTGGTAAAGAATGGGGAGGCTACTAAAGTGAATGGCTCACATTGGGACAAAAGGGAAATGACTATAGATCATATTACCGAGGTTGATGTAAAATTTTCATCTATGGTCATAGGGTACAAGATTTACCACTCGAGTCAGGAAAATTCTATATCTAACACTGCCATTTATACAACATATGAAATGATCAAACAAAATGTAGATTACAATCTATGTGAATTACTCAGAGGTAAACTATTGGAGAACTTGAAGAAGATAAAGAAGGATAAGAAGAATGTATTCAAGTTCAGAAACTTGTTAATCTTCCCATATTTCTAATTCTTAGGTGAGACCAGGAATTAGTAAAGTCTAATGGAGAAATGATATTTTGGTAGTCATTCAAATCTAGGATATGCTATGTAGTCTATGTGATTGGTAGACCCACAAGACAATCCTATGGGGTCATTTTAAAAGCTTTCAAAATTAGATGCATGCCAGAGAGAGAATTCCTGAAGCCTTAGTGGAACAATATAAAGACTCTATATGCTTCATGGTAGACATTGACCAATGTCACATGGAAGCAACTGATCCTAGAATAGTTTGGATCATGCCTATGGTCTATGAAGTGGATGAAAACATTATGAGGATGTATGCAGAACATCTAGTAAATTCACCACTAGATCGTAATGAAGAAAGGTTTGGCACCTATGCAGAGAAAATCTTACAAGTTCATTTAGAATTGAGGAAGCTAGTGTCAATTAGGAAGGTAAGAAAGGAGATATAAGCCTTTTCGGAGAGAATGTTTCTTCTAGTTAAAAAAATGAAAGAAATAAGGAGACAAAGAGATGAAGCTGAAGTAGCCAAAAAGAAGGAAAAGGCAACATCAGTTGGTCTGAGAACATCTTATACTAGAACAACCAGGAGTTCCCTTGTAGGACAACCAAATCAGGCCAAAACCTCTGGAAGAAGGAAGAACAAAATCTCAAGAACTTACAAAGTTGCATCTGTAGATGAAGAGGAAGAGACGAATTGAGAAGAAATAGTAAGAGAGTTAAAGGCTATTGGGACTCATGTTGTTGAACTTAACAAGAGAAAGCCTTTCAGAAAAAGTGAAGAAGCCTAGAAGAAGTCCAAAATTGAAAAGCCCAATATGTCTATAGAGGAAGTTGAAAATGCAACAGTAGAAGATGGAAATCTCATGCCATTCCATGACCTATACGAGACTTTTGATGAATCTGGTAAGAAGATTCTTGAAGAAGCTGCAGTTAAGCACTTAAATGTTTTTAATAAAACTCTAGTTGAAATCATGTCTGGCTTGCCTAAAAGCCTATATAATGCTTTGGAATCAAGGAAAGTGAGTGCCATAACCAAGGAAGAAAACTTGAGGAAAAGAGTTCTTGTTGACTTGTGCCCAGAAATGGGAATTGAAGAAATGGATTTGCTTCTTCAAAGAGCTAAAAAGGATTTCAGAAGCAAGTCAAGAATAAAAAAACTCATGATTGGTGGCACTAATGTTGTTATTAGTGAGACTAAGACAATTCTAGAAGAGTACTTGTCAAAGGAAAAGGTAAATATTGAGGAGATCAATACTGAGCATGTTGAAGGTCATGAGGAAGTGAATGTGGAGGTGAATAAGTCAGAAGAAGGAAATGAAAATGAGGAGAACATAAATGTATCTAATCCTCCAGTATTTGAGGATGTTCTGACTTCCCCTAATGTTGAAAACACTGAGACACCTGTGGTGACTAAAGTTCAAATTGAGGTGATTGCTGAAGAGAAAGAAGTGCCTGATGAAGAAAAGGAAATACCAAAAGCCATTTCGGAAGCTCAATATATGATTGATAAGGGAAAGAATCAAGAGATCAGTCCAAAAGATGTAAAACAATCCCTATTGGAGCAGCAGGTAGAATTATATCCTAATTTTGATGAGAGTTCAATCAACCTATCCACTTTGTCCCAAATCTAGATGCTGAAAGTTTCCAAAATAGCTCAAGATAAAGCCGATGAGAAAATATTGAAATCTCACATTGAAGATAGTGAACTGCTAAAACTCTCTTCTATAGTTCTATATAAATTGATGCCTACCCATGTTATGGACCTAACAGGATCCTCCTCTGGTGAGCTAAAGAGATTAATAAACTTTGTAGATTCTCATTTCAAATCTTTTGATGATTCAACTCTAGTTAAAGTGAAAAGGAATATAAGGAGGAAAGAATTGCAAGCCTAATTAAATTAGTTTCCAAAGAAAAAAATCTATTAGGAACTTGCATATAGAATATCCAAGGTGCTATAACTGAAGGAGGAAATGTGTACAAATCCTGCTTAATCTTGTCAAAATTTACTGAAGAAAATGAGAAGATAAAAGATATTGAGCTACAGTTGGTTATTATTTCCAATACCTTTGATCCATTGGCCAAAAATTTTTGTCATCAAGATAGTTAGGTAATGTCTTTGCTTGACCAAATAAAGAATTTTAAGTTTGAAAATGAAAGGGTTATTAGTAGAGTTAGTGAACTTAGGGGGCTGATAAGTCTAAAAATTGAGATATTGGCGAATGCCTTGAAAGATGCAAAAGGTGTTGTGATCGCTCCTGATCCAGTAAGTTTGGAAGTTAGAGAAACATTTTCTTATCTTATCTATGGTCATATTACTATTTTGGAGAGTCTAAGGAGTATATAGGACTCTAACTTAGGTGGACTGAAGAGTGTCTTTGTAGAGATCTTCAAATTTCTGTAAGTCTCTAGATATACTTGTACAGTTTTGCAATTTTGGTTTCCCCAATTTTGTCATTGATGTCAAAGGGGGAGAGAGTGTAGTGAAAAATGTATTAATATTCTTAGGAGGAGTAATATTTTGCAGTGGAGTAGTATTCAACATTTTGTATTTTGGTAGTATGCTTATTAGTTTCAACACTTAGCCATTTTTCACTAAGTGTTGCCATCAATGCCAAAGGGGTAGATTATTGGCATATGGTTTTGAGAGATGGTTTTTGGCTTCTAGTGTTGTCATTGATGGAAATTTAATTCATCTCTATGGTCCGCATATATGCATTTAGTCACATCGACAGGTAAAGTGAAAATCTGTAGATTACCGACAAAATACTTGAGGAATAGGGTATCTGGTTAGATAGCTTCACCGAATCATCATTTTCTGTTGTGGATCACTAAAATCACTTGTCGAGCATGTGGATTATCTTACCATTTAATTTTTTGGTGTTGCATTTATTACTATACAAGTTTGGAGGCCCGGTAGGACATTTTCTGTCTATTTGCTTGATAGAGCTGACTTAGTGTAAGTGGTGCGTTGTGGATGTATAAAGTGAACTTATTTAAGTTTTTTTCAAATTCAAATGTTTAATTATTGTTCTAGGCTATTGTCTAGCCAACTTGTTTGCATACACATCAAAATTGTTCATGATTTGGGCTGACAAGTTGCAAATATTATTAAGTTTTGTTGAGCTGACCTATGGCGATTAAATCCTTAGTTGCAGATATATTTAGATGATTGGATATATCATTGTAGGTAATGAAGAAGGTTTGTGTATGTTGTGAATGTCTAAGGATTATTTGAGTGATATCATGCGCAATTTTACTTGCGCATAAATATTTTGTGTGCGAACTTGAGCAGAACAGGGTGGAAGTTCGGTATCAATCATTAGGACAAAAGTTCATCATTAGAGTTTAACCAGAACTATAATCAAGCATTGGTAGATGCTATATATTCAATTCATTCTCTTTTGGATCTATTCCAAAATATTGTAAGGGTAGTGAGTCCATCTTTGAGCAATGAGCTCTAGGTAGTGAGCTTGAATGTAAGTGCATTCCCATTTTGTAATATTTCTTTTGAGTATACCTAGAACTTATTGTGGATTGGCCATCCACTATTATTTTTCCCCTAACAGGGTTTCTGCGTAAAAATCCTTGTGTTATGGTTGTGTGGTTTCTTTATTTCAGTTTCTGCATATTGATTTTAATTAAATGTTTTAAGTGGATTAAAGATCAGAATAAAAGGATTAATTTTTGTACAACACTGATTCGCCCCCCCTCTCAATGTTGCTTGTTTCCAACATTTGTTTAGTATATTGAGAAAATTGTAATGAACAAAGGTTGTAGGTATTCAATGTTTTTTCTAGGATTTTCTCCTATGTTCGTGTGGTTCAGATATGTTGATCACGGTTATTGGAAGCTTCTTTACCTAGATTTTAGGTTTCTAGATCATTGTATAGTGTGAGTTATATTCACTAGTTGTGAATTGTGCTTTTCTGGGTATTTGGCTAAGGTTTGGGAGAATTGAAGTTGCTCCATATTTCTTCTTGGTTGAGACTTATGAATTGTGGTTCCAAAGTTAAGCTGTTATGATTGTAATGAAGATAATTTTATTATCTAGAAGGATTGGATCATGTTAAGGGTTGCATGTTCTTAATTGTTCTATGTGTTTTACATTGGTTTGGTCGACCTTGTGTTAAACACTACTTTCAACGTTCATGAAATATGTTGGGAATTATTTGGGCCCTCATCAAGCATGTGTTTGGGTTTCCCTCATTCTAATTCCACCCTAGAATGTCTTGGAACCAACCTAATATGAATTTAATGATGGATGACCAACTTTGGATATGTTTCAAAGTTGAAGATGGTATAAATACAATATGAGATATTGGTGAAAGATAAGTGCAAAGAAATAGAACAAGATAGATGCAAAAATTGATGCAAAATAGTGTGTATGTGATGCGAGTGTGGTAGATCATTGTAAAATCTAATTGTTGAGTTTCTAGATGTAGTGAACTGAAGGTGTACTCTAACATTTATGCATGTCTGCAAGTGTTTGAGTGAATTGTAGTGGAAATCTCTATTGCATTGAGATTGTCTTCTCTGTATAACATATCTCTTGTATCTTCTTTGTATGTGTGGTAGTGGGCCCTCTGAGTGGTTAACCCTTGTTGGATAGTGAGTCCTAATCTAGACAATAAGTCTTGTTTTGGCAACGAGCCTTTGTAATGGGTGAGTGCAAGATCATGGGGGTCCAAAAAAGTGGTGAGATGAAAAAAAAGTGGTTGATGAAATTTTTTTAATCCTTGAAATTTGATGAAACAAAAAGCATTTATTAAGAAAATTGTTAGTTTTCCAAAAATATTAGATATGCCTTATTTGAAGTTAAATAGATAATTATTATTGATTTTCTACATACATTATGAATAAAATCCCAATTGATAAGATGATTGAAACACATTTATAATTCTTAAACAATTTTATATTTTATGAATCCGATAGATGCAACACATTCTATGCTTCCTATACTATATGGTAAAAAAATAAAAAATGAATTTATTAAATTTTTGATCAAGTTATGGTGGTCAAACGATCAAGTTTTAATATTTTTAAAACATTTTAATAAAAAATCACAAAACTAATTATTTACTTCTAAAAAAATTAAGAAAAAAATGCGACACATTTAGACATGTGTCATCTACTTATATTGAAATTTTCAAAGAAATATATTATTTTTGCTTGTATTTAGGTTAGTTAGACATACACCTAATTTTTATTTTTTTCTAAAAAATTATTACTACTATATTGAAATTTCAAATTTTCACCAAATAAATTTACTTTTTTCCAAAAAAGGAATACTATATTGGAAACTACATTCAATTTGCTACAAATTTTGTTCTTACATATTTTTCAAATTATGTTAATAATTTATTCAAATTTTTATGTCAAGTTTCTTAAATTTGATTTTCTAAATTTTCATTTCCACTTAAGGGCCTATTTTGGAGCCCCGTGATCTTGCACTGATCCCAATAGGTTTTGGTATTCTTTATATTGTGAGCTAATCCTCACTGTGGTTTTTCCCTTATTGGATTTTCCATGTAAATTTGGTGTTATTGTGTATATGTGATGCTTTTTAGTTTTTTCTTTTGCACTTAATGTTTAATCATTTTAGTAGTGTAAAGGATTTGTGATTGATCTAATTTACAATGAAAGTTTTAAAGGTTAAATTTTGTTACAACTGATTCACCACCCCTCTCAGTTTTCTTATTCAACATTTCCCTACTTTAATTATGTTTTGAGTTATTTTATGTTTCAACTTGATACCTAGGTCTTATAGACATTAAGGATTTTTCCTTCCATCTTGCAAATACATGAACCATTGTCATTTTTTTGAATTTTATCTACTAGATTCTAGAATAATTTTTTTTTTCATATCCACAATCAGTACCATAGAAAGGAACTCACCAAGGTTTTGTAAAACCTGAAGTGTAGGGGAGAAAATGTGAAATCAATCTTACATTTTATTAGGTCTAAAAAATGCAGGTTTCAACCATGAGAGGTTGCCAAGCTCTCACAACATTTTTGGCTAACATACAAGGCCAAATGATGAATTTGAACCTTCTTTTCTTCAAGCTTTGCTAGACCTAGGCAGGTGCACCTTTATAATTGAAGCATATTTATAGTTGTTCACTTGATTGAATTGATGGATCTATTACAATGGCATAAATACAATAGATGATAGCTTGCTAGTTACTTTTACTCCTACTACATGAAAAATAAAAGTGTCTATATACTTCATTTTTATGAGATATATTTTTTGGGGTGTGATAGATCAGAGCCTTCCATCCACATGGGAAATGGAGTCAAAAATCAAGAATGATATGTGTTTCCCCTTTTTGGCTTAACTCTAGTTGCTAGGCACTTTGAGAATGAGCTTCTATGACTGGCATAAAACTTCACTAAATTTATGATTTGCATAAATTGTGTTTGAATATTTCCTTACCAGGTTCTTAAATTATCCAAAATAAATTCTTAAATCATTGTGATTTATTCAAAAGAATTTAAATTTGACTTGCAGACACCAATTAATTAAATCACACAAAAGGAGAATACATTTTTGATAAATCAAAAAGTATACTTGATATATTGATTTAAATGATTAAAAGACCTCATGTTGGAGACAACAAGATAAAAATATCAATAATTGCATCACAATAACTGAACACCAAGAAAGGATTTAACCAATTAAAACATTATCTCCATTGCTTTGCTTCAAACAGTTTGTACATTATATGCATCCCCTATTCTAATTTTCTCCCTTTTTCTATCTCCTAATTCTAATCAATGATGATAGAATTTTATTTCACATATATACATCACTCTTTTTAGGGTTACAACCCTTCACAAAATCCATCTAGTGTAACTTGATTCTATTTGATGCAACTCTTCATTTAATTAGTTTGATATTTAATCTCCATTTTGCATCTTTGTGAAAGATTAATTTTGGTAATTATCCTTTGCTAGAAACTCCACTTTTCTCCCATTAAAATAATTACCCACTTCATGACTTCTTTAGTGAAAATGTTTCTCGTCCTGGTGAAAATATTTTACTTTGTATTTATTTTTTGATCTCCACCCAATATAAAATACTTCTTGAGTAAAAAATAATTAACCATTACAAGATTTTTTAATTCCTCCGTGAAGAGTTAAAACATTCTTCAATATCTCTCCCTTAGTAAAAATATGTTATCTTGTATTTCCCCTATATCTTTTACCCCTTTTGGTAAAACAATTGTCCATTATTTAATCTTTCCGATGAAATTATTCCCCTTTGAATGAAAAAATATTTTCATCAACAAAATATCTCCCAAAATAAATGTGGCAATATTTACCACATAATATTTTACCCATTTTCCACCACACCAAAATTTGAACTCTTAATAAAATATTGTTTTAGTTTTCCATTGTTACTTATCCCTTTTTGGGCTATTGGTGTGACTAGATGCATCGACAAGACGTTTCCTTTTTCCCTCCGATATCATGCCTCTCGTTGATGGCGTAAGTATGCTCTCCAAAAACATCAATATAAGGGCCTATTTTGGAGAAAACCCTAAAATGAAAGATACATCGAAGAGACACCAGTGCTTGATGTTGGCTGTCAAATGATTCTTGCTACTTTATTTAGATTCTGCAATAGGTGTCTCTTGATATCCACTAGGATAAGTAGTAATAGGATACTCACTATTATCCTCAGCTTTAATCTATGTGGTATCCATAGCTTCATGACAGTTGTTTGTTAGCCCTTCTACTTTAGGAAATGAAAGCTCTTTTGTTGTACTCTATTCTCGTTTATTTACAATCATGGAATCAAAAGCTTCCTTATGAGCTGGAAGCTGAGATTTATGCACATCTCCTATATTTGACCAATGCATTTCTCCATGATGAATTTCAAGTTTTGGGCGTTTCCCATAGACTTCAAGTTTTGTGATGCTTGTTTCTTGAAAATAGGTCATCTTATCATCTTCTCCCTCATCTTTGGATGTTGATGGAGTGTAAGATGTTGAAAAGAATTTCATTCATTATCCTTTCAATGTTTTCCAACCTGACCCCACATTAAGTTGGACAGGGGAATCCCAAAGCTTTGCAACATCATCCCATAAAATTGAATTAGTCAATTCCTTAGTAAACATCTCGGTGGACTCCGTGTTCTATGCATTATCGACTGTTCTACATTTTCAATTTCAATATCATATTTCATTGAAAACCAGTTTACTTAGGACCTCCTTGACAACAAGGTCTTGGAGAAAATTTTCTCATCATATTCATGGTGGACTATGTTCATTTGTTATATGCACCTTATTCCTGATAACTATAGATATACAATTAGTTCTAATGTCTCTTCCACATAGTCCTTCGGCTATAAATAGTGTGCAAGAATATTGGGAGCATAAACTCATCAAATTTTTATCTTCTTTAATTGTTCCCTTAAAGATCCAATATGCATCATAAATGAAGTGGGAAGCCATCAAAATTTTCTTTATGATCTCTTTTTATTGATAAATTGGGCCAAGTAGCTTTCAAAATGGGTTTGGAAAATTGCTCACAACTCCTCATAGAGCCACAAAATTCTACTAGTATGAGTATATTGTCTTATGCTATAGGAGTATGAATGCAAAACATTTTGGCATGAGTTCATTGGAATTGAAAATTTTCAATTCTCAAAGTTGGTTGCTTAGTTGTTTCTAAAAAATTGCTCCTATCAAACTGTGTAAAACTCATTTGATTTTGATTTTGAAAAATACCAAATGATGTCCAAACACCCTAAAAATTGGCATGGAGGTAGATTTTTGTGTAGAGAATCAAGGGAATGAATCATTTTGTTATGATCATCATCCATTTTCTTAATATTTACCCTCAAATTTGGCCATTTTAACAGAATTTTCACTATACTAACAATAGATTTTCTCAAGAACCCTTCAACTTGTCACTTTGAAACTTTGTCAAATTAGATTATATGAAGGTGAAAAATGGCATGCACACTCACATATGTTAGATGAACACACATGCAAGATGGCATTGCATGAAAATGACTAGATTCAAAGTTATGATTTTTCAAAATGTGCTCTTTGGGATTCTTTTTCAACTGAGTTTTTGAGTGTTGTATTAAATTTTTTTGACATGGCACCTTCAAATTTTGCCAGAATATGAAGGTTCCAATAGTGGCTTCATCTAGGGATGTATGCCTAGTTTGTGCATAGCAAGAATCCAAGTCTCTGGGAGAGTAGACCCAACATTTTATCCATTGAACAATAGACTTAAACCCTTTCTTGTCATGAACTGATATGGTTTCTTGAAAAAACACACCATGGCTGATGGTACAAGGCCACCAAAGAGAATTGCCCCTATTTTCCCCTGTTAAACACCTTGCTCTATTTTGTTTTCATCAAGTTCTTTTTAAGAACACTCATGCAATCAGGCTTGCCACTCTCATTGAAAACCTTCAGAAGATCGTTATGTTTAGCTTGACTCATGTTCTTTTCACCACTCCCTAGTTCATATTTTCCATCATCATGGGATAAATCCCTATCATCCTTGCCACACAAAATGTATTCACATTCAATGCAAATTTTTTCATTGTTCTGTTCACTATCATGTATTGTAAAATGATCTCCTAGTTGTATTGAAAATTCACCACCAGAATGCCATTCTTGTAAGTCTGAAAATTTTGTCTCATCAACATCTTTTGGGGTAACTAGATTTGAAGCATTTTCTATTTCTTCAATATCACTAATTGGCAGTGATACAAACTCATGATTCATACATTCATCATTTGGCACATTCACTCAAACTAATGTTGGGGAAGAATTTTTTGAATCTTTCTTATGTGTGTATTTTTGGTATTCCATTGCTAGAAAATCTAAAATTTGTTCACTACTAAGTGAACATGCCTCTTTGTCTATTTCACCATTTATGTACTCTTCATGTTTTTCATCATCATAATGAGGCTCAATATCATCATATAAAAAATCAAATGAATTATCAATAGAGTCATTTGTTCCACAACTTGATATATCATCTTGTTTGTTTTAAAATGTTTCTTCCTCACTATAAAGTGGATTTGAAAATACCTAAAATTTGTGCTTTGGCACACCTTAGAAAAATATCATCTAATTTTCTTTTAATTCTTCATGTCATACAATGGGTTTGAAAAAATTTGGAAACCATTTTCAAATGTACAAACCTCTTTATTATCAAATATATTCCCATGGTTCTCATCTATGCAATTGGAGGTGTTGTTTGTTCACTGTCAAATGAACTTGCATCTTCAATCGCTTCTTCACCTCGATCTCCATAAGAACTACAAGAATCACTTTGTTATAGATCAACATCTGAATTTTCAATAGATCCCTCATAACATGCACTGTCACAATCTCTTATGCAAGAGATACCTTTTGTATCTTCGTCTTCATCATGTAGGCTGTTATAAGAATTATTTTCACTTGCACACGTATCATCTTCTAGCTATATTGCCTGATCAATTTATTCATACTCATCAATGATTTCACTATTGGATTCAACATTGATAGTGTTCTCATAATTTTTCTTATCTAGGATGCCAGTCCATTCATCTATTTGATCATAAGCTACTGGTACCCATGATTCAGGCTAGTCAATTGAATTGGGGTCATATACTTTCATGAACTGCTCAATGAACTGATACCTACTATGTGGGAAATTAATAGGTGTTTTCCTACAAATATTTTTCATTCTAGACAAAGAGCATCTAGATTCTCCATTATATCTCCTTATGTCAAGAAAGGCATCCAAAATACTTTTTCTTCTTTCTTGAATATGTATACATTCAACATTTTTCTTCACAAATTATTGATTGTGATATATACCTTGCTGCAGATTTTGACTGATACTTTCATGTGGACTGGGATTGTATTGCACTTGACATTGATTATGTTGATGATCTTGATAGCTGACTAGTCTTTGTCCAAGAGGAATAGGATAAGTACTCACTACTGAATTTGACACCATTTTCTGACAGTCGTTCGTCGATCGCTTGACAAATCTTTGTCAGAAGAGTGACAAAATGGAAAAAATCTTTTCGTCACTATTTTTTCATTGAACGTCCGGCAAAGAATTGAACGCCGAACTAACGGTGAAGAATCGTCAGTCGACGACATCATGAAATACCTTGGACATTCGTCAAAATATCGACAAAACCTTTGTGTATCCACCAACGAATTACAACAGAAGTTCATCACTAGTTTGACGAAATGGGCAAGCAGTAGTGTCGAAACAACAACAGACATTCATTTCCATTTCGATGAAATGGGCAAGGAGTAGTGTCAAAACAACACCAAAAGTTCATCGAATGTGCAACAAAATATTCAAGTAGTAGTGTGAAACAACACCAAGAGTTCATTAACTTTGCAACAAAATTAGCAAGGAGTAGCATCGGAAGAACACCAAAAGTTCGTCGCACTTGGGCGAGGAGTAGTGTGGTAGCAACGCTGAAAGCTCATCAAAATTGCGACGAAATGGGCAAGGAGTTATGATGAAATCTTCGTCATAGCTATAGCAACTTCGTTGAGCCTTTTTGTTGATTCGTCGATGGTTTTCATCAATGGTTTTCATCGAAATTGCGATGAAGTAGCAAATTTTTTTAAAAAAAAAATATTCGTGGAAATGTACCATTGCGGAGACTGATGACTTATCATACATATAGACTACATATTGGTTTGATACTTCAAACGATGCATTTCTTATATTTAAAAGTGCATTACCTTATTGAGCTTCTCTTTGTTTTGAGAATAGTTTAATATTCTCTACTGAACAGGGCCAACCATGTGATGGTGGAAGCTCATTTGGCCCCTCCCCCCCTCACATCACTCTCAATTCCCCATACCCAATCATATAACATTAATCATTCATTCATCCATTAATAACATATAAAATTCATTCATTCATCAATTAATAACATATAACATTCATTCATCCATTAATAACATATAACATTCATTCATTAACATATAACATTCATTAATTAACATATTCACATTCATTCATTAACATATAATGTTCATTCTTTCAATTTTTACATATTATCAAAAATATGGTTGCCATGATATGATTACAATCACTTTTTTTTTTGTTTCTTTTTGAAAGCTACATAAAGGTGAAGTGGAGTATCATTTTCTAAATCAATATCTATCCCCCCTTTAGTTGTTCTGCTTTCTTCTTGTGATCTTAATGTACGCGTAGTCGTCTGCTCATGATATGGACACCACTTCAAGGGGGGATCTGCTGCAATAAGAAAGAAATGTTAAACTGATATGTTTTATTATTATTGTTACAAGTATTTCATTAATTAAAATAACATTAGAGTGGTTCTCTTTACCTGATGGGTCCACATCATGTTCTTGAACTTTTGTTATGGACTCATGCTCAACATGTTGAACACCCTCTAAATCTTGATCTACAGTTGAAACACGAAAGGTTACATTAATTAATACACCAATTGAAATTAAATATGTTTAAGAGAACATGAGCGTCGTCCTCTTTACCTGATGGGGCCACATCATGTTCCTAATCTTCTCTAGCCTGATCATGCTCAACACATTGATCACGCTCTACATGTTCTAAAGTTGAAACATGATAGGTTACATTAATTAATACACCAATTGCAATTAAACATGTTTAAAAGAATTTTAGAGTGGTCCTCTTTACCTGATGGGGCCACATCATATTCTTGATCTTCTCTAGCCTGATCGTGCTCAACATGTTGATCACACTCTACATGCTCTAAAGTACTGGGATGCACACCATGACCTTCATCTACACGTTCTGCTCCACCCTCACTAGGATACATTCCAATGTCATGTGTATTATTATCATTGCTTGAATGTTTAAAACAAATAAACATGTAATTACTTTATGGTGGAAATTAATATTGAATAGATTGCACAAGTATTCAATTTTAAATAAATTTTATTGAGTTTATTTACCTGCGTTTCAGATGCAATGGAAGATTATGTTTTCCCGATCAAGACTCTTAGGCATTTAGCCACGATTCCATAGCCTTGCTAGAAGGCAATCTTCAGGTCCTCTTCTATGGGAACTCTATTGAATTCAGAGCCCTACATTTTTGCAGAAGATCATGAATTTTGCTTCTATGGTGTGATAAAACCAAAATTGTTTTCAATTTATTATAATTTGGATGCATATTTCATTTATTGATACTTACAATTCATGCACTTAATTTCATATAACCACCAGAGCCAAGTTTGTATTGTCTCAGTGTTTTTCTAGTCTTGCCTTTGTTGCCTTCGACGTGTCGGGCAGCCTATGAATAGTTTGGAATACGTTAGATTATGTAAAAAAGAAAGAGTAATCAGTATATAATTACATTGTTGATAGTATCACACATAGCATACTACTTTTTTAAAAAAAATTAATGGCATTTCCATAGCATACAAACATTGAGAGAATATAAAATACAGAGTTCAATCCATGAATTATATAAAATAGATATTTGTTGGTTATATTCATATCGCTGATTACATTGCACAAAACATACCACAATTGCATAAATATCGTGATGGTGATAGTTGT